>CM052195.1:9944118-10318757 GCA_028455805.1 Lasioglossum figueresi | reverse complement strand
GCATTAATTTATTGGATACAGTTCACAGATAAATTTATTATTTCTGACTGCTTAATGGTTATAAAAATTTCATTTTACAGCGATGTCGACAAGCACTCCTTTGGCTATCTGACCATCTAATTTTTTTACTAAAAGTGGCTAATAGTATTCGAGATACGAAATAACTTTTAAACCATGAACGTTCGCACGCATTATTTTATTCAACGTAATACTATGATAAATTTATTAATTCTAGCTGTTTAATGTTTATAAAAATTCCTTTTGGATTATCTCATTTGTTTAGATTTCATGTACGAGTCGTTGGTGAGGCATAAGAACTGTCGCGTTTCAATAGTTTTTGCTTCGCCGACGATATCAGCTGATATATATAAATATATCTTGCTACTCATTGTCAGTGGCCTTCTGTACCAACGAGATCACGTCGATGGCCTTCTGTTTCTTACTCCAGCCAGAATAAATCCTAGAGGGCGTTAGAAAACACCGAATTGTTCGAGTGACACGATCTCCCATTTCCCATAAGGCTGGCAGTCTTTAACAGTATCTCGTCGGTGGCGCTGTCACTAGGCCTGCAGGTAAACTCGCATTTCGAGCCCGGTCGAGTCCTCGCACGAAGTCTAGAAACAGAACCTTTACTAGTCCGTGGAAATCTAAAATCTTAAAATCCGAGGGGGAAATCCGCTCTACGTGGGTGAGGGATCTGATCCAGGTTAAAAGTGGGAGAGGAAAATCCGCTCTACCGTGGGTGTGGGATCTGATCCAGGCTAGGATTCTTTGTAGGGGCAGCACTATACCGGTGGCATCGAAAACCCGGGCGCGAGCACTCTCCTATCCTCTGTGGTAATCGTTAGCCATTTGTATTTGATCTCTTTCGTGGATCTAGTTCCAACATTTTTCGTTTGTCGGCATAGAGGGCGTAAAAAACCCAATTGTTATTGTGTGAGACACGAAACGCCATATGGTGATTGGTCTACTCTTATACCTCATCTGTGCTTCAACGAAGACGAGAACGGTCCCCACATTTCAGCCAGTCGATAACGTTTATTTGGCTAAAACTTTCAGTGTTTTGCCGCTACGTCAATTGGCGCTGTACAGACCCCTAAGCGAGCTTCGAAATTTCAACGCAAATGGCGCCACTACCGAGATATTTGATTGTCAATTGTAATTGATTGTAATTTAACCATAGGAGTTTTAATCGTTGATGCATAATTTTTGAATCGTTTGATGCCCAATTCTGGCCAGAATACGAACGTCGAATTTGAACAATAAATAAGAAATGCAAGCGTACGATATTGAAGAAGCGGTTCTCTCAACATCAACATAAATACATGTTTGTATAAATACATTGTAATAAATAGACTTCGGATGTGTATGCAAAATAAAAAGTTTGTGCATCATTTGAAAGATGCAGGCGATAAATATAAATTTATATTCTTCGTTAATAATAACAAAAGTGGTTTATATGTTTTAATCTTTACCTTCCGACATAGATTGGATCTAATTTGGATGTAAATATGGTCAGCGATTTGAAACCGGAGTGCTCGTTTCCATCATGGTATCCACAATTCCGTAAAGATTCTCTGGAAGCTACAATTCTTTGTATTCCCAACGATGTACTTAAATACTTGGAGGACGATGCATTCTTTTTACCTGTCGAGACAACGAAAGAGCCATTAGAAAGCGGAGTGTGGGCAGATGGTTCTCGAGTACTAAACGAAGAGGTAAATAATCATTGGATTAATTATTGCAAAGCGTGGAGCAAACAAAGGGTTTCTTTTTTTTAGCATTCGTCTGAATCTCAACCAACATTTCCAGAGTTCAGCCAGAAGATTCAAGACGCGATAGACGAGTATGGTGCAGTGTTTGTCAAAAGCAATTGGAGTTCGCCTTCTGTAAACATACTTCCTTTTTTGTTTTCTTACTATTTTATCCAGTAAGTTTATCATCGGTAGACTGCGGATCTTTATGCAAAATGAAAATTGTCCACATAGATTGCAAGAAATAGAAACTAAATTGAATGTTATTTCTTTCCTTAATGATTTTAATAGAGGAGGAATCGTGTATCGACATCTCCAATTTTTTAAATTTTTTAACCATTTTGAATTTCATCTACTCAATTTTCCTATAAACGCATAAAGATCCGTAGTCTAATCATCAGTTTTCTCTACATATATTTATTTTCAGGATGCGACATGGGTTGCCCCCACCAAAACTCTCAAATGCAAAACATTGGAGGAGGTATACTTGTTACTGAAGAGCTCCGATAGGATTGCAAAAGATTTAAATAACATTAGGAACCATGCGAATAGGGAAATTCCATTAGAGTCTTGTCTTATACTGAAACAGTGGAGAGACATTAATCCATGTACCGAATTTCGATGTTTTGTAGTGAAAAATGAACTCATAGGTAATGATTTTCTAATTACCGTACTATTTTCTTGTGCTTTCTGATGATTATTCGAATCCAATGCAGCGATCAGCCAACGAGATATATCACAGTATTACAGTTACAACGAGTCGGAGAAATATAATATTCGAACGGATATTAAAAGTTTGTTCATGGAGCATATCGAAGACAGGTTTCCGCTGAACCATTGTAAGCGAATAGATAGAATGTATATATTTTTTGTATTCAGTTGATCGAATCGATGTTAAAGTAATACCTCGCGTTGTTGCAGACTCGTTCGATGTGATTCGTTACAAAAAAGAAAAGGTAAAGATCGTTGACTTTGGCTCTTTGGACGAATCTTCCACCAAAGGAACGCTCTTCACGTACGAAGAACTGCTAAATCAGATCAACGATCCACCGGAATTCCGATTTATTGGCGAGGAAATCGGCATTCAACCGAAGCCGCCGAATCATTTCTGCATTCCTCGAGAGATCAATGAGTTTTTCCAATCGAACAACAGCTCGACGATACTGGATATTATTCAAACAGTAAGCAGAGCATTATCCATCAGTGTTTCTGATTTTTATTAGATGTAAATCAAAATAGTATGACTGTCGTCATTGTTTCAACGTCTTCATCTGGTTGGTCGTAATCGTAATGATCCGAATTCGTTTGTTTCAGGAAGTAGAGAATCAACGAAAAGAGCAAGAGAGGTCCAATTCGAATGTAACGAATGAAATTTGATCGACTTTGTCGGAAACTAAATGAGTAATAAAACGATAATGTGTTTACGTTGACACGTGGTTTTGTTACCGTTTGAAAACGAGCCTCTTCTCGTTTTCGAAGCAGTGCCGTGACACGATAGAATAGCGAACGAATGAATGCACACTCTCGGGGAACACATTTTAAATACAGAACTTTCACTTTTATTCTGCCAGACCCTCTTCTATCATTACATTACATAAAACGATTAAAGGCTATCCTACCGCTTAAAAGAATTATCATAATATTGCAATATTTTTTCGAGCCATCGGCCTTACCGAGCGACGTCCCTTATATAGAAAATATGTCTTGTTTATGTACAATATGCAATCCTTAATACTTCGACTTGAAAAAGGATTCTCGATATATGTACCTCCGGACAAGTTAATACGCTGTACAGTCATATCCAAGGAGCATTTTTTTCATCTCAGTTATTCCTCTTCGCAATCGATAAAAATTCAACGAGATCAAGCGATTACTTTCGCCCGTTACACTTCTTGGGAAATATTTTCCTCTGATCTTTTTCTCTCTCGCTTTCTTTCCCCACTGACGATCGTAATCGCGGTACCATTCGAGAAACTGCGTTTTCGAATTTGCTGATTCCGATTGGAATCAACGTTTTGTCGGTCTTCTCTCCTATGTACGATGTTCAATCGGTATTCGTAATTAGTATTCGGGTACTCGAGTATACACAATTATCGATAGGGATCCGAGATTTACGGTTTTTACGAAAATTTCCTCCCCTTTTTCGTTGCTTGCGCGCACTGTTTCGTCGTCGATTAACCCTCGGACGACGGTGACTCGGAGAGCTCGGGTCCATTTCGACCCGGCTCTTGAAACGCTTCATCCAATTTTTCAGCCTCCGATGATTAACTGAAATCACAATCGATTTTCTATTGGGTTCGATAACGAGGTCGACTCTTTTGGAAGAAGTATGATCCTATGGACGAAGAATAGATATACAACTATAGAAACATTTCGAAATAAAGACTCGAGTGGACCTAGGCTTCATTGTCAGCATTCACGATCCTTTCGAAAATGTCCGTCCTCCGAGGGTTAGAGAAGAAAAATAACATATCAGCGGATGGAACGAACAAATCAAAAAACATTATTACGTTACGGTGAATCGATTACAATAAATGTATTCGTTCGAAAATACGCATTCCGTGTCCGTCCGTGTCGGTCCGTGAGAAGATCGAGCACGGAAAAGCTTGTAAATCTTTCGCTCGAAGTTCAACAAATATTTTCTTGTAAACGTCGTTCCTCATTGTTTCTACGAAACGACTCGTTGGACAACCGCAACTGGCCAACGATCATTTCTACAACTTTCCGATCGAGCGTTCGCTTCTACCACCAATGGAACAAACAACTATAGTTGTAGACATATATATGTCTACGCCTGTATAAATCTCAACAAATTCTCTGCTGATTGCTGACAAAACCAATAATATGTCTGTCATAATTAGTAGACTGCGGATCTTTATGCATTTATAGCAGAATTGATTAGATGAATTTCATTAAATGCATTAATTAAATTAAATTAATTTCTATTAAAATCGTTAAGGGAAGAAATAATATTCAATTTAGTTTCTATTCCTTGCGATCAATGCAGACAATTTTCATTTCGTCAAATAAAATGTCGCTTCTGAATTACAAAAAACTGGAATGAAATAGAAATTTATTTTCTTTCATATGTTCGATAAGTTGAAAATAATATAACAGTATTCAACACCTACCCATTTTTTTTCATAAATGCATTAAATCCTCTGTCCAATAATAATATTAGATTTCACACCATTTCATCGATATTAGATTTGATCTTTTCCATTCTATTATACAAATTCAAATGTGACGATCGGTTTACTCGAACACATTGCGATTAAAACGATCGTATAAAAAATTGTTCGATTCGCAGTCACGATACGTGTTCCATCGACGGTACGGAACCCGGTACATGCTACCAGATCTACCGGGAAGTACTGTCCCCACTTTGTAAAGTCAAGTTTCCTGGACGCGCGTCGATAACGATGGAGAAAATCAAATTACGCGACAATAAAATAATTCCAGCTGAACTTTCCGGTAGACCTAACAGAAAAGAACTGCCCCCTTCGATCGCTTATGCTCGTCTCGAAATTATTAATCGGCCAGACTCCTGTACGGAGAAGCAGTTCGTTTCATGGCTGGTCGTAACTAATACGGACATGACTGTACCGGTGTTATTCCGTCATCGTGTTTTGCTGTGAATTTCTGTAACAACTTCGTCCTCGGTTCATCTGACTTTCCCCGCATTCTATCATCCCCCTTTATCGTATTAAGTTTACTTAATCTCTCGATCTTCAACTGATTTGTGCTAAACGACAATGCGTAGAATCCTTAACCAATGTACGTTTTGCAGTGCACGGCCGGTGTCTCGTTCAAAACGTATTTCTCTCTCTTTTTCTTTCATACACACACACTCTCTCTCTCTCTCGCTTTTTCCTCTTCCCTCGCAAACATTCATACTCTTCCACTCACTCTATCTCTCTCTCTCTCTCTCTCTCTCTCTCTCTCTTTGTTTCTCTGTTCACCCTCTGATTTTCCTCGTCCGACTTGTTCATCCTCCCCGGTCCACGTCAATTTACTCGTGTCGCTATCAGAGTGACGCAGCGGCAATATCGTCCTCTCGAATACTGGTAGCAAGGGGTACTTTCCGCCTAGCGCGAGAACAAAACGGTAGTCTTAACGCAAACGATACGATACGTTACGTTACGATACGATACGATACGATACGATACACGATACGATACGATACGATAATACGATACAAAAATGTGAATCGTTTCTCGAACGACCAGTGTAATGCGGTTAAACCGTTTCCATCCATTTTTTCTTCCGTCATTCGTTTCCCCTCTTCCCGTTACGTTTAAGTACCCAAAAAATCGCTCAGCTTCGAAAAACATAGCTCGTTCTTAAGCGTTTCGTTTAGGTTCGCATCGTTTCTTCTTAATTAAGTCCACCCACGTGTTGTTTTTACGAAGACTATGGTTACCCCTCTATTATAAATGCGATTGGTACGACTAAAGGTGGCGAAAAAGGCCAGGCTATCACCGACAATCGAATTTTCTTCTCCCCTTCGTGCTCTCATCTACAAACACACACTTATTATCCTCACTCGCTCTCTTTCATTCTCGCGCGCTCGTTCGCTCGGTCGTTCTTTCGTTCGTTCGTTCGTTCGTTCGTTCGTTCGGTCGTTCGTTCGTTCGTTCGTTCGCTCGTTCGTTCGTTCGTTCGTTCGTTCGCTCGTTCGTTCGTTCGTTCGTTCGTTCGTTCGTTCGTTCGTTCGTTCGCTGTTCCTCTAACGTATAAGCTTCGCGTAACATTTTCTTGTTCATCCCATCAAAAAATACGTATTATTTTGGTGCGACGCTTCTTTAACAAAATTTACATCTACACACAGACGCGTCTTTCTTAAAGATCTCCCGACTGTTCGCTGGCACGCAACAGCGATAATACCTTGTCTTTTCGCTCGTTCTCCTTCCCCTACAGCCACCTATCGACTTATCGTATATCTTCCAACCCTCCTGTTCCTGCACCCTTCGTAATATCTTCGCTCTAAATGTACAGGAAGATAAGAGCCTACTATTTTAGACGACAGCGACAAACTCGGATTTCTTTCTTGTCGGCTCGCGCCGCTGAAAACTCGTCGAATCCTCGCAAGAAGGAGCTTCGTTGGTACGTTATTTATAAGATGACAAGCGCGAGATGATGATCGTGACTCGATAACGCTTCCTTTCCGCGGCGAGCGATCAGCGCCGTTATCGTTATATCGTTCCGGCGAACCGATCGCTCTCCCTACCAAATTACGACACGCACACGCTGACGCACACGCAGAAACATGCAAAACGCAAATGTAAACTTAAACGCGCACCAATGATTCGCTAGTGAAAAAGGAGGAATCGTTCGAGTAACAGCGGCCTATTTGTTTCACTGGCGCGGATGCGCGACAGAGATTGCTTGAAAACGCGTAGAGAACTACGAGAAAGATAATCGACGCGTGCACGAGGTAGAGTTTCTTCCCTAATCGTCGTCGACAGAATGGTAAAAGGAAAACAAACGGAGGAAAGAAGATGTCTATCTTACATTACGATACACGTTCAGAACGAAGCAATTGAACTAATAGAATTTACATCAGACGACAAGAAAGACGGTCGAAATCACGCCAGTCTCGTCTATACGTGTCTTTCCTGTCTCCTATCTCCTGTTTCCTCCTTCTCGTCGCTCCTCATTCAGCTCCGACGCCATTTCCTACTCGCGTGTCTCGCCTACTCGTTTAATTGTTTTCGTTTTCTTTCGTTTCGTTAGCTCGGCCCTCGTTCTCTTGTTTCTTATTCATTTTTTAGTTTTGTCCATCGAAACGGAGTTACTTTGGTTCGTATCACGAAAGAAGATTATTCACAGGAACATTACTTTTCAAAATCCCGGAAACGCTCAGTCTCGGCGGCCGGGGATAATTATTATAACAAACGCGCCGACTAAAACTCAGTTTCCAGTCGCCATTCGCACGCGACGAAATTCTCGAATATAGACGACGTCCGACGATGTACGCCCGAAAATTGATCACCGTGCGTCTTCGTAGCTTAATCGCGCACAACCTTTACAAGTATCCCTTTTTCTTTTTGCTTTCTTTTCCATTTGCTCGCTGACGACGCTGTCCAACACCTGTTTTGCGTCCCGGCGACCACAGGCAGACTGCTCGAGATTTCTGCTGCGCCAAAATCGCTATCCGAAAACTCGTTTTTCACAGAGAAACTCGAAGGAACATGTTCGAACCGAAAGATTGGAAAAGTTGTAGAAATATGTTTTATATAGGGACAGCGGATTTTTATGAAAAATTAAAATTTTCTGGCTGAATTGCAACAATCTGGAGCGAAATAGAAATGTATCTTCTTTCTTAATGTGTTTGATAGGTTGAAAATAATATAACAGTACTATTAAATTCTTCTAGTATTTGTACTATTTTGAATTACGCCTACTCGTTTCTGTCGTAAATGCATCAAATCCGCTGTCTATTTATATAAAACGATTCTGCGGACACTCCGTCGTGTCGAACGGTACGATTCTTTTCGATAGCGTTGCGAATGCGTTCGGAATCCGAGGACAATGAGAAAAAGCAGTTTTCAGATTCGCTTTCGACTCGCCGAAATCCACGACCAGGTAACCGCCCGTTTGTCGATCATCGGACCGCAAAAAAGAAGGTACAAATTTGTTGGCCAGATTAATTTAATAAGAAATTGTAGGCATTCTCACGCGTCACGACAGCACACCGAAAGATGATATAAACCTGTCATTCTGAAACAAGGTGAAGCGGTTTTGTACTAAAGTGCAGCGATATAATATTATACTTTTAATGAATTATCTACGCAATGTACAGTTTTTTGGGTACTTTTTCTTTTTATACATGCACCGTGACAAGGTATGGTCGGCCCGTAAGACAGACAAGATTGTTTTCCTTATATGTATATATATATGTATATATATGTATACGTATCTACACACACATATACATACACATATATAATTCTACATATACGTTTATTTGTACATATATGTATGTTTCATCGATTTTTTCCCTATCTTTCGCTTATCTTTGTTCATGATGATATCGTTTTAATTTTCTCGCTGTCGGGTTCCGTCGGTCATTCGTTCGATCTGCCGCCGACTTGTTCTCCCTCCGTCAAAGGTATGATGCTACAATTTACAAGGATCGTGTCGCAATTATAAAGTTAAGGTTCTATGTGTACCAAGAAGCGTTACGCGGAAAGGCAAAAGTTCAATGCGTGTTGTCTTACTACGTTACCTCACCGAACGAGATCTATATAGACTCCTATTTCGTCTACTCAGTCTGACCACACTGTGTAAGAACGTGGAATAGTATTCGTCGCGGATAGATATACAGTAGAGAGAATTTATAAATTCAGGCTCTTTATAGTCTGCGAGGGGATGTCCCTAGCGATGCAACGTATCGCGGACACGTTTTCCGTTACCATTATTAGCCATCGTGCATACCGTTCCGGATCGCGGTCGTGCAGTCTCCTCGCCACAAACCTTATCTCTTGACTAGATTGCGTCTCTAATATTCTTAACGATTTAATCTATGTCTGCCATTCATTTATAATCTGCACCTTACACCTAGGTATCGTAGTAACATCTAGCGGTAAAAGGATCATCTATTCTCACAGAGATCATACGTCTCTTCATCATCTTCCCTTTTCTCTTTCTCTCTCTCTCTCTCTCTCTCTCTCTCTCTCTCTCTCTCTCTCTCTTTCTCTCTCATTCTGCAATCAACGATACGAATTGTCAGCGTGAATTCATATTTACGAAGAAACTCTGTTTTGCGAATAACATTGTCGCCTATGCGGGGGATAGGCGAACGCAAACGCACCGAAGCGCGCGCGTACACGCACACACATGCAAACTCGCACGCAGACGCATACACTCTCGCAGAGAGACAGGCACACGCGCGCGCGCGCACACATTCATACAGGCTCGCACACACGCACACCGAGAGTTACGTGGATATCAGAAAAACTTGCCTCGCCAACAACCCTCGAGTTCGCAGCTACGTATATACAAGCTTGTTAGTTTGATCGTCTCATCTGAGTCGCGCGAACGACAACTACCCCTAACTCGGTTCTGTCGATTCGCCGTTCTCCGCCTTTTCGTTCTTCTCCGCCATCTTCTCCGTCTCCAGCGTCCGCTCCTCTTCTCCATTGACGGAGCGGAGCGAGCCGCGCGTCGCAGGAATGAGCGTACCATCGTGACAGAGCACGCGATACTCCGGCGAGCCTTCGATCGCTAGGACTACCTCTTCTTCCCTGTCTGTTTCGAGGACAGCCTCTTCTTCAGCTTCGAGTGCTCGGACTTCACTGACTTCTTCTTCGGTCTCTCGGGCGAGCCGTTGCAACAGGCGCAACCTTTCTTCACGTGACCGCGAAGACTGGACCTTCTGGCCCGACAATCGGGCTCAACCAGCGCGATATTTCCGCCCTCGTCGTCCGAGGGTTCGCTCGCCTTATCGCTGGAGACCATCACCGAGTCCTGGATCGCCTCAGCGGTGGTCGCTTTCACGCGTTTCGACAGACCACCGCCAACTCCTCCACCACCGACACCGACACCGACACCAACACCGACACCGACTCCGACACCGCCACCGCTTTTGTGTTCGGCCCGATTCAACACCACCCTCGCGTTCACCTGCAGCTTGTCCTTCTTCTTGAGATAGCTGCACCGGCGTTCGCCACCCAACGACTTCAGGCTCTGCACGCTGTCGTCGAGACCGTTGCTCAGCGCGTTCTCCTCTGGTTGGCTGCCGATCGACTCGCTCACGCTCGAGTCCTCCTCGTCGCTGCTGGATCGCGTCCTCTCGGACATCGGGCTCTCCCACGACAGATAGTCCATCCTGGTCACCTTCGAGGCGATCCGTTTCTTATTGGTGTAGGTGTACTTGTGCGTGGAGAGCATCGGGCCGGCGATCGGCGAGAGCGGCGAAGGTATCGTCACGTCGGCCGTGTTCCCGCTGAGCAAGGTCAGACTCTCGTCCCCCGAACTCGCCGCCGACGCGTTGTTCACGTTGATGGTCGCCGGCAGCGACTCCGAGTCCAGATCGATGTCCAGTTTCATATTCGACGGGATGCTGGACACGCTGCTCGGCGAGCCCTCCTTCGAACCGTTTCTAGACGCGATCTTCGCCCGACCTTGCACTTTCGGCGAGTCGTTCTCCAGCGAGCCGAGATGCGTGGGCGACAGCCTCGAAATGTCCGAGTTGCTATTCGACGCTTCGTCCTGGCTCGAGTTGTCGAGTCCGAGCCGCAAGTGTTTCACCGGGTTCTGCAGGTGCAGCTCCTCCGCCTTGTCTCGTTTCGACCTCTTCGACGAGTCCTTCGAGGACCTGGTTCGCTGACCGACGTTCCTTCTGCGTTCGTTGTTCGCCTTGAAGTCGCCGACCGGACTGGCGTCCCTGCTGCCGCTCGACGAGTCCAACGAACGGAAGTAGGAGCCGCCGTACGACTTCATGCCGAGCGGCTGGCTGCAGGACGCGTCCTGAGACGAATGGTCGAACGACGGAGAATGATTCGTGTCGAATAACAGATCCGCCTCGGGGAAAAGATCGCTGGTGCTCGGCTCGTCCACGCCAAGATCCTCGCACTCTTCCGACAGACTCTTCTGCAACCTCATCTCGCGCTCGATCGCCGCTGCTTTTCTCTCCATTTTTTGCTGCAACAGCTCCCGGTCCAGCCTTGGGTTCAACGGCGTCTTCATCGCGTTGCTCTTGTTCGTGTACTGTTGGAACGGTTCCAATGTGTGGTTCATGAAGTACTTTTTCGTGTTCGTTTGGTAGATCTGTCCGCCCGCCATCTCGATTCCCTGCCCCTTGTTGATGATCTGCAACACGCTCTGCACGTTCTCCGAGTTGTCGGCGTAGCGCGAGTTCAACGGCTCGATGTTCAACGAGTTCGTCGAGGTCGGCACGTATCGCCACGGCGTGTCCGGCGACACTTTACCCTCCGGCTCCCAAGCTTCCTGCAGCCTCGCGTTCCCGTAGAGCAGGCCGTTTCCGACCTTGCAGGACATGTCGATACCCTCGGCCGACTGCTGCACTGGCGACTCCTGGCTGTCGGAACTGCTCGGACCACCCGTCACCAAAAACTGCGCCGCATTGTCGATCCCTCTCGACTGCTTGCTCGTCACTATCGTCGACATGGAATCTAAACGAGATACGATTCGCGTTGTTAATACCGTTAACCCTCGGTGATGTGTAGCGCCGTGCCATCTCGCACGGTGTTACGCGAAGGGACAACTTTCATTCTTTCTCTCTTTCTCTCTCTCTCTCTCTCTCTTTCCCTCTAATCGACTCTATAATTACACTGCCCAACAGCCGCGAAACGTTTAGATTTTTACTATGCGATTCTTATAGGATTTTCCGCGCTGATTCCGAGTCTGCCCTCAAGTTTTCACCTAGACGCAGAACCGGATTGAGCCCAGTAGCAGAAGTAGCAAATGCTACGGGCTCCGCGCTTGCAGCAGAAAAAGCCCTGGCTACTATTAGCAGATATTTCTGCTAAAAAAAGGTCCTTCATTGTGTTGTTTTATTATCGTGCAAAACCTAGGGCCCCCAGGTAACATTTGCTACGGGCCCCGCGCTAGCTTAATTCGGTCCTGCCTAGACGCACAGTTTTTGAGAAATTTGATTTTGACGAAGACATATTTTTTTAAATTGAAATCAATATTGTGATGTTATTATAAAAGATTTTGAATTGTTGCGGCGGAAAATCAATCTTTCCATTATCAAGAAATGAGAAACGCATTATCGGAAACGAGTCTACCTCCTTAAATGATTTTTAAACATACTTAATGATTATATTTGACAAATACATTTAATATTATTAATAAAATTTACTAAAATTTCTATCAACATTAATTATTAATAAGACGCGCGAGTCGCGGAATACAGTATTTTGTCGATAATTGTCCCCAATACGGGTCTGCCCAGGGACAATTATCCGCCAGGGATACTATTCTTTGACTTTTGCCGAACGTAAAGAAGGACAACCGAGGTCGAGAGGCCTCGATCGCCGACAAGTGTAAACGTAACTAATCCGATGTCAAACTTCTTTATTTTTCATTATTTTTTTATGGAACTTTCACCAACATATTCGTGGCATTTTTCTAATGCAAAATTATACGAAATATGATATAATTCCGATGATATTTACGTGCGTAATGAACGATGAAAATTTCGAACGCAAGGAAGAACAGCTATGGGAAGTTCTTTGAACTGTGCCGCGTGTCTGTTTCTTTCCCATACGCTGTACTTTGCGTCGAAAACTTTCATCGTTCGTTACACAAGTAAATATAATTGGAATTATTCGAAAAATGCTACGTATATGTTAGTCAAAGAACCATAAAACAATATTCCGATGATATTTACTCGTGTAACGTACGAAGAAAGTTTTCGACGCAAAGAACTTCCCATACGCTGAACCTCCTTGCGTCGAAAACTTTAGTCGTCCGTTACACAAGTAAATATCATCGGAATTATATGATATTCGATATGATTTTTATTAGAAAAACGCCACAAATATGTTGGTCAAAGTCCCATAAAGAAATAATGAAAAATAAAGAAGTTTGAAATTTGGATTAGTGTGGTCTCACCGATATACCCGAGCCGTATGATGTCATACCTCTCGAGCTTCATGGCCCGTGAAGGGGGTACACCCCGCAGTAGTGGGGATAGCTTCGGGACATTTAGCGGCCAGACATTTGGGACATTTATCGATAAAATACTGTACTTCGTTTATGATCGTGAATCAGTTAACGTATCCTACACATTAGAAACGCCAGATTCGGAATCAGCTCAAGAAACTCTATAGGAATCGCAAAGTGAAAGTCGAAACGTCGAAAGAAACATAGAAATTTGTTGGACAGTGTTATTGACGAAATAAAAGACACGACAGAAACAAAAGTTTGATCGACGACGTACCCATAGCGTCGTCGATTTTTCTTTTGACTGTTTTCGGCGAGATGATCTTGCCGCCGGGAATGATGTCCGCCGAAGCCACCTCTTTCGCGTCCTTCTGGTGTTGTTGCGCGGTGTCGTTTAGCATCGAAACGTCCGACTGGCTAGCGAAAGCTAGAGCGATCGTGGCTCCCGGTTGGATGGCCACGGGCTTGTCGTTGTGCACCTGTTGGAGATTCAACGTAAGAGCGCGTCCAAGCGCGTTAGATCGAATCGAGGTTAGAACAGCAACGCGCGGCAACGTACCTGAGTCTCATGAGACGGTTTCTTCTCGGACGAGTGTCCGATCGCCGCCGTGGTCGGCGTCAGGCACACGACATTGTCCGACTTGAGTCCGCCGGTCGTCGAAAGTTTATGCATCGAAGAATTGAATAGCCTGGCGCCTTGAAGCGCGAGGTTAGGATTGCTGGTGATCACGCCGCAGATCTGCTGGTTCTCGGACGACTCGTTCAAGTTCCGTTGTATCAGACCGATCGCCGAGTTGCTCTTGTTAACGACGATGGCGTTCGTCGCGGATTCCACGCTCGTGGCGACCGCGGCCGACGCGATCGTCGAATCGCTCTTCGCCATGGCGAGATCGCCGATGATGCTGGTCTTTTCCGTCTCAGCAACGAACGAGCCGCCGCCACTACCAACACCGCCGCCACCGCCGGTCCCGGCTGTTTGCGGGATCACAACAGAAGCAGCTTGCACGTTCTGCGCGGTGGTCAACGTCTGATTACCGGACAACGTCTGCAGCGTCGGGATCTTGACCTGTTTGACCTGTGCCGGTTGCGAGATGATCTTGCCTGCCTGGTTTAGAAAGGACTGCAGAACCAACGTGTTCGGGACGCCTGTGTTCCCGGTGGTTCGAACCGTGGCGGGTACGGTGGCGAGCAGTTTCGAACCGCTTGAGACTATGGTGAACTGCTGGGCGCCCTTCATTAGATTCATCGGCAAGATGTAGTTGGTGCCAGGAACCAGAACGGCCGTGCTGCCCATTTTGCCGGTGACCGAGGCTAGAGCCTCGCTCACGCTGACCGAGCCGGTCTGCACGGCTTCCTGGACTATCACCGCTCTAGGCTGACCGGAACCCGGTTCGGCGAAGATCAGGTTCCGCCTTTTCACGTTCAGTTCCACCCCGTCGTTCGAATCGTTCGTCAGGTTTCGCACCTCGGCGTTCGCGTCCACCACGCTCGCGACGTTTCCGGCCGGTTCCTCGGGCGCAGGAAATCCCACTGGACTGTCCTGCACGTGCACCACGCCGCTCGACGAGTCTTCGCTGCCCATTGTGCGACCGAGATCGTCGGTGCTCGGGCTCAGCTCCGAGCTTTGCTGGCCAACCGGCTTGCTCTTGTTCGCGCCGGACTTTTTCCGCTTCGAGGATTGACTGGGGTTCGTCGGCGGATTCGATCTTCTCCTCGGCGCCGGCTTGTTGTTTAAATCCGGCGAGTTGCGCAGCTGTTCCGCGTACTCGTCCAAGATCGCGTAGATCCGCTGCGCGGTTTGCTCGTCCTCTTGCGGCTTCTGCTGCGGTTTCGGGATCGGCGAGGCCTTCGACGTGTTGGTCGCGCTGGTCTTCAGGGTCTTCGGCGCCGACTTCTTCACCGTTTTCGCGGACGGAGGCGTGGGCGGTGTCTTGCCGGCGGAGGGTATCGGCGCCGGTGCCGGCGTTACGCACGGACTGGAAGAACTCTGCGACGTGACGCTCAATGCGGGCGAAGCTGCCGGCTGACAGTAGCTCGTCACCACGACGACGGGCGTCGAGTTTGAGGTCTTCGCAGCTACGGTGCCCGTACCTTGATTCACGTACGCCAGCGACACCTTTTGCGAGAAGATGTCTTGTTGAAAGTTAACGGTGCTCCCGTTGCTGGCAAAATCGGTGTTGGTCTGTTGCTGCTGCTGCTGCTGTTGTTGTTGTTGTTGTTGCTGCTGCTGTTGCGTGGGCATCAGCAGCTGCTGCGCGAGGGCGCTCACGGAAACCTGTTGTTGTTGCTGTTGTTGAGATTGTTGTTGTTGCTGCGGCTTTGTAACTTGCACGGTTTGCTGCGTAGTGGTTTGAGTTTGCACTGTGGTCGTGGCCGCGGTTGCGGTCGCAGTGGATATCATCTGATGAGACTGCGGCTGGATCGTACTCCTCTCCTTCACCTGTTCGAGCACACTCTCGAACTCTCGAAGCTGTTCGAGCGTAGTCGAGCTGACCTGATTGGGCACCTCGATAGGCGAACCGATCAAACTGTCCGTTCTGACCGCCGGCGGTTGTTGCTGTTGTGGTTGCGATTGCGGTTGTTGCTGCTGCTGTTGTTGTTGTTGTTGTTGTTGTTGCTGCTGCTGCTGCAACCTGGGCGTCGTCAGGACCGCTTGAATAGCTCCGGTGAGGTTCTGCTGTCGCAGCGGCGCGGACGTTCGGATAATGTTCAGCTTGACGACGGGCGTTCTTCCGGCCGGTATCGAGTTGGCGTGCGATATCGTCGGTATGATGTTCAGCTGACTCGGGTTTGTGGTGGATATCGTAACTGGGATTTTGTGCGTGTATATCACCCCGGGCGAGGCGTTCTGGACGTTTTGCACCAGCTGCGTGAGCGTCTGGTTCGCGGTGTTCGGGCTCGCGGCGACGTTCGTCGCGTTGCTGCCCGTCGAGCTCTGCACGATGTTCAGTATCTGTCTGCCGGTGGAGAGCTGCAACGCGTTGGGAATGTTCGCGATCGACTGCACGTTGATCCCGGCAGCCGCGTTCGGCTGTTGCTGACTGCTGGGCACCGAGGTCTGCACCGCCTTCGAGAGGTTTGCGGTCTTCTGAGGGGACGCGGACGCGGCCTGGACCAGCGTCTCGGCGGTGGGTCCGGCGACGCCGGTCGACGCGTCCGTCGACAGGGTGTAGATGGTCTTGCGAAATGCCTGCTGAAACTTCGGTAGACCGGCGTTCTGTCCGGATTGCGTCGCGTTCGTCTTCGTGGCGGTCAGTCGCTCGTAGGTGTTTCTGGTCGCGTTCTCCGCGTGTTGGTTCTGTCGCGAAAACCCCACGGCAGCGACCGCCGTGTCCTCCATGTTCTGCAGACCGAGAACATTCCTCTGGTTCGACACCAGATTCGGGTTCACAGAGGCCAGCTGGTAAGTGCCGTCCGGTTTACACACGATCTGCAGATGCTCGGACGCGACCGTCGCCGAACCGATGCTCGAGCTGGTGGTTGTAGTGACGGTGGTGGTGGTCGTCGTCACCGCAGAACACGACGACGGAGATTTTTTCGGCGAGGATTGATTTTGCTGCTGGTTCCGACGGATCGGTCCGGTCCTGGGACCAGGGCTGGAGTCCGACTCGAGCTGACTGGACGCGTTGGTCGAGGAGGTCGGCGAGCCGTCTGGCGGCTGGTTCGCTTCCTCGCCGACGTCGGGCAACGCCGATGACCTAGGCGGCGGTGTTTGTCCTGCCGGGCTCATGCCGACGCCGCTGTCGTGACCTCCCGAGGACGGTGTGCCCGGAAGTTGGATGGTTCCTGCCACGCTCGGAGTTCTGTTTGGCCGGGGCGGAGTGTTGCCGCTGTTGACCGAGCCCGAGTTTGGGCTCTGTGGAATGTTTCGTGAGAGCTGCACCACGTTCACGGTGGGTCGCATCCGCGGCGGCACCATCATGTCCAACGAGTTCAAGCCCGGCACGTTCTTCGCCAAGATGTCCGAATCTCGGACCGCTTTCGCCAGGATGTCGAACTTTCTTTTACCCAGGCTAGATTTGGCGCTCAAGTCGCGATCCTCAGCCGAAACCAGGTCCGACTTGGATGTGTTCGTTCCGGCGCTTCCCTTCTGCTTCTGATAGGTCGATATCGCGTTCTTGTTGGGCGAGAACGGCATGTTCTTTTGTATGTTCATCAGCTCGCTGGTGATGTCGCCGGTGCTCAGCCGCTGTTGCTTCTTCGAGCGGATCAACCGCCTATCGATCTCATCTGCTCGAGTCAGCACGATCTTCGGGTTCAAATTGAGCGTGCTGAGCATCGGCGCGAACTTGGTCACGCTGCTCGCGTTATTTTCGAGGTTGTTGTTGTCCTTGCTCTTGTTCAAGAGGTTCTTCTGCAGTATCTGCGAGATCCTGGTCGGCTTCTTGGTGTTCTGCGGCCTGAACATTCTCAGGGACTTGAGGACCGCGGGATCGCTTCTTCTCTCGGTGATAATCATCGGCGCGGCGGCCGTGTACGCGGACCCCTTGATCGTCTCCCGCTTGTTCTCGTCCATGTCGGCGGAGAACAGCGTGATGATGTCGTTGCTGCTAACGTCGGAGCCGCTCGCGTCCTCGTTGGCGTTCGCGTGCCGCACGTTCTCGTTGACCAGCATGTGGAAGTGCGAGACAGACTCGACGGTCAGTTTCGTCGATTTGGAACGTTTTTTGCCGGTCTCCTTGCCGGATGACTTGTTCGGTTTCTTCGTCGCTTCGAGCCGACACCCGTCGCTGCCCAGGCTGTCCGTCTGGCTGTCCTGCGTGTTACTGTCACTATCCGAAACCGAGACCGAGCTGTTCCTAAAGTGCTTCAACTTCCGATCCGCGCTGTCGTAGTCGCTCTCGGACGACTCTAACCGATGAATCTTTCTCGCTCTGCCTGTTCTCCGCAACCGCAGCACGCTGCCGCTGTCCGAGTCCGTGGTTGTGGTGTCGTCCAAGCTCCTCCTCGTCGATGACCTCTTGTAGGTGCCTGCCGGCTGGAAGCTGCCGTATTGCTCCGAGGTGTCCGACGGCAAATCGACCCATTGCTCGTAGCCTTTCTCGATCCCGAAGAATATATCCTTGGTGTCGTCCTCCGACGGCCAGTCCTTGAACTGCGAGTAATCGATGTTCAAATACTTGAGCTCCTTGTTGGTGTTTCTCATCTCCTCGGCGTTCTCCAAGTACCGCTCGCAGAGGCCGTTCAGCTCCTTCCAGTCGAGGACCCAGCTGAGCATATGGTAGCGGGGACTGCTCAGTACGACGGACAGATCGTCGCAGAGCTGCGGCGAGAGGCCGAGCTTCTCCGCGTCGAGCACCTGATTCGGCACGGACTTTTCGTCGTAGTTAGCCGAGCCGGTCACCGCTTCCCCTTTGATCAGGATCAGCGCGTCGAGCGTTCTCTCCACGTTCCTAACCGCCGGCTCGCTCGCGTCGGACGACTTCCCGGTGGTCCCAACGATGTCGTTCCCAGTAAACTCGCCGCAGTTGAAGCACAGCTCGCCTAGCGGAGCGCCGGGCAACGGATCCTTCTTCGGATGAAGAGGACACCTGTCGTTCGTCGTCGTCGTCGTCGTCGTCGTCGAGATCGCGGACTCGCCTTTCCTCGCGGTGGTCAGCAAGCTCTTGAGCAGTTGGTCGGTGCGCTCGAAGGACTTGCTCACCTGTCCGTTCTGAAAATCGATGCCCTTCTTGCAGGTCGCGTCCGACGTGGACGTCGTCTCTCCCTCGCCCCGATTGCTCTCCTTCTCGTCGAGTTGGGCCTCAACCTCGGTCTCGATCTCGGTCTTCAACAACGTTCCGTTCGAATGGTGACCGTCCAGCGAATACTTTAGCTTGTCGGCCACAGCAACACCCTCGCCAGACGTCACGCTGTCCTCCCTGGTTTTTCCGCACGCCACAGCAATTTCCTTGATCCTGTCGTAGCAAGCCCTGGTCGGATGCAACGAGAACGCCGTAAGCAAACACTCCCGAGCGATCCCGATGTTGCTGCCGACCACGTCCGCCAGCTTCAAGAACTGCGTGCCCAACCGCTTCGTCGTCTCGCGGACCTTGTCCTTGTCCGACTTCGCTTTCTGACTCTCCAGCTCGTTCATGTCCGTTGTCAACGCCCTGATATACAGCTCGATCACCAGCGGTTTTATGCTGTCGCCAAACTGCAAAAGAAATATTCGTTCTGGAAGGGTCCGATCTACTGTCGAGGGTCGGTACAATATTTTCTAGGCTCGAGAAGGTGATAGCTGACTCTCCAATAAAGATACCTATTTCACGTGTATCATTTCTCGGTTATGCAAAGATGGGCTTTTTGATAAAAGATCTATCTAGGCCAAAATCGCCCTCAAAAGTCCTACTTTTACGTTTAAACGTATTTGTACGTTTATTGAATAGTATCTGAACTTCTGCACGGATTATATTAATTTCATGTGAAATAGGTATTTCTATTTAAGACCTGAAAACTTTCGTATCGTCGCTCGTCCGTTTCGGCTTTAGACACTCACGTGTTTCGCGAGTACCGCGCAAAAAATGTAAATATGCTGAGCGCTCTCGGCAGGTTCGATCAACTTCCGTATCATTCCCGGCAAGGTAGGGGCAACATCCTTCAATTTCGAGTGCAACGACGCCCAGGAGTTCAAGATCTGTTCAAGGATGTTCGCGCCCGTCTCCGGTACGGGCCGAACCATCCCCGCGGTAACGAGATATTGCGCAACCAATTCAGCAGCCTTTATCGAATTCCTCCAAACTCGCGCAGTCCCATATTTCGTTGGTTTTTCGCCGCTGAGCCTTTGGACCAATTCCAGACCGTCGCTGAGATCCATTAATTTTAACTGAAAAGAACCAGCCTTCTTAGAACTGAGAAATCTAATTCCGTCTCTGTCCAACGATTCGCGGCAGCGCCTCGATAACCGACGCGGTCTACCCTATCCCCGCCACCTGTTGAGACTAGTGATTCGATCACGTTCGGTCCCAATCATGGTGGTTTTCACAGTGATTTCTAATGTTCGTGTGCGCTTCTGATTGGCGGAGAGCACAACTCTATTCTTCGCACAAGTTTAAGTTTAAGTTACAGAGACAAAAATTGTATATTTTATATTAACGAAATCAAAACAAAATTGCGAGTTACATCGCATTTTTATCAAGTTCATTAGATTTGTAAGACGTTTCTCTGACTATCATTTTCATTTCCTATAATTGTTAAGTAATACATTGGTATTTTGTAAAACTTTCTACATATATATATATATCTAGCATGTGCATACACAAACATAAAAGAAATTGTCTGCACTTTTGTAATATTTAAATTAATATTATAATATTGTAATATTAAAGAATTAATATTGTTTATTTCTATCATCGAATGAAGAAAATGTACGTTATATGGAGAAAACTTGACGTTATTTTAAATTTACGTTATATGCAGATATTTGTATGCAAGCTACGTAATTGATGTATACAAAAAAAAGAACTAATTCACACGCGCAATCGAGATGGGGAATGATTGTGACAGTGAACAAATTTACTGTTAAAAGATCGCTTTAATAAAGATCGCTTCGAGGAATAACAAAGTCCTCGCGATACGCAGTGCTTTGGAGAGATTCTATTTCGCGCGACAGTTATCGAGGCATTACCGTAGGAACAGCGCATGAATAGCGCTGGTATAGCAACTCAGGAAAGCAAATCGAAGCAGATGCCGAAGAATCTTAGCTTTCTCTCCCTCTTTCGCTATCTTTCTCGAGCGGTACTCACTTGAGCGAATATATCTTGCGTGCGTTTCAATTTATACAATAGGACGATATAGACGTCGATCATGTAATGAACGTGATGAGAATCCGAGAGCGAGCGCAGCCGATCGCTTCGCCGCAGAGAACGTACGCAAGCGGCGGCGAGGTTCACCGCTATGTCCTCGCAGCGGTCCTCGCAAAGTATTTTCAGCCTCATCGTTAACAGTTCGCCTTTCTCCGAACAGCAGAATTCTGGAAAAACCGAAAAGATTATTCGTGTGTGGATTTCGCTGCTAAAAGATACATACACATCCCTCCGTAAATCATCGGACACTTACTTATCTTCAACAAAAATGGTAACTAAGCATACAAACTGCCAGCTTGATTTCATTGTTTTATTTATACCAGATGTAGCTATTACGCGATAATATTTGAATGCAAAATTAACACTTTACCTACCGCAAGCCTATTAACAGGATTTTCAATAATTGTGCTGTACCGAAAGAAAGCATAGAAATTTTCTTTTACATTGCAATCTTAAATGAAACTGTTAGATGACGTTATTGAGGGTGACTTGTTAGTTGTTCCATTAAAAAGTGTTTAGCCATGTACCATAGACTTTTCAAAATTATGCAATAATCGTCGGTCGGTAATGTGTTAAGATTGAGAAATCTTAGAATGATTATGGACAGCTCTAGAAGCCAAATTGGAAAACAATGTCCCCACTTAAATTTAAAAAATGATCAAATCAGATTTGATTTGCATGTTCTCCGCATTAGACAAAAATTAGTAAGTACCATTTTAATTTCATAATATAGGTCCTTTGACAAGAAACAATTGTCTGCATCCAAATTTGAATAAGTGTCCGGTGACTTATGGACGGGAGTGTACGATCTGCCGGTGCATACGAAACGTTTGATCGGATTCCGCGAATTTGTTTGATCTAATAGCGTCGAGGTCCGTTATGCGTACACGATAAATCGAATAAAAATGAATGGTGCGAACGGATAAACATTTCGTATGCCGCAGCTCGATCGTGTACGTTGATCATGGGGGTGCACCGTACCCTCTTCATGTTCGGAATCCGGTTGGCCGTTAAGTATGCTGTCGAGCGCGGGATGAGTCCATGGATTGTGCACCAGAGCTATCAGGGCAGTGCACCTGGGTGCAGCGGGGTGTTGCCCCAGGAGAGACGCGCACCTCTGTAGTGTTACGCTGAGGTGCGTCTTTGTCGCGGGTGACAACTTCGGCCACTCCCCGCGCAGAACCAATTTCAACGTGTGCCTGCAACAAATCGATCGAAAAACATATTTCAACGTCATCGTTCGATGCTCGAGGCACGACGCTCGAGAACGACTCAACCTGTTCGCCGAGTAATTAACTTGTCTCGATCGGGAATACCCGGCTGATTTATTCACCGACGAGCGCGAACGCGGTGTCATTTATTCCACCGAGGACATTACGATACAGTTTGCCGCGCAAATCTCTCGATGTACGGGAAAATTGTAATTTATTCCGAGATGCCGATTAAACAAACGTTTATGTACTCGTCTTCTTCGATTCGTCCACCGGTACGGATGGGATCGAGTTCAATATACAGGGTATTCATGCTGTTACTAGCCGGAGGTAAAGAAGTGGCCATTATACAAAGATATTCACGTGACATTTCTTATAAGTCTTCTTTGCGATTTAAACATTGTGATTTTAGATAATTTTACACTTCCAACACAGCAGCCGATGAGCTAGGCATCGTATTATTTGCAATTGCTATTTCATTTTCAAAGGACGATCAAATTGATAATTCGCAATTTGCCTATCACGTGTTATAGATGAAATAAATACATAGATAGATGGATCGATACATCCAATAATTACGAAATCGTAGTTATACATGTTGAATTAAATGATGCATTAAAGAACAGCATAATTGATTTCAATATAGAATTTCTGGTAATATATTCATAAAACTTTCGAATCTGTTCGACCAAGATTCGAATATACTTGCAAATATTACTTCCATTTATCAAAGAGTACTTGTAAAAGGTTCGGAACTATCTGTCATAGGTTCGAGTATACTTAGGAGTGCTATTTCCATTTTTCGAAGTACAGTAAAGTCGCGTTTACTGTCCGCGATCGGGTACGCGATCACTGTTTAGTGCCTACCCTCTCCACTGTTATGCTGCCCTTCTCTACGTTCGGCTTTCTTTTGAACTCTCGACACGGTCGGCGCAGTAAACGCGACTTTACTGTACTTTAGAGAGTTCCAATTCAATCGATCAAAGTTCGAACATATTTTTGAGGTATTTGATCACATCCCTATCTACCGATCGATCTTACCGTTTCTCTTTGTGCCGACGCGAAAGCGAAGAAACGATGCGAGCCTCGAATAATTTGTATTTCGTCTCGACGCGAAATAGAATGTTCGTTCTTTCGTGATTTTGTGCAGGGACGTAAACACGGACGAAACGAAGAATCGACTTGCCGCGTGGTTGCTCGGACGCGAGGAATAACAGAGACCGGAAAAAGGAGGAGGAGGCAGAGGACAGAGGACAGAGCAGGGTAGAATCCTGGACAGGAGGATAATTGCGTTGGTTGTTCGATGATACGGGAGGAACGTCGATCGACGCTAGTACTCACTTGTGAGCCCATTCTATGAGAGACTGGGTGGCCTCTGGCGTTGCCCTAGGAATGAAATTCGTGACATGCTCCCAGGCGGACAGAAGTGCATTCACCTTGTCGCCGTACTTCTTTTTGCTGTCACTCAATGTCGCTTCAAGCCCCTGCAAAAGTGTACGGTGAATCGGTGAGCAGTCGATTAAATACAAATAAAAGGGTGGACCAGCGTTTGCCCGAGAGCGCAAGACTCTGCTTCGCCCTGCTTCGCTCTCTGCTTTACCCTGCCGGGACCGACTACTTTCTCGCTGTGAAAATACTTTGAGCAACCCTTTCGAGACTCGGGAGGACTCGAGCAGTCCCGCTTCAAGGTTTTCTCAAACCGCTCCGGAAATTCGCAGTCGTCTTTCTCTTTCTCTCCCTCCCACTCGACCTTCAACGCCGGAATTATCAAGCGTTCGAGACATTTGGTCTTCGCTTTTTCATGAAAATTACGGAACTCTGTTATTTGTGCCCATAACTATGAAAAAATGAGTTTATCAGCTATTTCGCAGCACATTATTTCAAACTAAATTCATTCAACGTAATTTTTATGAAATTGTAACAAATCAACCGTTAGATAGTGCTCGTTATTTCAACATTATGTGAAATTCGTTTAGGGTTAATATCCTTTTCCTGCTTAGACCACTTTCATAATTAGGGACACATTTTATTTGCTACCATTTTTCAGGAAATTTTTCCTGATAAATAGAGTTTCTCATATGAATTATAAGAACCAGTAAACCACGAACCAGCTTCTGACACAATTATTGAATTTTGAAAAATAAGTCTCTATAAAATTTGAATAATACAATTATCTTCAAAAAGTTAGCTTTGTTACACAATGAAAGAGGTTTAAACGTCATTTGCATGTATAGAGTCTCTCTATTTAATAAAGGATAGAAGGCATTTATTACGCGCATACTATTATTCGCGCAGAGAATTTTTCTTAACTGGCCAACTATTGGTGCTTTCACCTCAGGCATTTCTTGTAAAAGTTTCTTTCCGATTCGGTGGAAAATAAAAAGCTAAACTAGGTCGTTTTGACCCTTCCGGTAGTTCCAGTGTTAAATACCCGAGGACAAGCGACGTGTCCCTCAAAGGGAGGCAAGAGAGAGAAAGAAAGAGAGAGAAAGAGACGAAGCTCCGCAGAAGGAAGCTTTGAAAATCGTGCTTCCAGTCCTCTTCGAAAGTAGACGAGACGACGAGAGTTTGCCGGAAGGGATGTTCGATGAAAGGATGCAGGAAAAGGCGTAGAATCGTTTCCGACGAGCGCCAGGCAGCCGGTGAAGATCCTGGAACCGGGAAAACTTTGGAAAACCGGCCCGATATAGGTGGATCGCAATATAGGCACTCAAGAACCGGAAAATATTGCTTATAGCCGATGTTGCTTCCAGTGAAATACTTAATGGCCAAGTTTCCCGGAAGCTCGGTCTTAATTAGCTTTTCCTGGGCTTGTCGTTTCGCACGGATTCGGTGGGATCGAAACAACGCGTCGATTTTCTATGACTTTCTCATTAGCAAATCTGTTGCGGGCTACGGTAAGTCGACGTACAAACGTACGAAATTAACGAGAAGATTTCCCGACGGTTTCATATGTCTTGTGAAAGGATTAAGCGTGAAATCGCGAACAAAATTGCTAGAGGAAAGATGTTGTTCGTTTCCTCTAGGATATTGAAAAGAAGAAAATAAATGATCGTCTGTCGGTTTTCGAGTTCGGCAACGAGAATAGATGAATGCTGAACGAAGTTATTCAGTTTTCAGGAACCACCGACAACCAGCGAAGACTCGCTTTCCTCTAAAAAACGAGGTGTATCCATCAGCCGTCCAGTCGAAACGATAACATCAACATCGCTCTCCAGCGATTGTTATCGACGCGTGAGAAACTTCTTCGACCCGTGAAAAACTAACGAGACGAGAAAAACATCGACGAGTCGTCCGGATCTCGCGTAAACATTGAAACGGGATCACGCGAAACGCTGAACGCTAAACACGAAACGCGGGACACGACGTTCACCGGAATTCGGTTCAATATAGGAAGGAAATTGACAGAATTTCCGCGTAACGCTGACGCGCGCGCGCGAGTTCGCGTTATTGAAACGTTGGAATTTATGAGTTAATATCGGAAATCCTTCACGCGCGACGTATCGAATTTCGGTCTCGGCCTCGGTTTGGGCTTCGTCGCAACCCGTCGACCAACTCCTTTTCTTCTTTTCGCGGCGGGGCGCCTCGAAAGGGACGGAAAATCGGAAAACTCTGAAATGTCGGCCAACGGTACCGCTACGCAGGAGCACCGATAATCATTTTTCCTCGACGCGACGTAGCTCGCAAGTTTTACAGGCCAATTTGCAGGAATTGACAATTTGCAGATCGACAGACTTTTTCTATCGAGTCATTACAACATCTCGAGACTCGAAAGTCGCGCCGGAAGCGGTCCGTCTTTCGTTTCGGATAGAAAATCGTCCGGGCCTTCGCAATGTCCTGTTGTTCTGCGGTGCACGACGTTTATTGCACGTTCGAATCATCCGTCTGACCCACATGCGAGAAGCCCGTTGCGCGCGTACAGATTCGACAAGAAACGGATCGAAATTGATAAACGAGAAAACATCTCGGCGAGGAGAGCCTTTTCCTTCGCGACGCTCTGGCATTTCCTGTTCGCCTAGCCTTTCCATCGAAACAGCGAAAGGACAAGGTCGCGGTAGCTGGTACAGTATTTTATCCATAAATGTCCCAAATGTCTGGCCGCGATGTGTCCCGGAGCTATCCCCACTACTGTGGGGTGTACCCCCTTGAGGGGCCAAGATGCTGGAGAGGCCTCGGTCGCCGAGAAGTATGACATCGTACGACTGGGGTGTGTATCGGTGAAACCACACCAATCCGAATGTCAAACTTCTTTATTTTTCATTATTTTTTTATGAGTCTTTGACCAACATATTTGTGGAATTTTTCTAATAAAAAGCATATCAAATATGATATAATTCCGATGATATTTACTTTTGTAATGGACGACTAAAGTTTTCGACGCAAGGAGGAACAGCGTATGGCAGGTTCTTTGCGTCGAAAACTTTCATCGTACATTACACAAGTAAATATCATCGGAATTATATCATATTTCGTATCATTTTGCATTAGAAAAATGCCACGAATATGTTCGTGAAAGTTCCATAAGTTCCGTAAGTTCCATTACATAGTTATGTTTACACTTCTCGGCGACCGAGGCCTCTCGAGCTCGGCTGTCGTTCTCTACGTTCGGCAAAAGTCAAAGAATAGTATCCCTGGCGTATAATTGTCCCTGGGCAGTCTCATCCGTGTTGGGGACAATTATCGATAAAATACTGTATGTGTACGGGGACGAATGACGCGACGGTTTGGTGAAAATTCGTGGACGTCGGGTGAAACACCGGTTCGCCAGAAATGCCTTGAATCTTACAGTTTGCACGTCTCGTAAAAGTATAAAATAATCGACGCGGAAAGGTGAAGGTTTGTCAGCGAGGAACGGCGAAAGGACAAGGGAATAGCGTGGCTTCAGCTGTATAGAGTGTCACAATATTACACGTCGTACGATTTAAGATTTTTAATCTTAAAAGAAAATGTTGTTTTTTTTACCTTGTTTCTCACGTTCATTGTCAATTTTGCGGGAGGTTCCTTATGTCATTTTTCGACGATATCGGGAGTGTAGAATCGCGCTACGGTGTCCGCGACATATAATTTTGTGACACCCTGCACAATACAGCTGAGCTGGGCGGAGCAGAGTCGCTGTAATAACGAGAGAAACGGGGATAAATGAACCTGTGTCCTCACCACGCACGACTTTTGGATGTGCGAAGACATTCAGAGGGGTGGTCGAGCTGATCGGCGATACAGCAGCAGTGGTACTGTCGAGATTCCGAGGAACGACGGTTTCCGAAAAAACGTCGCGTAAGAGAAGAAGGGTCGATCGGGTAGTTTGGATCTGTTCGGATCGAGGCGCCGGACGGTGGGCGGCGGGCGCCGGGCGATGAGGAGAAGCGACAAGAGGTTCCCGATCCCGTTCTTTGCTGTCGGTCGTAACGGCAACAACGTTCCTCTCGCTCGGCTGCGTTCGGGTGACGGCGAAGTGGCAGGGGTAAGGGCAGGGCTCGTAGCGGACATCAGCGACCTTCGCAGCCCCGGGGTTCGATCCTGAATTGGCCGAGTTGCCGGAAGAAGATCGCAAGACGACGACCACGATGCCCTCCTCTTCCTTCCGAAGGAACAGCAGCGGCAGCCTCGAGGGTAGCTCCTGTTCCCGTTCCTTTCTCTTTTCTCTTTCCTCTTTGCCTTTCCTTCTTCCTCTTCCTCGGCCCCTTGCTCGACCTCGTCCTCGCCCGAGTCTCGGTCTTGCCGGTCTCTTCTTCCTTTCCGCTTCCTCCTTCTCCCCTCTACCCTTTCGATTCCGCACCCGTTCCCTCCCCCTTCTTCCCGGCCGAATCCTTGGTTGTTTCCTCCGCCGTTTCTCTTCCGCTCGATCACCGACGGTCGCCGTTCCTCTTCTCTCCTCCAGGCTGACCGCGGCGACTTCTCCTCTCCTCCTCTCCGCCTCGCGCTGCTTTTCTCTCCTCTGCTGCTTCTGCTTCCTCTTCTTCTTCTTCTTCTTCTTCTTCTTCTTCTTCTTCTTCTTCTTCTTCTTTTTCGTCTCCTTCGCCGCCGCTCTCGTCCGCTTCTCTCTCCGGGTGGTCTCCGCGAACCGGGACAAGCCGACCACTACCAACCGAACGCCAGCTTCTGCTGCACCGCTAACATCTGAAATGCAAAACAACCAGTTACTACGAATCGTTTGCACTCTCCCCTTCGAAAGCATATTTTGCGCGGTTGTAAGAACGCCGCGTGTGTCACAATTTCCAACAAATTTCACGTATTTACCAGAAAAAAAGACATCGGAAGAAATTCGAGAGGCTAGAATAGATAATGCAATTTAGCCGACGTGTTAGTGTTCTACAGGATTGTGAAATAATGAAGTTCCAAGTCGGTGTAGTACAGGATTACGAGAAACTGGATATTAAGTGTTTATTCAAGAAAAATGAAAATACAAGCTTCTCCTCCCTCGAGCGCTGAAGTCCAACTGAACGACACCTGGAAAATCGTTTCTTATGGATGGTCAGAGGATAGCAGAAGCCAGGTATAAGGGTTACCGACGAAGAGGGTACTTGTTGTTAGATAAATCCTAAATATCTAATTTAACACGATGTCCTATGTCAAAGAATTAATGATCGAAAGTGAAAGTATGTGGCGTGCGGCCACTGAGGCGTCATTAAAAATTGCTGTACTATTATTTAAAATATTGTTTACATTATTAGATACGACGGTATCTGAACAATTACTAAACAGTTAAGTATGGTATGAGGTATCCCATCAATTTCATGTCTATCAAATTTTAAAAATCGTACAGAATGGAAATATCGTAGGTCAGAAGAAATGATTTTCAAGTTAAAATAGCTCCGTGTGCAAAGGGTTAACTGTAGGTTTAAGGGGCGGTTTACAATCCTTAGGTATAATCGACCCTTGTTGCAAGGAGAAAGCGAGGATTATGGTTAGGTTAGGTTAGGTTAGGTGAGTCGAAGGGAAACCATCAAGTCTAGCCCTTTCAAGAAACCATTCTTGCAGTATTTTAGTCATAAAGTTATACGTTCTCAACTATTAATATCTTTACCACTGTACACGCGGTATTGTAGGATTACGCAACGCACGTTAATAAAGTCTAACAGCGTTTTTCCTTACAGCCACAGATTTATACGCGTACTTGTTCTCTATGCTCTTCGATCGACCTATCCTCCGATTCGCCGGCCAAACGGAGACTCGACAACGGGGGATAAAAGGCTACCGGCAAATTTGTTCGCACATTCGAATTTCACCGCAACGAATCCCCGAGCAGAAGGCCCCGCGATAAACCTTGAACCATGGGACGAACGATCCTCGATCCCTCGGAAGCTCGTAAAAATGGACCAGATCGCGATCGTATCCAGGCTCGACGCGAGCAAAGGATTACTTTCGCGGATCGAATCAAATTGGAACGGGGCGGACGAGGTTCGGGCTTCGAAATTCCTTTGCGACTGAACTGACAGCCAATTAGAGCGATAACGTACGCGCCGATAACATCGGCCGACCGGAAGCAAAGAGGATTAAACGCGGGGAAACGCGGTTCTCTCTGATTGTTGGCTTCCGATAGGAAGAGTCGCGGCCGCACCAACGGGCTCGTCTCGACTTTGCCACCTGACAGATGGATACTTTTCTTCTGCTACCTGAAATTGCGTCACGAACCTCTAAACGCCCCGATTTATTCGAGGACTCTCCTAATTGCCTTCTACCTGGACGTAAACTCTGTGGTTCTAAGGAAAACGTGTCGCAATTTCCAAAAATTTCAATTTATGCATCAATTGAGTTTCAGAGTGCAGGACTTACGCGCATTTACCAGAAAAGAAATCGTGAAAACAAATTCGAAAGGCTCCGAAAAATAATGCAATGTAACCGATCACCGGTACAAAGAATTAGCGAACGAAACTTTAAACGGAAAGGTCTCGAAAGTGAAAGCATGCGACACGCGACGCTCTTCCTTACAACCACAAAACTACTTTTACTTTTTAATGCTACCCTAACCGAAGATGAAACGAAACGAAGACAACGAGCGATTCGTAAATGTGTTTTGCAGCATCGTTCCCGTAATTGTAAGTACCGTACAAGAGTTTTTGGCAGACCTGCGCTTTCGACCTCTTGAGCTGTTGGAAACATTGACGGAAAGTTCAGCTAAATTTCTATTTTGTGGCCTTCCAACAAAGATAATCGATAATGGGCAGCAGTTACCGAAGTTCGCAACGTTGGCGTACGGATGAAATCAGGTTCGTTTAAGCGGCCTAATCGACCGTGCGTCCATCGATCCGCGATAGAATCGTAGCTCCGAGCGACGGACGGATCTCGAAGAACGCAACGTTAACGCAACACCGGAAGCATGCACTTTGTTCCGTCGATCGGACTCGCGTCTCGATACCGTTCGAACGACATCGATCTTCCCGCGGCCTCTCGGTCGCGCTTTTATGCGAGAAGAATAACAGCGTCGCTCGTTTCTTCCTCGCAATCCCGTGGAAATCGTCAGCCAGCGACTCGCTCGGAGCCCGGCTCGGCTGTAAAACATTTTGTCTTTCCAAAAGAGAAAAACGTTTACCGCGGACATGTCGTCGGAACGAAGCAATCGTCCGTCGTCGTTCCGAGCGAGAACGGTGGCTGCGGTCCTCGGCTAAAAAGTCCGGCAACAACCGCGGTCGATACTGCAGCGCGAGCAAATATCGTCCGGAGATGCCAAGGTACGCGAGCAGACCTCCGCGCTTTCAGAAATTCCAATCGAGAAATAAAGAAATAAAGAAAAGACGATCCACGGTCTCGAGATTCCTCTCGTATCGGTTAAGACTCGATGAATCTTTCATCGGGCTCGGTGCAGCTCTCGAACCCGATCGAAAACTTTCGTCGAGGATCCGCGAACGTTTCGGAGCGCCTCCAGGATTCGCGATTCTTCCGCTCGTCTGCCTTTCGATGATTTTTGCGGGCGAATTTCAATTTTTCGACTTTCAAATTACAACAAGATTTTATTTCCTCTGAAATAACAAACCTTTGAAACCTCCACATTCAAAATATTAGATCTGTCGGATCACTTTCCAAACAGATGTAGGCGTTTGAAGTGCAAAACTATGAAATTGGAGTTACGATTCAATAGGTTAACCCTTTGCACTAGGACCGATTTTAAATGGAAAATTAAGCATTTCTTTCGACCTGGAATAATTCCATTCTATATTCATTCTTTTCTTTGTACGAATATGAAATTGATATAATACCTCACACAATACTTAAATGTTTAGTAATTCATTGGATACCAACATATTTGGTAATGTTAACAATATTTTGAATAATGGTGCAGCAATTTTTAGTGGCGCCTCAGAGTCGCCACTCGAGTGCTAAGGGTTGATTATTCCTTACGCAACGCTTTAATGAAATCAGCAGGTGTATTTCAGTTATTTCGCGAAATCATTTATCTCGAAAATTAAATCTGTTTGGAAGATCGTCAGTTATCTTGGATACGAAGCTTTATATAAAGCTTAACGCGTAAAGTTTAATGCGGTTTCATTGGTATAGGATTGTCGGAACTTTTGCGTCTGGATATGAAATATCGATACACAGAATAGTTCCATTGTCTACGATTCAACGGCAAAGGGCAAGTAAACTTCTACCGAATCCATGTACAAAGTTTCATTGAAATCGTAACTGTAAGATGTAAAAATCAAGATCGTCAGTCATCTCGGATACGAAGCTTTATATAAAGCTTAACGCGTAAAGTTTAATGCGGTTTCATTGGAATAGGATTGTCGGAACTTTTGCGTCTGGATATGAAATATCGATACATGAAATGGTTCCATCGTCTACGGTTGAACGGCAAAGGACAAGTAAACTTCTACCGAATCCTCCGACTAATCCTAGATAAAGAAATCCGAAGGGCGGACGGTCGGACGGAGGGGCGCGAACGCAACCGACGTTTTGCATAAGATTAATCCGAGGCAGGGTTTCTCTCGCAGTCCGTTCGTGACGAGCGGCAATTATTCTCCGGTGAACGTCTCCCGACGAAACTAGAGCCGGACCAGACCGGACCGAACCGAGCCAAACCGCGAGTTATCTATCGATTACGCGATTCCGCCGAGTCTGGCCTGTACAGAGGTTGCTTTGTTCCTGGTTCCTGTTGAACGCGACCGAGCACGCGAATCATCCTTCTTTTCTCCGGGAGATTACTGCGCGTCGCCTAATCTTTGCCCGCTCGTCTAACGCTAGATCGCGCGCGGTTCTCTCTCTCGAGAAATAAACTAAAAACCGTCCAAGTTCGAACGAAAGAGACAGAGAGAACGATCTGTCTCGATCGAAAGCCAATAATTTTAGAAACGAATAACTACGTGCGAGTCTATTCGAGTTTGTAGACCCGATGAGTGGAGATCTATTTTTCTCCTCTATTGCTTCTATTTTCGATTCGTTCAAGTCGACGTAACTTCGTTAAATGGACGTTTGACGACTTGATGGAGCTGTCGCGTTTGTCCCCAGTCACGATAGTTAAATTGTTTTAGCTTGTGAAAGTAACAAGGATCTATTTATTTAGATTTTGCGCATTTCTTTTAACAATACGCGCTTGGATAAAGAAATTTATCGGATTCAAAGAATGACAAGGCTCTGTTTATTTAGATTTTGTGCATCTTTTTAACCCTTTGCACCACTAAAAACTGCTGTACCATTACAAAAATTTTGTTTACGTTATTGAATGTATCGGTATAGAATCAATTACTAAACATTTAGGTATTGTACGAGATATTATACCAAATTTCATGTCCATAAAATTTAAAAAATCGTAGGTAATGGAAATAATGTAGATCGGAAGAAATGTTTAATTTTCCAGTTAAAATAGCTCCGAGTGCAAAGGGTTAAGCAATGCGTGCTTGGATAATGAAAAATATAAAGTTCGTCATTTGACCGGCAGTGGTAGGTTTAGTGTTAACGCAACCGGAATCGGGTTTTGGTAGGGCAGGTTGTGCGGGAAAGGCGTCCGATCAAACGCGGTATTCCTCGGCCGTCTGTTCAATTTTCGTTCTCCGTACCATCGACGATGCGTTTAACTTATTCCACTGCGAAGTAAGAAATAAATTCCGGCGGTGTGCTCTTCCCCCGTCGGCGGAATTCATTTGGACGCGTCGAGAGCCGGAGAAGGATCAAAAAAGAGGAAAAAGAATTGCATTGCTATTTGCATGGTAACCGTTTCGTTTGAAATTTTTCCTAGTCGATTAACCAGCGTTCGGATCGGATCGTCGCCGAGTTCCGACCAACAGGAACTGTCGCCCTCTAATATGGCGGCGAGACGACCAATTTCGAGGAAATACCCAAAAATACCAGTACGCTTTCGACCCGTATTCGTTCCAACGTATTCGTGGTTGCCATCGAACTCGTTCGAGCAACAAACTAATAACTCCTTATCGCGGGAGAACGATTTGCGAGTCGACTTCGCTCGATGAACAATTCGATAACCGACTCGCCGAATCTCCAATCGCATAAACAGAAGATTTCACGCATCGAACGAGGTATCGCTGAATCGTGGTGATGAACGAGCACCTCGGGGAAAGACTCTTTGCGTTTATTTTTTGTTATCAACGCTTCGAAGTCGAAAAATTGCATACGTGACTACATCCAGCACATTTCAACGATAAAAGATATCGAACAGAACGAAATTTGTCGATTTCGACTTACAAGGGACGATACCCAAGTGTAACACGCCGGTTTTAATGAAATTTATACATGGTATAGATTGTCGAAAAATATTTAACACGAATTTTTCTTTAGCTGCTGATATCCATGTTGAGAGGGTAAAAATTCTTTTCTCTATGTGCTCGGAAAGTGTTATAAATTCTAAAAGCACGTATGTGGATAAACAATTAACCATTAGCACTCGCGTGACGCCTCTAAGGCGACATTAATAATTGCTGTACCATTAATTAAAATATTGTTTACATTATTAGATCTGTCGGTATCTAATCAATTGCTCAACATTTAAGTATTGTATCAAGTATTACATCAATTTCGCATCTACCAAATTTAAAAAATCATACAGGATGGAAATATTCTAGATCGCGAGAAATGTTTAATTTTCCAATTAAAATAGCTCCGAGTGCAAAGGGTTAATAAGAAATATTGGAAAGAAGAGATGAATCTTTTAAATAATTTTTCCTGAAACCTTTTCATATGACTACATTCCTTGATTGAAACACGCACAAATTAAAAAAAGATCATCGTCCTATTCCCTCTAGTTCTCCAGACATTAGCAAAAATAGGGTTTTCATGAATGTTTTCCAACAAACTACAGTAAAGTAAGGATTACTGTCCAACAGTCGTATTTTTGGTGGACAGTAATCCTGGTGTTGCGATCGTATTTTCGTTACTTCAAAGGAGAGTCCGAACATAGAGAAGGTCAGAATGAAATTTAAAGGAGAGTCCGAACATGGAGAAGGACAGAATGAAATTCAAACAAGAAGCCGAACATAGAGAAGGACAGAACGAGTGTCTCTTTCTTTCCCATACGCTGTCCTTCCTTGCGACCGAAACTTGAATCGTCGATTTAACCACTAAATACAATTGGAATTATATCGTGTTCGGTCTTATATTAATCAGAAAAATGCCAGAAATGCGATAGTGAAATTTCATAAAAAGAAATAATGAAAATTAAGAAAGTTGAACATTTCGATTCGTTCGAGTCAATGCGTGGTGTTTACGCCGATATTAATCATCGCCGCCAGTGGAACGAGTAGGCACTGGACTTAGAACCCGGTGTTGACTGAGAACAGTAATCTCGACTTTACTGTATATCCCGGATAAATTTCATTAAGATCAGCGTGTTACACATGGGTAATGTCCCTAGTTAGATTCACGCTACGAGTCGGACAGGTCGGGAAACTATGTTCCGATCGCGGTAGACCCTCGGCACGAGGGTGTGGGAAATGATTGAGTGACAGTTTCGAACACAATTCGAACTCGAACTCGTTCGGCAACATTCTTGCAGGCGCTTCGCGCGTTTTGCGTTCGTATCGCGCGCGAATTCCCTCGTGACCGAGCACGCGAATAGATGGATTTCCGTGGGATGGTCGGCCAGTAGTCGACGCACGTTGCTCGCATAAACCGCGGACGCCGAAGATACCGATCCCCCTTCGCCTGATCGAGAATTCCCCGGACGCTTGAGTTTCCGGTCCGCGGTGCGATTTTCAACTAGACGATCGTTGCAACTAGCGAAGACCTACTTTTGGCCATAACCATTTGCGTTTGCGACTGCGGAACGACCCTCGGCGGTTTCGTACATTACATTTCATCAACCAGATTCGTTTATTTATCGTTGTTAGATCGTCGTCGGATCGTCAGAGCGCTCGACGAACACTTTTCTTTCGGGCGAGAGCAACCGATCGAAAGTCGTTCGTCGAATTGAAGCGACACGGAGGATAATTGCGAGAGTTGCACGGTGAATAAAAGCTCCTAAATTTCTCGTCTCTCGTTACGGGACCAGCGCGGAAACTCGTTAAAAATGTCCATCCCCCTTTTTTGTTCATTCCGACAAAGGGCCACCTGTTGCCACGTAACAGCTGATGCATCGACGCGGGATCAGCGACGCGGTTAACTTAATTTCCATTAAGCGCGCTTCTAGCCCGCATTTTTTCGGCCCGGTGGCGGTAATCCGATTCGCAAGCCGCGAATTCCTCGCCGGCGAAGGTCTATACGCTTCGATCCAAACGAGGGGCACATAAACTACCCGCTTTGCATTTTAAATCGAGAATTGCGAGATTTATCGAGAGGTTGCGCACGTTTAACGCATCTCAAGAAGAACCTAGAACGGCCTGAAAGAACACGCGACACCAGTTGGATACTTTCCGGACAGTCCACGTACGAGGTGTGATCAAAAAGTAAGGTGACTTTTTGAATTTCGCGGGATACCTACAGTCGATTTTCGCTTTCTTTCTTTTCTTATGCTGGTACACTCGTCCGGAACATATGCTCACAGTTTCGGCTGTATAGCATTTTTTGTTTGTTTGTGAGAAGCGTAAAGGTTAGAAGTGTTTTGCGTGTTCGGCGAAGTTTGTTCCGAAACTGCTTAATTTTGACCAGAAGAACTTAGTTTTTGATCACACCTCGTACAGTCGCATTTAATTACATTGCTGTACTCGATCCTCACCGCTCCGCTATGTCTGTACCCTAACTCTGAAACGAATTTCCTTAAAAATTGGCGGTGCGACGGTCGGAGCGTGCAGGGGTAGCAAGAGTACGCGAGAAATTTCAAGAGTGCGACGGGTTTAATTCCAAAGTGGAAGGGTGAGCGGTTTCGTGTAGGGTCGTGCAGGGTCGTATCGGGTCGGGTAAGGTCGGAAAAGGTCGGGTAAGGTCGGGTCGGGTCGGGTCGAGCGAAGAAAGCGAGGGTACGCGAAGGCAAAGACGGCGGAGCCTCGAATAATGCGTTTAGTCCCGGTGCCTCGAAAGCTCATTACCGGCCGCGATCGTCTAATCTCGGATAAACGAGCAGAAGAAAGTGCCAGCAGTACTCCGAGGTTAAACGTAGCTACCGGTTAGGCCGGATCTACTAGAATTTCAGCTTGGTACGCGTTCACCTTCTTTCAAACGGCGGCCGGCACACGCATCGTTCGCCACCAATCTCGGAATTGATTTCGCGATTTGTACGCGAGAAAACGTCGCTCGGAGGATTCTCGAGTCAGAGATTAGATAGCGAAGATCCTCGAGGAACCATTTTCGTCGAGTTTGCCGCGCGAGATCGAACGTCGCCGTCGGGTTTATTTGCTCTCGAGGTCTCCTCGACATTCGACTATTTTATTGACACTCGACGCGGATTTCCTCTCGACGATCGACCGGAGACAAGTAATCGATTCGACGATCTGAAACAGGTACAGTTCGAAATAATCGAGGAATAATTTTAGCCGGGCTCGATCGTCCAAGATCGACAAGGATTCGACCGTGGAATCGCAAGATTCCAAGATGAGCTCGGAATTTTCCGACCAAAGCAGGAATTAACGAGTTGTCCGCGGGAACGAAACATTTTTGGACCGTGCGAAATAAGGTGGATATTATTTTCGATTTTCGATAATTATAAAAATTATATAAGATAATTAAATAATTAAAATGAAAGCTGTGCAATGTTTAATCGTCTTGGGACACGTTTTCTCGTGATCAGATCGAGCTCAAACATTGCGCGAATTATTTTGAATTACTCGGAAGAACTGTGGGGCTGTCGTGAAAGAAATTTTGTCAAAAATTTTTGACAAGAGTAAATAAGAGCCACCTTAATGTGGAGCAGCGAGGCCAGCAAACGAAAACCGGGTCTCGCGGCGGCGTTCCAGAAAGATTAAAGGCTGTTCGAAACAAATACGCGATGTCGTGTCGCTGTCCCATGTGGAGCGGTTTTCGGAGTTCCATGAAAAATGGGTTAGCCCGTTCGCGGAAAAGAGCGGCAAGGGGGACGAGCGGGATGAACAGGATAAGCGGGACAAACGAGACGGGAGTTTTCCAGGGAGGAAGGTCTGCTCCGCGGGAAAACCTCTGCCTCGATGCTTTTGCGCGTCGTTTTTCCGTATCGTGCATTAGTCCGGCCGCGCGTTATCGTCGTCGTTTCATCTCGCGATGCCGTGGACGCGCAATGGCGTGCGGCACGCGAATCGGCCGACATCTCGCGGCACCTGGATGCTCCTGCGATTTCGCGGATTTTTCTGACCTCTCGCCACTTCTACCGGGAAATCATGCTCTGCTCCCCGGAGCGAATATGCTCTAAGAACCTCGGCTCGACCTTTGGAACCGGTCTTTGCTCGTAACACGATTCGCACCAGCTTTGGTCCGTTCAATTTGCCTCGGACTCGAAAGTAGTGCAAATTTACATGCATTTTGTAAATCTAAGTACGTTATATACATGTACAAAGTTTCATTGAAATCGTATATTGTAAGATGTAAAAATCTTTGAATTTAGGGCAGCGGTTTCCGACCTGGGAGGCGCCAGAAGTTTGAAATAACAAATGAATTTTCATATCGTAATATCTTCAAATAAATAAAACTGAACAGTTTGTAAAAAACGTGGCTATATTATTATATATCTATTAAAAATATGAAAGGTGGGGAGGTATAGTAGCATAAAGGTTGGAAACCGTTGATTCAGGGTTTGAAATTCATTTAAATCGCTGATTCTTACAATTTTTCCTATTTTCAAGCAATTATATTTGATAACAACCTCGATCGATTTCGATGAAACTATATGGCCACTTTCTAAACATTCGTTAGAGACACAGATAAAATATTTAAAAACCGTGACCCTTTTTCCGTTGGAATTGCGATCAAGAAGAATTTTAAAAAATTATTCTAAACCGATCTTTCTAACGTCTTTAAAAGACTCAAGCTGTTAGGTCCAATTTTTACAGTTATTTGCTTTAAAAAGTTTACTAACGCTTTGTACACCTACTGTATATATATGCACCGCTATTCTCTCTTCACCGCTCCGCTATATCTGTCCAAAATATATACGTTCTTCGATTGAACCATCCCGACAGGATTGGAAGCGGGACCGTGGAGAACCGAGAAGAAATATCGAGCAAGAAAACGAAAGGGAAGGAATGCCGTGCGCCGAGTTAAAAGTAGAAACACTGCGTCGTTGAATATTCTAGGTTCGTTCCATCGTATTCATAAAATTCCGTTATCGGTCGCGCGACATCTTATCTCCCCGGAGATTTAGTTGCGTAACGAACTTTCGAGTTTCGCGCTGCTACGGGAACCTGGTCGCGGGGGGCCGCGCGACGCGTGGCGATTCAAAAATCGCGTTTTCTCGCACGAAACCGGCACCTTGCTACTTGACTCGTTATCCACGAAAATTTCGCGTGTCTCGTGCTGCACCGAACCACCTTACATCTAAATATAGCGGCTTATCGCGTGCTCGACTCGTTTAACCATTTGCAGTCGGAGCTATTTCAACTTGAAAATTAATCATTTCTTCCGACCTAGAATAATTCCGTTGTATATGATTTTTTTCTCATTTTCTGAACATGAAATTGATATACCTTATACAATACTTAAGTGTGTAGTAATTGAATAAACACCAACATGTTTGGTAAAGTAAACGATACATATTGTGAATACTGGTACAGAAAGGCGTCTGGCAGAAGGCTGTGAAGGTGTGGAGAGAATAAATACAAGTATAGAAAAGATAGTACGAGATAAAAGAGTTGGAGAAATAGTAGACCCGTTCGGGAGTATCGAGAAGAAAAGGAAAGGAATAATCAGAAGGAGAGAGGAAGAGGCAATATTAGATGTAAAACATTAAAATAAATGAACACATTGATTATAGAAAATAATAAGGCATAGATGAATGGATGGAGGGGTAGGAAACATAGAAAAACTGTAAACCAAGTCCAATTTCTTGGCCGCGAGGCTGAAATAAATAAATACAATGTACATACTCCTACTACTACTGGTACAGCAATTTTTAGTGGTTTCTGTTCGACACTGAAACAAACTTCTGTGCTTTGTTCTATTCTGCATTTTTAATAAATGTCTCATTGTTTTGGTGGAAGTATATTTCACAGTGTTAAACTCGCTATAAAATATATGTTTCTATCGCATTAAATAAATATGTCTGCGTGCACCACACGGCCGAACCTCGCCTTTTGCTCGCATTTCGCGAATGAGCATCGCCGCGTTCGATTCTCCGTGTACGCGATGTCGCGGAAACAGGAACGAGAACTTTCCGAGAACCGGACCAACGTTAACACCGACGCTGATCCAATCGCAATTACGTAGAATGTTTGACATCTCCCGTCGGCTTGAGGAATCGCTGCTTAAATTTGTTTCCACCTGTTGCCAAATGCGCCGCGTATCTGCCGTTCGTAAAGAGTTTCAAACGCGATCGAACAACGGCAAACTGGTCGATCGAAAGTGGAGAACGTCGAATCGCGACCGGTCGGTCTCGTCACTGTTCGTAATTCAGGTTTTGCTCGCGTCCTGCTTTTTCCTGAAAACCCACGCAGGTCGCAGGAAGGGCGAAGGGATCTGACGAACGTTCACGACTTCCCAGGCCGCGGAAGAAAGGTTCGTTAGATGTAGTCGGTGCGGAATCCGATGTAACGGATCGATCGGTCTTCGATCGCGTCGACAGCTTCGTTTCTAATTCCTCGAAGAAGCCGCGTGTCGGCTTCGCGGGCTTTCGCTGCCTTCCGTAAGCGGAAGCCGGGATGCGGAATTAGATTTCCATTCCGTCGTGAAACTCGAACTCCGCGATGTTAGGCGTCCCGTTATACTGGAGACGAGACACGCCGAGGGAATAATAAGCGCGGGGAACCCGCAAGGGATTTCGTTCGATTCCTGTTCCACTGTCTTCCCTGTTTTCCCGAAACGCCGATGGCGATTCATGGAGGACGATTATTTGATTATAGTCGACTATTTGATTATACGATCGACGCAACGCTCGCAGAAGAAGAACTTTAGAACTTTAGAACCTGAATTTACGTCGTACCTGAATTTAGGTCGTTGGTAACCGTTTGCGGTTGGAGGAATAGGATGCGGATCCGAAAGAAATGTTATTACAAGCGTATGCAAATGCGCCTGCAGAAACTAAAACCGCAGTCACAATTATCGGGGAGGACGCATCGCGACGCTCTACGTTGCACGCGGCTCTGTCGCTTTCACCCTCGGTCTTGCCTTTACCCGTAAAACCTTAAACCCCAGTATTCAGTACCCCGACAAGCTTGTGCCGCTTGTTCCACGCTTTATCATGCAAACGAGGCATCAGCTACGAAGAAGAAAGATAAATTCTAAAGAGACGGCCGACACATCAGTTCGGCGACCACCTAAACTCGAGATGTTACTCGGCCCGACCGCCCTAAACACCGTTCCCCGTTCCGTGTTATCGTTTCGCTCGGCCGCCTCGGGTTCATCTGTTTCCTGGCTAGTTTTCGCCGCTTTTGTCGCACCTGGAATCATTTTTTACCTCGACCGGTTATTGGACAACGTTCAAGGGTCCGGGATATGGAAAATAGCGTCTCGCTAATGCATATTGGGGACCTCTGCATAGTCGCAATCGCTACAGAAAAGATGCATCTAGCGAGCTTACTATCCCAGAAAACCTAATTTTACGTTTTTCAGGCGATATTCGTATTATTCGACAGAATTTAGCGGAGCCGCGAGAAGAAATGCTGGAACAAATGAAAATGCAGCACTGTCGCGCCAGCATTTCTTCTCGCGGCTCCGCTAAATTCTGTCGAATAATGCGAATATCGCATGAAAAACTAGGTGCATAAGGGAGTAAACTCTTGTTTAGCGTAAAAGGCGCTAGATAAAAGATCAATCTAGACCGTGATCGCCCTAAAAATTCCTATTTTTACGTTTACCAGGCGTGATTTGCATTATTCAGAAGCATAAAGCTGCGCATTCAGCTATTTTCATAAAGCTGCGACGGTTATTGGGTTGGCAAGAAAGTAATTACGGTGTTTGAAAGTGAAATAAAACCAAATTTGTTTACTCAAGCAATGAACGTTACTCAATAAAATATTTTCATAATTCCGGCTTCGTAATTCCGATCTTAAAACATCTGGTCCTTATCGGCGAAAAACTGATCCAAGTGCGATTCTCATCATCAGCGAATGTTTTACCATTGTGTTTTGCCACACACATCTTTGATAACACGTAAAAAATTGTTGGAGCTTGGTTGGGAAGTGATGTCACGTCCATAATATAGGCCGAACATTGCACCATCGGATTACCATTTGTTCCGAAGTTTACAAAACTCTTTGAATGGTAAAACATTTGCTAACGATGATGACCTGAAATCGCACTTGAATCAGTTTCTTGCAGATGAGGACCAGAAAGTTTTATAAGCGCTGAATTATGAAGCTACCAGAAAGATGGCAGAAGATCATCGAACAAAATGGAAAATATTTTGTTGATTAAAGCTCGTTGCTTGAATAAAAAAATTGGCTTATACGGTGGCCGAAATTTCTATAAAGTCATCTTCGTATTTATAGATATTTGAAAGATATCACCATTTTTGTTGATCTATCGTATCTGGACTCTTTCGCTATTTACGTTCGTTTTGATTTTTTTTCTGTGCGATGCAAAACACAAGTGCGAAGTTTCTATAAAGTCACTTAGCGTTTCGCTGAATTCCGAGCAGAGAACTACGGAAAATTTGAAATATTCTTAAAAGTATTAGTTTTAGAACTCGTAGCAATCCTGTTTCTTATCATTTGATTCGCGTGTATTAGAATGCCGAGAGGAAAAGTGCTAACAATTGAAGAAAAAGCATCGATCGATGCTTATAACGATACGGGCTGCTCTAATCGTGCAATTGCTAAGAAAATTAATCGTTCGTATACCGTGATTAATAATTATATCCATTTGTCAAAGAGACAACATTTATTATTAACGAGGTCTGCGGTTAAGGAAAGGAAAAACGCAGCACAATTTCGAGCTGAATTGGAGCTTCCGGTAACAACAAGACGCGTGCGACAACTTTTAAATTCTTCTGGGCAATTTGTGTGGACAAAAATGCAACGTAAACCAGGCCTAAAAGAAGTACATAAACAGGCCCGTCTTGATTTCGCACGGGCACATATGTCCTGGACGAAAGAGTGGGAGTCTGTCATTTTTTCAGATGAGAAAAAATTTAATTTGGATGGGTCTGATGGCTGTAAATATTATTGGCACGATCTGTGACAATGAGTCGTAACTTTGGCGATGGTTTTCTAATGATTTGGGCTGCGTTCAAAGCTGACAAAAAACTCCAATGTGTTGCATAAATCACAAAATGAATTCGGAAAATTATACAGATTTGTTAGACACGGTTCTAATACCCTTTACAGAAAATATTCAAGATGACAATTTTATTTATCGGCACGATGATGCTGCGGTACACGCGTCGAAGCACGCAAAGCAGTGGCTTCTTGAAAGAAACATCAATGTTTCGCCATGGCCTGCTTGTTCCCCTGAAACTATTGAAAATGTTTGGGGTATCATTGCGCGACTAGTTCATAAAAACTGCAAACAATACAACTCCATTAGCGAACTAAAGGACGCGGTGAATGAAGCGTGGGCGTCCGTTAAAACAGAAACGCTACAAAAATTAATTTCGTCGATGCCCAATTTTTAATGTAATTCAAAAAAATGGAGGTTACACCAGATATTAAAACAGAAATAATAGAAAAACAATCGTTAATTTCAACTGTATCCGTGTAAAACGAAAGTGACATTATAGAAATTTCGCAGTTTGTTCCGCGTAAAATTATATTTTTGTTTTCTTTTATCGATAAATGTTACACTTATGCTTTGAAATCGGTGTGTATGCTTTCTTCGTGTAATCCGGAAATCCTACCGAATACAAACTTTTCATTGGTACGGTATAATAATAAGAATTCATTACAAAACACAGTTACCGTATAGAAATTTCGGCGAGCGTGTTCCACCTGAAAATACCGAAATTACTTTCTTGCCAAACCGATACATGCTGCCGAATAATAAAAATAGGACTTTTGAAGGCGATTGCGGCCTGGATTGATCTTCCATCCAGTGCTTTCGGCTACCGAAAACCTCGTCTTTGCATTATCGAGCAATGAGAAGCCGCATCCCGCACCCTTGCAATCCTAGGAACGAGTCTGGCACCCTTAACTGGCAACGAGTGATACGACGCGACGGTTCCACGAAACGAATTTTAATCGGCCGCTCCGCATCGTTTCGAAAAGTTACGCTAATTTCGTCGCGGCGCTACTGTAAATAACCCGAACGACGGAGAGTATCGATTTTCGATGCGTATCCGCTGCCGGGCTTTCGAGAGAAAAATGGTGCTCGCTCGCCGCGGCGATCCAGTCCGCGCGACGATCGACCCACCCCTGCGCGACGCGACAAGGGATTTCGACGAAATTTACAGTCGAGATCGAGCGCGATCGATCCTCGCCTCTATCGCGCCTCTTTCGCGTCCCGGTGTTACAGGTGTCCGATGAGAGCCGCCTTCCTCGCAACATAAATAATAATACCTCGCCGACGACTACGCGCTAGACGAGCCGGGGGCAGAGCCGACCCCCGGTAAAGGTCGAGGTTCAACCACGAGACCGTGTTTTCAATCTCAACCCCGGGTACGAGATGCGAATAGATTTTACGGCGTCCAGAGAACACAGCGGGAAAAATTGCCGATTTACGGGTGTAAGTGTTCTTACGTCAACACACATGTCTGTAGATGTTAACCCTTTGCACTCGAAGCTATTTTAACTTGAAAATGAAAGATTTCTCGGACCTAGAATATTTCCATTCCCTATGATTTTCGAAATTTTATGGATATGAAATTGGTATAATACCTGATACAATACCTAAATGTTTAGTAATTGATTGGATACCGATATATTTAACCCTTAGCACTATAATTGCTGTACTATTATTTGAAATATTGTTTACATTATTAGATCTGTCGGTATCTAATCAGTTACTCAACATTTAAGGATTGTACGAGATATTACATCAATTTCATATCCACCAAATTTAAAAGATCATGCAGAATGGAAATATTCTGGATCGAAAGAAATGTTTAATTTTGCAGTTAAAATAGCTCCGAATGCAAAGGGTTGATACTGTAAATCATATTTTGAATAATGGTACAGCAATTTTAGTGGCGCCTGAGAGTCGCCATTCGAGTGCCAAGGATTAAAATCGACAATTTTACTTCTCAAATTAATCATTGTTAACACTAGATTTACGGGACCCGTCGAAACGACGCGTTCTAATATTCTTAATTTGCGATTATCAAGATCGTAAAGGTGCTTTCCCGAGGAATGATTTACCAAATTTATTTCTTTGGGTTTGTTATGTTTATAAAGTAAAGTGAAGTAGTTATTTCTAGAGCTCCGTAAACCTAGTGTTAAGCATGGCAAAGGTTGGACGTAGCAGCATGAAAAATAGCATCGAAATAAAGGACATCCTTGTCACCTGTTATTTATTATTTAGAACGTTAATACCGATTCTAATTGTAACAGCCGTGTTCAGAAATATTAGGAAGATGTAATTGCACATTTTGAAATTATCATTGCTTTATCATAAATTTCCTAGTTCAAAGTCGTTTGAAGATCACAGTGCACCACATCATTGAATTCGTCTCGACATCCGTTACAATACTATGAAATTAAAAATACATGAGGCTATTTAAAAGTCATCGATAACCTCCAAAATATATATCTCCTTTAATAGCATACGTACATCTTTTCTCTCCAACATCTTCAAGTATGTTCAAGCCTAACGTAGCTATTTAGGTGGGCTGTTTCTCATGAATCACCCGGTATACATATGTATCTATAAAAATCGTCCGTTGTCCGTGGGTGAAACAGACTTTGTCAGCCGGCAGCGGAACTCCAGACTCCTCTGGTAACGTCTTTCTCAAGACAGCGAGATAGTCGATACGATCGAAAAGATCTCGAGATTTTACCGGGCACGGGAAAAGGGAGTTGTTTTCGGGTTGCAAGCGAGGTTTCGTTCCGCCTGTGGATAGGCTAACGAGAACCGACCAAGAGAGAGAGAGAGAGAGAGAGAGAGAGAGAGAGAGAGAGAGAGAGAGAGAGAGAGAGAGAGCGTCGAGTTTCCTGTCGGAGAGGAACAGGTGGAAAAAGGCTGGAAACAAAGAGGTCGACCGTCAAAAGGCAGAGCGGTATCCCCTTTAAGCCGATGGTAACCCCGTGTTCTCGTGTGCTCGACCGTAGGGCGACCGGCTGACTGCCGACTGCTGCTCGTTGGTTGCTGGTTTTCTAACCACGTCGCAGGAGGAACAAACCGATCTAATGTAAACGCAAACAACTGCAACGGGTTCGGTACCCGACCTGCGCGCTTTCACCAGAAAGCTCTCGCGCAGTGTTGAAACAGATTAATGGAATTATTCCTCCCCTTATCAAAATTCTTATGATCGAACGATCCTGTGTCACTAATCTCCTTCGAAGAGATACAAGATTCTGATTTTAGGCTATCGATATTTAGCCATTGAAGCCAAATGTAAATATTTTTTTAAACGACATAGCTATTACAAACGTATAACGGTCATGCTTTCCTTTGTTTGTCGTTGCTTCGACGGGGATTGCAGGGAGCAAGAGATGCGGAGGATGCGAGGACCACCGGCTTCGAAACTCGGAGACGTACTAAATCTATCAAATCTACAGAATCGACGCGAGGCAGAAAGCGGATGCGGGTTAAGATATCAGGGCCGAAGTTTGTCGGTCGTCAAGGAAGCACGCGCGTTGCGCGCGCTCAAACGATTGAAAGGGAAAGCTGTAGGGACCACCCCCGCTGCCGGACAGTGGCGCCCTACAACTACCCTAACGGCCGATTCGACGGCTTCGCTTGGGATTCGCGCAGTTTACTTCGGAACAGCTCCAGCATTGGGTTAACCCGTGAATGGTACAGTAAAGTCGAGATTACTGTCCTCGGTCAACACCGGGTTCTAAGTCCAGTGCCTACTCGTTCCACTGGCGGCGATGATTGATCTCGGTTCGGGTATATCGGTGTAAACACCACGCATTGACTCGAACGAATCGAAATGTTCAACTTTCTTAATTTTCATTATTCTTATATGAAATTTCACTATCGTATTTCTGGCATTTTCTGATTAAAATAAGACCAAACACGATATAATTCCAATTGTATTTAGTGGTTAAATGGACGATTCGAGTTTCGGTCGCAAGGAAGAACAGCGTATGGGAAAAAAAGAGACACTCGTTCTGTCCTTCTCTATGTTCGGCTTCTCCTTTGAATTTCATTCTGTCCTTCGCTATGTTCGGACTCTCCTTTGAAGTAACAAAAATACGATCGCAACACCAGGATTACTGTCCCCCGAAAATACGGCTGTTGGACAGTAAACCCGACTTTACTGTAGTTGTAAGTACATTATCGGGAAATCAGTTCGCAGTTGTTGCTACAATAATTACAGAGTATGGTAAATATTTGTGGATCTTGGAAATAGGCTAACTTGGGTGATGTTGCGCGACGTTTTTCTCGCCGAAGCGAGACCAGAGACCGAAGAACGTCGCCGTGTCTTCTCGACGCGCGATTCTTTTCACCCCCGTTGCGTCCACTTTTCGCGCGTCGAGTCCCGTGGAGAGTTCTTCCGCTTTCCAACCCCCATCTCCGTTCTCCACCCTTCACCCGCCGCCGTGACTTTGCGGCAACATCAACCGAGACGAAGATAGGCTCGAACACGGCAAACCAACGTATAGTATGTATACGTGTTCGCTGTGCGCGAGCCGTTTCTCCATGTCCCATGGAATCTCGTCTATTGTCCGAGAAAAAGGATTTTTCTTTCCTTCTTCAACATTCTTTATCGGGGCTTATATTGCAAATTTAAAAAATACATTTTGTAGATCCGTGTTAACCTCTTAACTGCGGAATTTAGTTTTAATAATCCCCCACAGAGTGTGGATTAAACATTTTAAATCCTTCCGGGTTTATTTCGCTTTACAGGAATAATATAAGTGAATACAATGATATAGAATATAGTAATGATTCGATAAGAATACAATAATAATACAAGTGAATATAACAACGATGTCCGTTAACACTAAATACGCAGATGACAATCTTTGAAAAAATAATGAATACTAAGCAAGCTTCAATATTTGGCTTCGCTGTGAGTGTGTCTACAAGCTCATACATCGTTGGAACCCGCGACGTCACGTATCGCTTTATCTATGCTTCAACGAAAATTATCTGATCCGAGTTTATATGGTCTAAGTATTTTACAACGGGGATCAAATTGAACGGTACAGACGCGGTTATCGGGAAGCGTATCGAACGAGTCTGCGTTTCGGAAAAAATGCTTTCAGAGCGAGGTTCTTCAGGTTTTTACCGACTTGGTGGTCCCGTAAATACAGGATTACTGTTTCTTCGTGGGAAAAATAGAGAGACCTTTCCTGTTTGGTAGCCGAGCGGTACGCTCGCGATCCTCGCGCAGGTCTAAATGGAAATGGAACTGGAAATGGAAATGGAAATGGAAACGGAAACGGATAGGACGCGAAGAATCACTCGTAGGACCGCGATCGACAGGCTTCGTGGAAAAGACGAATCCTCGGGAGTCGCGGAACAACGAAGCCGATGTGCTTCTTTCGTACGCCTTCTCGATTCCTGCTCTCCGTCCGCGAAAAGATTAACGCGCTACCGAGCGTTCGGTAAGTGGCCCTAAATCAGATTAGTCGACTGGCTCGACGTAATTCCGTTCGACTTCGATCGCTCGGCTCGATTCGGATTATCTGGATGGAGACGAGCGACCGTTTACCGTTCCCAACGAAACACGGTCGCTTCGGGTTCGCGCGAATTATCGATCGTTTCAACCCCCACGACAGCGACGGCCGAATCTATGTTGATTCGTTGTATCAAAATCATCATACAATTACTCTGATAGCTGGTACATTAGGATCACTGAGAACCTAATGGATCTACAAGAAGTACTCACAAAGATCTGCTTCGGAAATTGTTAAATAAATCCATACGTCGCGACGTATTCGCATAGTCCGGGCAGTCGATCTAGCAATTCATTTGGTAAAAAATGATTTGTCTCATATTGGTATTTAACCAGTTAACTGCGTTCGACGTGTATACACGTCAATCCAAATCACTGTTGCGGTAAAATAACAGTAACCTTTTCAAGAAGGAATTGTTAATTTTTTATCAAATATGAATGTAATCCTTCCTCGTTTTTCGTAAAATTTATAATAGGAGCTTTTGCCCTGCGTTCGACGTGTATACTTGACATTGTTTGATTTTAATTACACACTCTGTGGGGGATTATTAAAACTAAATTCCGCAGTTAAGTGGTTAATGCATTACTTTCTAAACGTTAAGCAAAGCCGAAATATCGATATTAATGAAATTTAATAAAAGTTATAATTAAAACAAGCACTTGAACATGAGCATATTGTGAATATGATTTCCGATCGAAAACATTACTAATTATCTTTTGTGAACCCTGCCGCACCTGTATAATATTTCTGAAAAATTTTCTTTTTTGAATGAAGGACATTCGTTCCATTCTATCTGTGATATATTTCAAATTTTTCAAGTATCGTGTACTCTCATCTATTAAAAATCAATGAAGTTTCACAAATACTTATGCAGACAATTTTTTTCTTTCATTTTGCTCGAAAAATGTATGGGGTATCAATTACCCCCTTGCACCACGGTTAAAATTAGAACATCAGTACGCATAGCGAAGGATAACCAGAGTCGAAATGAAGTTGAACAGAGATAATAATCGAAACGATTCTAGGTTCGGTTGAAAGCAACGTAAAACTAAGAACCGTAAAGGTTCGTTATCTCTGGTTCGGCTTTTAAATGGCCACGTTTCCTCTTCTTGGGCCGCGCGCGCGATCCATAAACTTCCTCTCGATCTCGACGTACTCGGAACACGTTAGCCGCGGGCGAAATAGGCGGCTCCGATCCAATCCGTTCCCACGTCGTCTTGGAACGCTCGCGACGCGGCTCCAATGGAAAATGACTCGCAGCTTCTTGACCAAAAGCGACCGATCCTTGAAACGAACAATCGACCTACATCCGCCGGAGTTCCGTTTAACGATATCGGCGCTATCAAAAAGTAAGGTGACTTTTTGAATTTCGCGGGATACCTACAGTCAATTTTCGTTTTCTTTTTTTTCTTATGCTGGTACACTCGTCCCCGAACATATCTTCACAGTTTCAGCTATATAGCATTTTTTGTTTGTTCGCGAGAAGCATAAAGGTTAGACGTGTTTTGCGTGTTCGGCGATTTTCTGCTGTCGAAAAAAATGGATCAAAGAATTTGCATCAAATTTTGTGTAAAAAATTGAATTAAGTGCTCCAAAACACTTGAAACGTTGACAGTGGCGTACGGTGAGTGTACTCTGAGTAAAAAAAATGTTTATAAGTGGTACAAGCTCTTCCGAGAAGGCCGAGAAGATGTTAACGACGAGGCTCGCCCTGGACGCCCCAGCGCGTCGACAACCGATGAAAACGTTGAGGAAGCGAAGAAAATAGTGTTGGGGAATCGTCGAATTACCATTAGAGAAGTTGATGATGATGTCGACATCTCGTTTGGTTCGTGCCGAGCAATTTTAACGGAATTTTGGAAACGCGATTCATGGATTTTGCATCGCGATAACGCACCTGCTCGCGCGTCGTTGCTTGCGAGTAATCTTTTGGCCAGAAACAACACCGCGATCATGCCTCGGCCACCATATTCACCGGATTTGGCCCCCTGCCACTTTTTCCCGTTCCCAAAACTGAAGAGACCCATGAAAGGACGGAGATTTGCAACGATCGAGGAGATAAAAACTGCATCGCTGGAAGAGCTCAAAGCTATACCAAAAAGTGTTTATCGGAAGCGCTTCGAGGATTGGAAAAAGCGCTGGCACAAGTGTATTATATCTGAGGGGGATTACTTTGAAGGGGACAACATAAATATTCACGAATGAATAAATATTTTTTCATAAAAATAAAAAATCACCTTACTTTTTGATCACAGCTCGTAGACATCTTAGTACGGAATAATTATCGATGTTCTACGGAAATTGAGCGCGCCTCGATGGGTTGTGTTGTAGCGGCCATCGGCGCATAAAACTAGCAACATTTGACGTGCAAATGGTTGAGCGAGTTTATGGAACCCGATGTACCACAGCTGGTTTTGAAAAAGCCGTTCTATTGGCCATTAGACTTTTTACTTTCGGCCTCGACAACTAGCGTTGTTACTATAAAACTCGAGGTTCCGAAGGGATCGCGAAGCTAGGGCAGGTAAGAAATCCCGCAAATTTCAAAATTGCCAAATTTCCGGGGTCTCCTCGAGTTTAGGAAAAGCTCGCCAGGGGCGCGAGGAATACGGGAAAGAAAGCAGTCCCAGAAAAATGACCTGATTGGGTAGAAAGGCAACTGCAAGCCTGACCAATCAGGACGATTTTGGGACACCTTCGAGCGATCAGCGAGTCCACTTGTATCAACTCTAACCGAATAAAGATTTCAGCTATTCCTGCCAAGAATAAAACACCGTGGAAGTTGATCCTCTCATTCCCCGATTCCCTCCCTCGATCATAGAATTATAGGTAATGTCCAGAATACAGTTAAAAAATTATTTTTTAAATTTATTCTCCTCTTGCGTCATCTTGCGTAAAGATATTTAATTCTTGAACGGTTCAAAGTATTTTGATTTCGCTGCACACGCCGACTCGAAAAGAACGAATAACGGAGAGAGAGACTTTGCATTTTCGATTGCGGCATTTTCAAAAATTCGAAAGATCCTCGTGCCTCGCGTTGAACCGCTGGAAAATGGATCCGCGGTGGGAGAGGACGACGGCTGATTCCGTCGAAAGGGATGCTAATCGATGGATCCCATTTACGACATCAAAGTTAAATAATCGATGCGGTTCCGAGAGCCGGCAAAGATAAAGCAGTCTCCGGGGGATCGCGTAGTTAGTCGCGGATTAAAAACCGTCGTTCAAACACGGCCAAAGATAGGTCGGCGTAAAAATAAAACGGTCAGATTGGAAAGAAACGTCTCGACCCGTTTTCGCGTCCATTGGATTTTTCGATGGTAGCTGGAAAGCTTTCGTCTCGATGGAGAAAGATGGAGAGAGAGAGAGAGTCGATGACGAGAGCGATCTCTCACCGATCGCGCTTCGTCTATTCCCTTTTACTCCTCTTTGCTCTTCCGGTCTCCTGTCTTCCGTTCTATTCTCAGACGAATCAGCGTCCCACGATCTAGTCTCCCGCGACGTTAAATAAATGATTAGGGAAAGTTCAAAGGGCCCGCTGGAACCGATCGACGTCGCTTCCGGTCCCCGAAACAGACAATGAGAAAGAGAGAGAACGCTTCGTCGTATACCAACACGCTTAGAAAATCGCGTCGCCTTTAAAACGAGTTCCGTGTAACTTGTAGGCAGTCTATTTCGTTGGTAATATATCCAGAGAGCGTTGCCGACCGAGACACGCCGTTTCCAAACTAATTTCCATCCCCCTCGCTGTCCCTCCGCCGGAGAAAATCGGGACGGGGATAACTTTGTTCATAAATATTCAACGGCACGCACCAACCGGACACGTCGGAAGGTCCGGGAACCAACGCGATTGCTTCGTATCTTTGGATTCGCAATCGTCCCCGTTGCTTCCCGCGACCGATTACAAGGGTACAACTGCCGTGTGATCGATTGGAAAATCGCAGAAACTTTGGCAGAATTCACCAGAATCGGAGCCCCTTTGTTTTACACCATCGAGAGCACTGGAGTCGTGCCAACGAGATGAATACTTTTCATTTACGTCACGAGGACGTAAGAAGGGCTCGTGTCTCCGTCGCTGCCGAGCATTCGCGCGTGAAAATTATTCTTTTCATTTTTCCGCTAACGGTGATCGGTAGACGGCGGATTTCATTGCGCTTACGGCAATAACGAGTAGGTGTTATTTGAAACAGTAATGACCGGACTGCGGATTTTTATGCAACGTAAAAAAAATGTTCGCATTTTTTGCCGGATACCAGAAGCCAAATAAAAATTGCATTCTTCGTTTAAGTATCCTATTAAGCTGAAATTAACCCTTTGCACTCGGACCTATTTTAAACGGAAAATTAAACATTTCTTCCGATCTAGAATATTTCCATCCTGTATGATATTTTAAATTTGGTAGACATGAAATTGATGTAACCGAGTAATTGATTAGATACCGACAGATCTAATAATGTAAACAACATTTTAAATAATAATACATCAATTATCAATGGCGCCTCAGAGGCGTCACTCGAGTGCTAAGGGTTAAAATTAATAATCTAAATAAATCGAGCCTTGTCATTTTCGTAACGCGAAGCATTTTAATCGGCTTTAGTGCTGGGTAGGTTTAGTGTGAAAAGCTGCCAGCAATACCGGCGCGGGACAGCCTATAACATTCTGCGAATCGGGGATGGAGCGTGACAAATAGAAGATATCCAACGCGAGTACTTACATAGCCTGGCGAAGGGGTGGCAAAAGGATGGAAAAGGGGCGACGGAGGAGGGCGGCCGTGGCGTCTCGCAAAAGAAAGATATCCACTTTATGTCCCCGGTTGGCTCGCGAGTTTGCCGACTTATATTTAGGAACAAACAACGTCGTCGTCGGCGTCGTCGGCGTCGTCGAGCGTTCCGCGCGGGACCGCATCGACGGAGAAGGTTGTTCGTTCCCGGAGCATCCAGAGAAACAGGAACGGAGCGTTTCGGTCGATACAAGAACCCCGTGTGCTCCTCGTTACTGCAAACTAATTCCTGCCTTCGCTGCTCGTCGATTCTCGGTTCGACGAAACGAGAGACCCGTCAAAGAAATCCCGGCGAAAGAGCTCGTCGCGCGGTAAACCGATCGATCATTTTCAGACGGTCTCGGAATCATTTGGAAATAGGTATCGACGGAAATGCGACAGGAGTGGGAAATATGTTTCGAGCCCATGGCAGCCGACCAATAGGGATCGCCGTTCGAAATGTCCATCGAACGAATCGCATTAATTTGCTGGTATAATTAAACCGCGGCGCGCGGAACAACGCTGGCCATGTTTTCGTTCACCACCGGGGGTGCTCTAATTACGCGTGACACTCGCCTTGGCGTGTTCCGACGCGAATACGAACGAAAACGTTGACGATCAACGCAGTTCGACGGTCGGAGTCGACGAATTCGAGCACCGAGAATCGCATTTTCCAGGCGCTCGCGTTCCGATGGATACTCTTTCGATTCCATTTTTCCCTCGAGTTTGTACTCGCGAATTCTCGCTGTTCCAGTTCCCGTCGGATCCGCCTCGAGTTAACGAACCAAGCCGTCTCGCGTACCTTCGAGCACGATCGAGCCTCGACCTATATTATCGAACCGTTCGCGATTACTTTAACCGGAAGGGGACGCGATAGTTTTCCATTTGCTGTGTATATTGAATTCTGTCGGAGCCGGATTGAAAGAAAAGACAATGTCGTAGCGCAACAACCGTCGTAGGGAATCAGCTACGATCTCCGGAACGGAGGTATGGAGCTCGATATTCCCGGACATACATATGTGCCCATAAACATGAAGGTGGTCTATTGTAAGTCGTGTATTTCTTGTTCCGGGATATTTCAAGGAAAAGGATATTAGCGCTCAATGAATTCCATATATAATGGTGAAATGTTCAGTTTCGACAGCATCGTAGAAATTACATTGAATTAATTTAGTTTAAAATATAATTGGATGTGTAGATTGCGACTGTTTGTGCATTTTCCAATTTTTCTACACAAATTTTAAGAAAGCGGAATTACATAAAATCCTATTTTTAATGGGGACAGGATTTGTAGACCTAAAACAAATAAAAATTGTACAAAATTCTCTCGAATTTTATATTCTAGCCTTTCTTTAAATTTTCATCAGCCACAAATGCATACAGATCCGCAGTCTAGCGATGTGAAATGAACTTATTTTTCCAAAGTTTGCCTCGTATCGAATTCTAATGCGAATTCACGCGTTTGAATCGTTATCAAAATCGAGTTTCGTTCAGCTAGAATTTAGCTGCTGGATCGTGGAAATAACTAGAGGTTGGCGGGTACCTGGAAATACTTGTTCGGGACCCGAAGATTTCGGGTTTCCGGCCATCCTGAGAAATATTTTACTATGCGTGGGAAAGAATTCCAATGGTCCGTGACAAAGAGGATCAAGCCGAGTCCGTTTTCGCTTCGCCTTGTCGCGGAGGCGAGCCCGGTAAAAGAGACCGCGTGGCCGATCGTCGCAGAAATTGTCGGAGACAGTTTCGGAACAGACCTATTGTTTCCGAGTTTCGGGCAGACGACGGAGACAGGGGTCGAGAGCATCTGGCGCGCGAATCGCCTGAAAAATACTTGAGCGGGCCGGACAGGACGGGTAGAGAGACAGTTAGACACCACCGAACCGTTTATTTCCGTTCGAAGGGATACGCGGGTCCGGCAAAGGTCCGGCGAACTCGATGCGGCGGAACAGGACAGAACAGGACAGAACAGGACAGCAACGTTATATGGAAAGCCGGTTAATTCCCCGTGCATCGACCAATAATTTCTTGTCTCGTCGACGCCGGTCGATAAGCGGGAAATCGAGTTACGGCGTGCTCTCGCTCGTCCATTCCTGTTTCCGGACAAAGTGCTCCGGACCGCGAGCAAAAATTCAAGGAGATTTCCTTCGGAATCGAAAGAGAGGAATCGTAGACGAAAGTCCTCGTCTTCGTCATTCTCGCGGAACACTTGTAGGGGTGGCGGGTAAAGTAAAGGCACCAGGAATTGACCTCGTATCGGTTGTTTCCCATTTTTCAGGAGAACGTGAGAAATAATGATTCTGGGCGTAATAATCGTTCGAATAAGGAGCAACAGTTAAATATAGTTTCTCATATTAATTCTGTGATTGTAAGAAATTACGTATTCGCCAGAAAGAAAATCATGAAAAACCTTCGGTGTTTCTGGCTTTACTACAAGTGGTCAACTACCAACTAACGTACGGTTAATTAGTAGTTTTCTCATTTCCAAGGATGATCAACTTCTGACACAATTATTGAATTTTCAAAAATGTCTATAAAATTTGAATAACGCAATTACTTTCAAAAGTTAGCTTTGTTACACAATGTGACAGGATCAAACAGCATTTTCATTTTCGCATAGTCTTTCTATTGAATAAAGATTAAAGGCGTTTATTACTAATATTTTTACCTGGAAATTTGGGTTCGGGTTCGGGTTCGGGTTCGGGTTCGGGTACATTTCAAGTACCCGCCCACCCTTAAACAATTGCCGATTCTCGGCTGACTTCTCTCTACGACACGCATTGGCTCGTTACCTCATCGGCACGATGTAATCTTGGCACGAATACGGTCCAACGTTCTGCCCGTAATAATAAAATGCAGCGTTTGTGTCGCAATTTCCAGCTAGTCATCGGATCTCTGTTATTTTTCTGTATTGTTCCAAGCCATTAGGGTGGTGATCCCGTGGCAGAAAAAGGAGGGGCACGCGTTACGCGTGACGCGTACCGAAGGGAAGACCGGGGAACCAGATAGAATTGCGCGCGTAAGCTCGTAATCTCGATGGCGATCCAATCCCTAAACTGCAGGCAGAAGGACGGGTCGGCGTTGCGCGAGAAATATATGGTTGCCACCGCGTACGTGTTTCATTCCCATAACCGTAAACCATAAGCGATCCTAATACGACTGTCGATATTGTCGAATCCTTGGAATAACGCCATACGAACTGCTAATTAAAGGGCGGATCGAAAAACACGGTGAAACACGGTACAACAACGCTATCGACAAATTGATCGAGCAGACCTTAACTCCTTGTCGTATTTTAACGAGTTAAACTCGTGACGATGATTTCAACAAAGTCTAACAAATATGAATGTATCGCCTTTCCTTTTAGACGAAGTAAAATTTCATCGAAAATCAATGCAGCCGTACAAGAAACACAAATTTGATTTTCTTTTCTACATTTTTGGGGATAAAGACGTTTTGATCGCTGCGATTGTAAAGAAAATGGTACGGGGCAAGGTGTTAAGGACTGCTCAATCAATTTGTCGATGGCGTTGTTGTGCCGTGTTTCACCGTGTTTTTCGATCGGCCCATTAATTAACCGTTCGTATGGCGTTTTTCCAAGCATTAATTAGTCTTTGATGTTTGAGAGTCCGCTAAAGTATACGCTAGAACTTTTTTCAAAATGAGAACCTAACCTAACCGAGGGAGGATTTCTAGTCGTGCTCGGTGATCGGAGCACCGTGTACTCTGAAACGAAGGGTCGGAATCGTTCGATGCGAGAATCGAGCATCAACCGACGAGAGAGTGCTCTTTTTCGCGACGCGGCCAGGTAAAACAACGGTCGGATGCGCGAGAAGAGTAATTAGAAACGGCGTAGGTGGATTGGATCGATCCCGATGATTTTTGCCCCGTCGCGGACCGGTGTGGAGCGACGTGGAACGGTGTGGAGCGGAAAGCAACACGGTGCATATGCTCGGCACCCGAGCACGATGACGCCGCGCCATGTGTTTCCAGCTGGTTTACGGGGAGGGTTCCACGGAGGGAACTATAGGGGCGCTATATAGGGTGCACGAAATGTTCTGGGTCTGTGGGCTTTCGTACGACAAACGACGAGGGCGTCCGAGGGTGGCCGAGGGTGGCCAAAGGGTCCGAGAGAGGTCGATGGGGATGATTTTCCCTACCAGCTGGCTGCCTGCCTGCCTTCTTTCCTTTCCACGTACGAATCGGAGACTGTCCGTGCACGTCGCGCCTTTCCCTTTTCCTTTTCCTTTCCTTTTTCACGCTCACCCGTAACCAACCAAATACAGTACCGGTCGGTAATGTGTTAAAATTATAAATATGTTTTTTCCGAGGAATTGTTTTATTGAACTTCTTTATTCAAGTATATCTTCAATAACCTGAAGCCTGAATCACCTGAATCACATGAATCACATATATCTGTGTATGCGGTGCAAATGCAGCCCGAAAGTTGACGAATGGAAAATTTCGAAAAATTTTCTATGAATGCTACCGGTGACACGTCTCAAATTTTTTTAAGTATTTCATACTCTTTTGAAAATCCATAAAATTCACCGATACTTATGCAGACAAATTTTTTTCTTTCATTTTGCTGTAAGAAAATTCCTCGGAAAAAACATATTTATAATTTTAACACATTACCGACCGGCGATTATTGCATAATTTTGAAAAATCTATGGTATACGGCTAAACACTTTTAAATGTAACCTTCAATGGCAACAACAATTTTCATTGTGAACTAAGAAATTACCCTCAACAACATCATCTAATAGTTTCATTTAAGATCGCAATGTAAAAGAAAATTTCTATGCTCTCATTTGATACAGCACAATTATTGAAAATCCTATTAATAGGCTTCCGGTAGATAAAGTGTTAATATTTCTAAAAGAACAAATCAGAGGAGTAAGTCATTTCGACCCCCATTGGTAGATCTAGTGTTAAGACTATATAAATGATCGTATTAGTCACGGCAAAGAATGGACATTCAGAGAAATTTTGTAATATTGTTAGAGAAACGTTAACGAGTTCCCGGTTGGCTACGCAAAGGTTAATTGCAATTAGGCCGAATATTTGCGCGATTCCATATTTTCTCAAGTTCAACGAAAGTTCATTTTTATTGTCGAGCGTCTACGATTCGAATATTTCAACGCTCGTACACTTGGAACGAATCGCGCTTGTCCAACGACATGTTCGGATAAACGAGACCCGAGATAGATTCGTATTATGTACAATGATACACAAGCCGGCGTTAATATCCTATTTCCCGAAGCATTTGATCGCCGCAACAACATTCTGCGAACAGTAAGTTCGTCGGAAGAAGAGAGGACTCGAGCACTCGGTCGCAATGCAACCGGACCCGACCAATCTAAATATTGTTGTCGTTACGGATTAACATGACGCGCTCCTTCATTGTCACGGAGATTAAAACATTTTTCGATAAGATAAAATAAGAAAACACCGGCGAGCAGCGTTCAACGTCGAATTTCGATTGGGAATCGGAAATCGCTAGCCAGCGTTGCTTCCGTCGTCTTTTCAGCCATTCGTCGCATTTCGTCCTCGCAGCAGCGGAGACAATGGCACGCGTCGCAGATTATTTTTCTGCTCCTTCGATTCAGGTCATGTCGTATTTTTTCCGATCATCGATCGTACACGCGATCGTCGTAGCGTCCGATAAAGTGGTGCTGGTACTCGAAAATACAGCTGCTCGAATATTTAAATACCCGGAGATCCGTTTCAGCGTGGTCTTTCGGTAATCTTGTAGAATCGGATGCAACCGCAGCGGCGGACACGGAAACTGCATCGCCTTAAAAATATCTATGCACTTAATTTAACTGGCACAAGTTCAATAACTGCTCTACAGGCAGCTCCGATTAAAACGATCAGAATTACATAGACAACTTCAATTCGAATCTCAAATGTTACTCGAATGTACGACTTGGATATTTTTTAAGAAGTTAGAGCAATTAGTTCGCTGCAAGACGTGAAAAAATTTTTTTGAAAAAATTGCAATTGGTCGGAATCACAGAGAAAATACTAGAAGTTGTTGTTTACAACTTTCTTATGGCGAGGCCTACATTGAAAATTTAAAAAATACATTTTTTAGATCTGTGTCGATTAAACATATTCTGAAAATTTCATCGATATCGGTCAATGTTGCGGTAAGCTACAAACGTTTAACAGTAGGTTTACGGAGCTGTAGAAACAACTATTTCACATTATTTTATAAACATACCAAGAATTTGTCTATCCAAATTTTTGGCCGTTTTCCAATAATATATAACCAAAGAAATAAATTTGGTAAATAATTCCTCCGAGAAGCATCTTTGCAATCTTGGTAATCGCAAATTAAGAATATTAGAACCCGTCGAAATGACGGGTCCCGTAAACCTAGCGTTAACCCTTTGCACTCGGACCTATTTTAAATGGAAAATTAAACATTTCTTTCGACCTAGAATAATTTCATTCTATATTGATTCTTTTCTCTGTACGAATATGAAATTGATATAATACCTCACACGATACTTAAATGTTTGTAATTCATTAGATACCAACATATATAGTAATGCAAACAATATTTTGAATAATGGTACAGCAATTTTTAGTGGCGACTCTGAGGCTAAGGGTTAAAGATGGTGAAAACTGCAGTTCTTCACGACTTTCAGGCTACAACTGAAATAAATCTCTACGATAGAGGAAAGAGACGTAGGTACGTAAATGTGGAAATGTATACCAGCGTAAGTACATCCATTGCAGCATCCTGAGAAGGGTAACATCATCTCCATCGCAGTCGAGGTACAAACAGTCGACAAGATACAGAGACGGAGGAAAATAGAAGAAGTCGTGTGTACTTTGAAGAGGTCGAAAAAATGTGCAGGGGGTGGAGCGTAATCTGAACGCGAAGATAGCGAACGCTTGTGCGATTAAAACGGATCCGAACGGTTCGATGGAAACAAGAGTCGAGTCTCGTTATTGTACTCCGTCGAAACAAGAGTCTCGTTGTTCCACGTTATTCGATTGCGCCGTGAAAACGTCCGTTGAAACGCAGCATCGTCGTTCCCGTTCGCCTGCCTAATTTTCCTTATCGGTTTCCCGAATTTAATAAAGTCGGGCGTTATCGTACCGTCGTTGGTCGAGAAGCGGAGGAGGAGACACGGTCGTCGGGTTAATTTGAAATTTTCTCGTGACTCGCTCGACCGTGCTACGGTAAAGTCGCGTTTACTGTCCGCGATCGGGTACGCGATCACTGTCCAGTGCCTGTCCCCTCCACTGTCATGCTGTCCTTCTCTACGTTCGGCTTTCATGCGATCACTGTCCGTGCAGTACACAGGTTGTTGAACAGTAAACGCGACTTTACTGTACCCGTTCGCGCGACTGCGTCGGCCTCGCCGATTAACATCCGACTGGATATTCACTTCGAGGGAATTCCATGCGAACTCGCGAGAGTCACACCAGTCACGAGTCGCAACGGTTTCGATTAGCCGAAGGCGTTAAAGGCGATTGAACGATGCTCCTACGAGAAATCGTGAACGCGAAAGCGAGCCAACTAATATCAACTCGGCCAATCGAGTATGTACCAGCCACCCTTCCGACGACTCTTTTAACCTTGGAACGACACATTTCTTTCCTCCGCGACACGTTCTATCGAGAAATCAAACGCAATCGAATAAAAAAGCAAAGGCTAACACCAGCGGATACTATCTCCGAGTACATAATCGTTTTACGACGAGAAGACGATAACGTATAAGCATATCTGGGTTAATACGATAAAAACTTCCGAGACAGTTTAAACGAGTTTAAATTGATAAAAAAAGTAAAACTAGTTTCTGAACTTGGTTAATCCGTTCGCGCGAGCGAGATATCTCGTTGGTAGTTGCGAAAGGGGTTGCGAGTCAACGGGTACCGTGACGTAATATAAATGAGAGAACTCATCAGACGAATAAGTAAGAAACCGAGCGAAGAGTTAACCGATTCTTCTCAGTCAACGAGTTCCTCCATAGTCCGCCGAAAGCAGATCGAGAAAAAGAAAGAATTCGAAAGAGAGAAGGAATTCGATTCTCGATCGAAAACTCGATATTGCTCGATTACCGGGGAAAATGCGAGGCGCGAGAGCGCCGATACAACGTTCCAATTACTTGGATGATAAATTAGAAATGCTTTCGGTTTTCCACGGCTCTCGGGTACGCGTTTCTCGGCTGGGCGAATCGAGTACCCCCGCGAGGCTATCGGCAAAGTTTCTTCGCCGTTTGCTCCCGTTCCATTGCATCCCTCCCGGCAGCCCTCCCTTGCGTCGCGCAACTTACATCGCAGCCGTGTTTCGACAGTCCAAACCCCCCGCATATCCTTCTTCCATATTTCGCCTCTCGAGTACACGTCTGTGTATTCGAGTTTCGACGCCAAAACGATCCGATTTATCGATCCAACATAATCATCTCGTTGCTCCCGTTTCTTTGCAATCCTCCCTTGCGTCGCGCAACTTACATCGCAGCCGTGTTTCAACAGTCCAAACCTTCGCCAATCCTTCTTCCATATTTCGCTTGTCGAGTACACGTTTGTGTATTCGAGTTTCGACGCTAAAAGGATCCGATTTACCGATCCAACATAATCATATATCGCTCTCGTTTCTTTGCAATCCTCCCTTGCGTCGCGCAACTTACATCGCAGCCGTGTTTCAACAGTCCAAACCCCCCGCAAATCCTTCTTCCATATTTCGCCTGTCGAGTACACGTCTGTGTATTCGAGTTTCGACGCTGAAACGATCCGATTTACCGATCCAACATAATCGCATCGAGTACATGAAAATTGATCTGTTCACCTTCCCAAGCGTTAACCCTTTTGCCGTAACATTTTCTTTACAGTTACAGTGATTGAAACGTCTTTGTCCGCAGAAAAAAGTCGTAGAAGAGAAAAGAAAATTTATATTTTTCATTGCAAAGGCATAACATCCGTATCTGTTAGATTTTGTTAAAATCTTCATCACGAGTCAGACCTCAAAATCTCAGCAAGGGGTTAATACTAAATTTACCGAACCTTAAAAGTACATGTTCCCTTATAAAAATAAGGATTAGAAATAAAGATTGACTTTATTTAGACTTTATGCGGCTTCTATTGTAATGCACGCTCTACTAAAGATATCTATACAATTATTTCTTATGAAATCGTTTTTATTATTTCAATAATTGTAGAATGAAAAATCTGGAACCGGTCATCTTGACCGGTGGTGGCAAGTAATCCACGCTGTCCAACGAATTCGCCTGATTTTTATCTTATAATCGATTCAGAAACGTTCGAACGACTGAATTAACTATGCAAACGACACAGCCTCTTCCTACTTCCACGTTTCTACCGTACCAGGATTTCTGTCCCATCGGTACAGGCCGTGCGCGAATCAACGTAAGGATATTACAGGATTAGACACATATTGATAGAGTATTCGATGGGTTCTCCTCTCTCTTTCCCGGTATCGGAATTGTTCTCCCACTGTTCGTTTGGACTTCGAAAGAATAACGCCGGCGAGTCGCGCATCGCGTCCGTTAACGCTAAACATACGTGATTTATCACAGATCGTGATTTTTTAATCTGGAATAAATTTGCTCGTTGTCGTCGTCATTTTTCATCTCGATTGAACAGTTCTTTTTTTTTAAATACATCAATTACGTAGCTCACGTTTTCTGTATATAACGTAAATTTACTTAATTTAATGATAAAGAAAAAAAATATTCAATTTTCCTTTCCGTACCGGATTTTAATATTTCAGAGATCAAATCATTCTTCCACTCAATTTTCGAAATCGTAATATTCATGTAAATAGTATAACAGTGCAGACAATTTCTTTTATGTTTATATATGTATATGTTATGTGTGAAGTTTTACAAAATACCAATATATTACTTAACAATTATAGGAAACGCAAAAGATAGTTTGAGGAATCTCTTGCAAATCTAATAAATATGATAAAAATGTAACTCGCAATTTTGTTTTAATTTCGTTAATATAAAACATACAGTTTATACTCTCTTTAAATCAGAAGCGATTACGAAGATCACGAAAATCAGTGTATGTTCCACAATAAAAAAGCAATTAGATGCATGTTTATCGTTTCAATAATCGCAAAACAAGAAGTCTAGAACCGACCATTTGACCAGTCATGGTTTAGCGTTTAAAGCTGCGGAGTCTCGAGCGAATAAAAACGAATATGTACATAACGAACCTAACCGAAAACAGTTCCTCGAGTCGTAGGCCATGGAGGTCCTCCGGTATCTTCCCTATTCGTCGAACGGATCACCACCTTTCCTTCCTTCCCCTCTACGAAACGCTTCGGGCATGTTTCTACGACGGTGACGTCACGGAATTGCGAAACTCGCTTCGGAATTGCTTCGGACCGAAAATCGTCGATCGTCGATCGTGCAAATAATTGGAGTACCGAAACAACGTCGAAGCAGCATGGAACACGAATTTATCGGACAACCGAATGCAGAGGGATCTCATTCCTTGTAACCGCAAATACCAAGTTTCAACTCGACCGGGTAATTAGTCTGCTAATTATCGACCACCGGGCGAGTCGATCGGAATAAAAACGTCGATCGGAATAAAAACGTCGATCGCATCGCATCGCGTTCGAAAACAGCGGCGCGCTAATTGTTTCGCAGGAATTCCCGATCCTATTCCTCGAGACGACAATCTAATTTCACGAGCTGCAAACTGATACAAAACAAACGCAACAGTATAAATCTTGATAGCAACAAGCGAATGTTGGTTATTCGTCGATATAAGCTGCCGAATAGGTAATTATTCGCTAATAAAAAAAAGTCGCGGAATTATTCCCGATGAACGCATCGAGTATCGCGAAGGTCACCGATGACCAGCACTTAATTTCTCGGCAACGACGACCACCGTTACATCGCCGGTGGATTTTGATCGAATTGCGACAATGAAGCTCGACGAAGTAATCGAATCTATACCTAATCAATAAAATCGGCCGCGTTAACACTGAACCTACCACTGCCGGTGAAATGATCGGTTGCATATTTATTTTACAACTATTCAAATTGTACAGCTACTTCCGTGGGAAATGTGTCAATAAATTTCTTTGTTCCGGCACATCTATCTATCTACGTAAATAAAAATGTAAATGTTTGTTTGTTCAAAATCTTAAATCTCCGAAAGTTCTTCACCGATTGCTTTGAAATTTCGGCACAACGTTGCATTCGAATACGCGCGTTTTTATATACCAGACTGAGCGACAGAAACGCGTGGCCGGGTACGGCTAGTCAAATAGCATTTACAGATCAAAATTGTACGCAATCCGACTAAATACATTCGAGACAAAGCATCTTAATAAATAAAAGACAGTACCTCGCTGACTGTAAACCGAGCAACACGCGCATTTACTAAACAACTTTTACAAGAAGCCCTACGACAGTCATTTTTGTAAGGTAGAATATTTTAATCGACTTTAGCGTTTGGTAGGTTTAATGTGAATGCGTCGAAGGGTCGAGAAAGTTCGCGGAAAAGAAATCAGCGGGGATCGGTTGAGAATCCGTAGGCGTACACGTTTCACGAGAAAAGTTTGGGGGCAGCGTTGGTAACAGCGTTAGTAATACAGTCTTGTCATTTTTGTAAGGTAAAATATTTTAATCGACTTCAGTGATTGGTAGGTTTAATGTGAACGCGTCGAAGTGTCGAGAAAGTTCGCGGAAAAAGAATCGGCGCGGATCAGTTGCGAATCGGTAGGCGTGCACGTTTCACGAGAAAAGTTTGGCGGCAGCGTTGGTAATAGCGGTAAAAATCTCGCACGGTAGCATCTCGTAACGACACCGGGCTCCTATGAAATAGCAAGTACACTCGACCGCCTTTGAAACCGGTAGAAAAAGGCCGGCCGAGCGACAGGCCACTGGAACACGCTATTAAATAGGCCCAGCAGCTACACGGGAAACGATTAATCTACCGACGTCGAACCGCGTCTTTTCAGTCAAAAATATTGCTCGCATGACAAACGGGATCAATTGATATTCCTCTATTGTCAGGATCCCACGCGCGCGATCCCACTCCAACCCACGATTTCCTTCTTCCCGAACTCGATTCGGTATGTAACGGTGTAACGTCAACCGGCGCGGAAACCAATTCGCAATTTCAATTTAGTTTTCTTTTGTCGGCGTAATGAGCGCGTCTATACGTTTCCGCGTAATTATTTTCTCGGGGACAAACAGGTTTTTGTTTAGTTTCCATCGTGCCTGCTGCACAGTTTTCCATTTTTTATATCCTCCCTCGCCTTGCTCGTTGCAATAACCACCAGGAAAACTGGTACAGCGTGTCCAACTTTGTTTCGGATTGACCGTTATATTTTATAAAGTATCTGCTTCGCCTTCGATATTCCTTTCGTTTCCTTCATTTTCACCGGTCAATTCCGTTCAACCTGTGCTCTTAATTGATTTCTCGCACTTGGATAGGCATAATTGTTTTCCATTTACGCAAAATTCATTGATAAACCATTACCATCCAAGAGCCAACCTGCTCGAGAAACTTGCGACGCGTGATACCATCACCCGAAAAGTATAATTGCACACCTTATTATAGCTGTATAAGTAAACTAACATAGGATACACGAGATATACAGGAAGAACGATAAAGCAACTTATTCGAGGTCGAAATTGGTTTGAGTTCTAAGCATTCTATATCTGTTCGTTCGTTCGAGCGGTACACGAGCGATACCATCACCCGAGGAGTATAATAATTAAATGCCTTATTATAGCTGTATAAGTAATCTAACATAGAATACACGAGGTATATAGAAAGAACAATAAAGCGAGTTAATCGAGGTTGAAATTGATTCGAGTTCAAAGCATTCTATACCTGTTCGTTCGTTCGAGCTGTACACGGTCCCTTTCAGAGACTTCGAATCGAGGTTATGTTGTTGTTTGTTCTTCCACATTCTGCTCGTTTATTTACCTATAAAGAACCATACGCTGCTACCAACACAGAGAACACGACAAACCTTCCTGTAGAATCTAACGCCGGCAACTCTCTGCACGATAATACAGACTGGGACAAAGTACAACGCCACGAACATTGGTTTAAATACCTTAGAAGTAACTAGCTAGTATTATTGCATCTTGCAGACGTACATAAGATTTAAATTCTAATCAAGAGACAACAACTTCGGTTGTAGTTCTTTAACGTACATCTAATACATAACCGATGCTTAGCGCAGAGTACAAATAAGATTCCACGACGTAATTATAGGAGAATCTGCTGTACGAAAGACCGAAAGCTATACCGCGGAGACAAGAATTGTAACTCTAACAACGAAACACTTACCGAGATCTACGACAGAAAATGTTCTGCGACCTATAAGAAAACATACTTCTGACTACGGCGCGAGAGCTTTGCTCTGGAGAAAGCGAAAGGAACATATCAAATAGAAATTGAACACAGCGACGGTAGAGAAATACGAAAGAATACGATGGGTATACTCACTCTGCGGTTAGTCGAGGGTTTAGGAAGGATGATACTGCTGGCAGAGTGGGTAGACACGGTGGTGGAGGAGCGGCAAATTTTGGTAGGATGCAGGAACATCGGGCGGCACGGAGGTCGCGTAGTGGCCGTGTTTTATGCTGCTCGAACGCACTAGTACCGCCGTCCATGCACCACGTACACGCACCGTCATCCGGCAAAACCTGGGGGCGACGTAGCGCGTATATCCAAGTGGTCGAGGATCACGGCACGACAAGACACTCTACGACGAGACGAGACAAGACACAGCACAACACGACACGGCACGACACGGTGCACGATGAGGTGAGGCGAGGCGAGGCAAGGCAAGAAGGCACGACACACAGAGCACGTTAGAGAGCCACAAAAGACGCACGGTACACGCAGAAAATCTACGTGCTAGGAGGATCGTGAATTCGCAGGGGCACCACCTCGAGGAAGCGAGATTTTTACGAAATATGTGTGACGGCGGGGGCTACGGATTAATATGGCCGTCCCTCGTTGACACAGAGTTTGGAGTCACGCGTGAAACGCAACGCCGTGGATACGCGTAAAACAGGTAGACCAGGGTATCGTCGGCAAGAGAGAACCTCGTTCGTGTAGAACGCACACGCATTTGTTTCACTCGCGACACCAAACACACACCACCCGCGATTCTCGTACGTGCAGCTACTCACTTCCCGTGATATCACCCTGTTGTATATTTTCCACGCGAGCTCTCCAGCCTTTTTTCTCGTTCGCCGTTCGTTCTTAGACTGGCCTGTTCTGGTCCGTTGATTTCTTCGTCGCGCACGAATCGACGTTCAACCCCTCGGATGAGCTACACGTTCTTCGCTCGTTCTCCCTCGTTTCTTTCGCCTCTCTCCCGTTCCTCGTCGTTTTCGTCGAATACACCGAGAGGTGGGATCCAACGAGCACCGTGCTCGCGTTCTCAAAACACCGACTATTTCCTCGCCGTAACGTTTTCTCGTTGGAACGCGCCACGAGGGTCGCCGAAGCATTCGAGCGATCGCGTTCTTTTCACGCTTCTCGAGGACGTGACGCGGCCTTGCTGCGAACGACGTCAACATCACCACCGTACGCTTTCATGGCGGCCATCTTTTTCGGGATACGCGAATCGCGGAACGGGAAACGCACACGCGCCTGTGTATATCTCGCACACATCCACACACGCGCCACTCGTACCCGACTACGTACACACAATATGGCGGTCTCGAACACCAATACCGATGCCAGTGCCGAGGGAGACACTTGTACGCACGCATACATATACCACTCGACCGTGCCAGCCTGGATATTTTGGATGGCGAACAGCTAAACCGAACGAACGGACCGAAGAACGAGGAACGGTTCGCGTTCCTTGTTCAACGGGGAAACGTGGCGCTGCTGTCTCCCCTCGTTCTCCGTCCTACTCTTTCTTTCTCTTGCTCTTTTTCGCTCTACGCTATGCTTCTCAAACCTCCCAGCCAATCGCGACTCGATTTCTAATGTAACTCGTTTCACGAACTAGGGATTTCTTTAGTTATACCGTTTCCCTTTCGTAACCGCGTTTCGGTGAAACCAGTCTCTCGAGTCGGCGTGAATTTTTCAAATAATACAACGGCGCCCGTTTCATAAATGTTTTTATTTCTATTCGTTTGTTGTCATAATTAACAAGAATCGTATTGTACGTTTAAGGTAGGTTACGGCACAGTTGATAATTGACAATTCACCTTTTTTTTTTTGTAGAAGTTTACTCCGAAGTGTGTATTATTTTACGGGCAGTAAAAGCATAGTTCTCTTAATCTATAAACATCGCATGTATCAAATCCTCTTACAAATAAAAATTTCAATGTATAAAAGTTCAATACAGATTCGAGTTCAACAGTTTCTTATACACAAAAATATATGAATACGTATTATGTATATGTATTATGTACAAATAGAAACCTTCGTATGCACTAGCACCTCTGTTTGGTAATTATATTAACAACGCAAACGAAATTTGAAATGTTTCATACGCGACAAGGAATGCATTGACTTTTCGTTGTACCCGTTGAAATTTTGATATAGCGATACGCTCGGCGTATCTGCTTCCGCGAGAACGTCGGCGATATTCTAGAAATCGTGTTGGAGATTACAACTTTAGAACTTCTTGAACGGCGGCGACGATCTTGCTCGCGCTGATTCCGTACTTCTCCAACAGCGCGTTCGGTGGGCCAGAACGGGGCACTTCCGTCACAGCCAGCTTTTTAACTAGAATGTTTCGTTCCGTGGCAACTGCCGATAAGACCGCGTCACCCAGGCCACCCTCCGAGTAGTGATCTTCGACGGTGATGATCTTTCCGCCCACTTCCTTGGCGTTCTTCACGATCAATTGGGCATCCAAAGGTTTGACCGTGAATGGATCAACCACTCGCACGTTCACTCCAGCTTTGGACAATTCGTCGGAGGCTTTGAGCGCTTCGTGAAGAGTCACGCCAGCTCCAACGACGAGAACTTGATCTTTGGCGGAAGATTTCACCACTTTACCCTTGCCGACAGCAAACGGTTCCTCGTTTTTGTACAAGATTGCCGTGGCCGGACGCGACGTACGGACAAAACAGATACCCTTCGTATTTGCTGCCAATTCAATGGCACGTTCCGTCGAAACGGCGTCGCTGGGATAGAAAACGGTAGAACCAGGAATCGATCGGAACATCGAAATGTCTTCGAGACCCATTTGTGAAGGACCGTCTTCGCCGATAGATACGCCGCAATGAGACCCAACGAAGTTGACGTTCGTTTGCGAAATAGCTCCCATACGAATCTGCAAAATTTAAGATTGCAGGTGTTCGTACGATTTTCAAGCTCGTTCGAGCACTTGGTTCTGTCTTTTGACGATTACCTGATCGAATGCACGAGAGAAGAAAGTGGCGAAGGCGGATACGAACGCCACGGTTCTGTCTCTGCACGCTGCACCGATTGCAACTCCGACAAGGTTTTGTTCGGCGATGAAACATTCGATGAACCTCGCTGGATCAACGGTCTTGATTTTCTCCGCGTACGTAGAATTTTTCGTGTCGCCGTCAAGAGCGATTACGCGAGGATTATTCTTCGCCAGCTGAACCATAAAACAATACCATAGATATAAGTAAATACAGTATATACAATAGTATATCGCTCATTTTAGTCATCGGTAGACTGCGGATCTTTATGCAAAATAAAAAATGTTCGCATTGATTTCAGAACAAAGGAGCCAAATAAAAATTGTATTCACTTTTGATTATTCTATTAATCTGAGACTAATTCATTGGTACTTAAATTGTACGTGCTCATTTTTGTCATAAATGCATAAAATCCGCAATCTAGTTGTCAGAAACGAAGACTGTACAAACCTTGGCCAAGGCGGTACCATAAGCTAATCTAGTCGCTACTTGTTCTCCCAATTTGTAAGTTGGAGGCGACGCCAGCTTAATATTGCTGATATCTACTACCGGTGCGTCGTCCACCAACGGTTTCTGCGGGTGCAATCCAAGAGGACCAGCATTCTTCAACATTCCATTTAAATGCTACGAAGAAACGACTAGTTAAATTTTCAAATACGATCTAATTCCGATAAAGCGTCAAATCGAATTCTTACTTGAACCACTTCGTTGGCCTTGGCGGCGAGAGGTTTGCCATGCCAATTATCAAGATCCTCGATGTTAGGGAAGTATTTTCCTTTGAACGTTTTCGCTAGAATAGCGGTAGGGCGTCCTTTCGTATTTTGTGCTTCGTGGAAAGCCTATAAAAACAATATAAACTGAATATTCTGGACACGAATCGATTCGTTAATCGTACGAACATACCTTTGCCAGTTCTTCGACGTCGTGACCGTCTACAACCAAAGCGTTGAAGCCAAAAGCCTCGAGCCTCTTGCGATAAACTTCCATGTTGTGCTGAAGAGACGTCGGTTCGCTCTGACCCAGACGATTTATGTCGAAAATGGCGCAGAGATTGTCCAACTTGTAGTAAGAGGAGAAGTGAAGAGCCTCCCAGATTGAACCTTCCGCTGCTTCGCCATCGCCGATCAAACAGTACACGCTGAAAATTGAAATGATCGATTATACTACATATTATTTCATTCCTTCCTCTTACGTTCTCCGTTTTCCGTACCGATAATTAGATTTGTCGTAGTTCTTGCCAACATAGGCCATTCCAGCTGCCACAGAGAGACCTTGCCCCAAGGAACCAGTTCCCACATCGATAAAGTTCAGTCTCGGAGTCGGGTGTCCTTCCAAATCGCTGTCAAGTTTTCTCAAATTGAGCAACTCGCTCGAAGGGAAAAGACCGGCTTCAGCCCATGCTGCGAATATCAATAATCGTAAGTGTTAAGTGTCTTCGATGATTTCGCGATAATTATACATGGAAATAGAACGCGACGTAAGCGTCCGCAATCGTCGACGTGGACACACGCGTATGCTTACCTGCGTAAAGGATGGGAGCCGCGTGACCTTTGCTCAAAACAAACCGATCGCTGCTCGGGTCGCGCGGTGCCGACACTTTGTAGCGCATCGTGTGGAAGAACAAAACGGACATAATCTCTGCCATTGACGAGCATGATGTCGGATGTCTGCAAAAAGAACAGGAACGTACAAAAACCTACGAAAAAAGTATAGAAAGCCGACGTACAAATATAGAGAAAAAAAACTTTATGAGATAGTGTCACGTATAAATCATTCAATTATTCACAAGATGTTATCGCCGATTTTCTAAACGCGATAAAACTAGTATCTTTGAAGGTCGAGGGGTCATCTATCACGATCGTACGATGTTAATTATCGAAAGGCTAGTATACAAAAAAACATCCACTTACATAACGCGCGGCATGTGTACTTAAATATAACATTAATCGATAACGTTAATCGAATAAAAGAAAAACAAACCGTGAAATTCACGTGTACGCGAGAATATTATTTGCCCTTGAGACTTGCTTCAAGGTAGTAACGTGTAATGAAATAAAGCTATAGAAGATGCGTACATTCTTTCGATGACTTTGTGTCTCGTCCTTCGCGATATTATTCATTTAAATATATGTATGTAAATTTCTTACAACGTAAATTTCAAATAAATCGAATCAACGCGGGACAGTGTGCACATCGACTACGATCGTTCAACGGAAGAAGATAGGGTCTTCCTAAACGGTTGAACTTATTGTTCGCCGATCATTGATTTTCCCGTCCTGCGAGAACTACACACATCACGAAAGGAAAGAATTGGCGCAACGCAGTTCGAAGATACGTTCCGGTGCTTTTACACTGACATAGAAAAATTCTACTACTATAAAATAAGATAAAATAAAATAAGATAAAATAAAAGATAAGCAAATCGTTATCTTTTATTCGATTCGTTTAAACGTGAATAAACGGTGTAACACGTTTCGCGAAAGGAACGTACAATTTGAAACGTGTCGATCGAATTCGAAGGAAGTTCTCCGCCGATTAGACATAATAGTTTTAAAATGAAAGTACCGCAGAGGTAAACGATTTGAAAAATAGAAACAGACTGTAGAAATTCGAGTTTCTCTCGCGAGAAACATTTTCATTGATCGTACCCGCTCTTCGATGCCTCAGTAGCTTGGATGGACAGAACACGAAGCTTGGTGGCAATGTCTTGGAGTTTTTCCATGTTCGAATCGCGAACCATCGTGAACCAGAGCGACTACTCTCGAAACCGTCACTGGACGAACGTTCGAGAACGACTGAAGGGGCGAAGGCGAAGCCTGTAGCCTGTGCGGATAGCGAGCGGCAAGTAACGAGCGTTGGAGCAACTGCGCGCCACAATCTCCCTACCTCCCTGTCACCCTACCAACCCATGTACACACATAGTTCCTCTAGAAACGATTACTGAAAATTTCATAATCGATATGCTCGTCAGGAAAAAATTTCTCCCCGTTTCTTTTGGGAGAAAGACGATACCACGTCAACGCCGGCTGAATACGGGAACCAAGATCAAGTTCCATGACCATGCGAGAAGGGAAATAAACGTTGGGGAGGGGAAACACGCGGGAAAAGGGTCCAATCGCTGCGTTTCGCGGTCCGGACGCTGCAGTCTGCAGTGTTACAGTTTACGGAGCTTAAAATACGGAGTATAATCCGTTGAAACAAAGTTATTTCTCTGGGAAGAATGTATTGAAATTACAACGTGCACGGTCCCACGCAAACTATGATTTTATGTCGTGGAAATTAAGTTTAAGATGAGACAGCCGATATGTAATTTTTAATATAAAATTTTTATGTAGTTTTTCTTGGGAGAAAGATGGTACCACGCGGGAACCAAGATCAAGGTCCATGAACATGCGAGAAAGGAAATAGAAGAAGAGGGGAAACAGATGGAGGAGGGATCCAATCGTTGCGTTTCGCGGTCCGGACGCTGCAGTGTGCCATGTTACAGTTTACGGAGATAACAAATACATGCATAATCCGTTGGAATAAAGTTATTCCTCTGGGAAGAATGTATTGAAATTACAACGGTCCCACGCGAACTACAGTTTTATCTCGTGTAAATTAAGTTTAAAATTAGACAGCTGATATGTAACTTTTAAATTTATTCGCCGGCACGTATTTTTCTGGTCTCCTAACCGTGAAGAGATATCTGCTCGCTCACATTAGAACGGTTTCGTAAAGCGTTATCGGACACAGTTATCTCCGATGCAAAAGAAACAAAAAATACGAAAGTTCGAGAAATAGAACTATGTATTGGAAAGGTTTCTTCTTCTCGATGAATTAATCATTCGGTAAATTTACATTTATCACGTTAGACGATAATGTTAATGATAATTTGAACATTCGAAATAGTCTTGTGACTCGGTTCTTCGGATGTTACGTAACGATGCGATCGCGTAGCGTGCACCGTTCTCGTATCGTGCACGTGTTGCAGATGCCGCTGCTACGTGTATCAAATGCAACAGATTCTTTGAGAATCTTCGCGACTATCTCGCGAGCTCAGCAAACTTTCAGCATCGCGTTTCAAAGTGTATCCTTGAAACCTTGCGATAGCTAAGTATTTGCGCAAGGTGCGCTGTCGACGTTCATTTTTGTAGTTATCAAAATTCCTGAATTTAATATTGAATTGTCAACTATTCAAAATAAACAACATGCTATAATATTTCCACAAATTTTTCCGGTTGCACATACTTTCTGATTTTGTTATATGGGTATAATCAGTATTTGATCTGTCGTTTAAGTATTTTTATTTATTCCATTATAAATTATTAAAACTGATTCGAGTCATAAACACATTTCGAAAGGACCATTGATGTTATTCCGGTTTCTGGTAGATGCATAAACATGAATTGTAACTACACGTTCGGCTACCTTGAACTGCGTGCTATGATGCAACAAAACGTGTGGAAAAAAGTGGCGTGACACCGACTATTTGATGGAATCGTTAGGGAGCACTGTCTGAAAACGGTTCGTTGCTATGCCGCTAGAAAAATGTTCCACGATTAGTGTGCGTAACCGGCTATTATTGAATTCACAAAATAACTATCTCGATCGTAGAACGAAACTGAACGAAACAAACGATGTTCTTGTTGCGAACGCCGCTCTGGTCGATGTGAACTTTTGCGCGCGATTATCGAAATATTTGATTTTTCGTTCGATGGACCCATAGCCTCGCATTGCACTAATAAAAATCGTGCATCGATCTTTGGAAAACATTATTCGATAGGCGACCGATCGATCGAATCGATTCTGCAAGTAAAAAGGAATAAATGTTAATGCACGTACCCGGATTTGCTGGCTTGCGTGGCATCGATCGAGTGAATTCTTAGCTTTGTCGCGATGTCTTTCAGTTCCTGGATGGTTTTCGACTCTGGCTTGTGATAGCTGGCCATTTTTTTATGTCGGTGAACTTCTATTGTACGGCTGTCGAAACTCTGGAAAATGCCGACCACGATTCGTGCCTCGGAGCAACAAGTAGAATTCGCGCAAGCACGATGCAAGTCCGGTATAGAGAGGACTCTCGGCGAGCAACAATTGTTTCCGTAATACTCCTTACACGTTCCTAGATGGTTCTGCCTGCGCGCAATCGTGGCGGGTAATTCAAATTTTTTCAACCGGAGAGAAAGAAAGAAGCATTTTGCTAACCGGATTTGTACCATGTATACGTATATGTACATACACAAATTCATTTAATTCATTATTTCAACGCTATTAAATTCGCTTCCCACTTTAATCTCTACACGACATTTTATAGTATGTAATTACGCACATAATTGATCGCACATATTTTAAATCAGAATAACTCTTTTATGAATGGACCAAACGAGTTCAATTTATTTGCAAAGCTAGAAGAGTTAATTTAGTAAATGACGTCTACACGAATACATGTATGTATTCTGTTTCTGTAAATTACAGAATGTCTTCTACAAAAAGAAATTCGTTGATACGATATCGAATAAACGAATCACATACAGGTATAAAACATTCAGAAAAATAAATCGGCAATGAAATAATTGATCGAGTAGAAAACGAATTGTATATGTATTGTATAATGCATTGTTGGTAATACAGATATCTACTAACTTTTTAAATGTATTCGATATTCGAATGCTATTAAACTCGATTGAAGGTTCTTCGATACAGTTTTGAAAAATATTTACTTTAGTAACAAATTTATTTGATGTTTAGGAACAGGATTCATGACGTTACGCTAATACGGTCGTTATAGAAATATAAACGTACCGGTTCATATCATTTCATACGTAATCGTTAAGAATTATCGAACTAAAAGCATATATAAATATACATAAAGAGATGCGAATGAAATGTTACAAAAAAGTTCGTATTTCCTCGACGTCTGTGGACGTTGTTTACAACCGAATTTACAAGCCGTGATGTGAAAACACGTCCCTATTATTAAACCCTTACCGCAAACTTACTTCCGGTCGGAAGTTCTCTTAGCCCGTTTCATACATAGTAACAAGTACTAAATTTTTCTGGGAACAAGTCAAAACTTAATATAACAGATCTCTAGAGTTTAAACTTTGAATAATTTCATTTCACTGGTGGTTATTTTCATTACTCTTCGTTTTCTATGCAGTAAAGGATTAAATAAAGCGCTTCGAATGATCTCGCATCGATTAAAAATATTCGTGTACCGTTATTCTTGATCTGTAAGAATAAATTACTATGTAATAAACGATTAAATGTTACGTCGTGACTACATCTAGGTTCGATATTGTACAGAAATCTTATCGACAAAGTACCCTTTGCACAATGAAACTCGCACCTTTAATGCTCGATAAGATTTTTGTCGACGATAGGTTCAACAAGATCTTTGTCTTTTGTAATATTTCACCAGACCGGTTTCGTTCTACTCCGACGACCAAGCTTCCTTGAAAGAGTAGTAGTAAAACATGCACTTATTGCTTGTCATCGTCGGATACATTTAATAAATGTTAAACTGTACGAATTTTGTTTTGTTTCATTGGTGCATTGTAAGCATAAGACGAGAAGGAGATATTTCCCATATAATCTGTTCGAATAACAACTAACGTGGAAATCAGATAGAAATGTTTCTTTTCCAGTAACCGCCAAAACAGCTTTATAACTTTAAATCTATTTAAAGTAAAATGTTTCGTTTAGTACACTCGCATAAACGTAAATGTTATATCGTATAAGCCTTATACACATATATATACATATATATAAATACATTTCTATATACTTATAGGTCATATACGCTTATATATTTATATATACTTATACATATGCATAACATGCAATTGGTTCCCATATTCCTTTGAACTTCTTATATATATGCATGTCGGCGTATTAATTTACATTATTAATTCATAGCTTTATCACATATAAAGTTTGCTCTATTTACACTTACAGTAACTTTTTCGTCGATGCCTGGAATGTTTCAATATTTTCCATGTGTTTGTTTCTGTGTGTCTTTGTCTGTATATGTTCGATTCATGACGAGTGAAAAAATTCACTATCCGTTCGCAAATTTTCAATCGTAGGAAACTCGCTGTTTCACGCGGCCGCTCTGTCATCGCATTTTTTATGCAGACCTTTCTTCGATCATTGTCTCCCGAATTTCCTTAGAGTCTTTTAGAATTTCAAATTTCATCGGGGTCAAACTCGTGAAATGTCAACCGTGCTTAATCGCATCGTTCTCTCTCTCAGTCAGTCTGTTCAATCTATTACCTGTAACCATTGCGCTGCAGCAAAGTAAAGTTTAGTTTACACACACTTCTGATGTCATACGTGTTTTATTCTGGTACGGACATTGTTCTCGAAAATTATTCTCTAAAAGCAAAAATTACACTAAATCATAATTTCGTTACATAAACTCGAGAAGTCGAAATTGAAAATATTTTTTATGAGAACGATAACTTAAAATCTATGTACAATGTCACTGGTTATTTATAAAACTACTGTGCAACAATTCGTTCAATTTATAATCTTAAGATTGTTACTTTCTTTACATTACATTCGTCTATTACAAAGTTAGTAAAAAATAATAAAACTGCACAACTTGATCTCTATTATTTTGCACCTGTTTATATCGTATACCAACTACTTTCGTGTTCCCGTGTATGTATTGCCGATACAAGTATATTTTAACGAGTTACATTTGTGAAATCAATGTTTTGTTAAAAAGTACTACTGATCACCATAATGCTCGCTGTGACTAATGGATCAATTCATGTCACGTAGTAAGCAAAACATCTTTTTGGCAATTATATATATACCCGTGATTTCTTCTTTTCGGATTAAACATTTCGCAACCATTGTATACCGTGTTCCCAGTGTATCCGCAAACTTATCGCTAGCTTTTGATTTGATATGGTTCTCGTCTTTCTCATCTTTCTGAGTTCGCTTGAATCGACTTGGCCGATATTAAATACCGAAACTTCTGGAAAATAGTGCAAAGTATTTTAGCGTCGATACACTGAAGGTATAAAATAAAAAATTGTCCATATTATCGAAATTGGGGAAAATCAGTTACAATCCAACGTGGCATGGAACAAATCTCATTTATCACAAAAATTGATTTAAACAAGAAATGAATCGAATGGTATTACAATAAAATCTTCATTCTAAAATTATAATTATAAACAAGATTAAATGATAATAAATATTTGAGTGTATGAAGTTCCTAAATGAAAATAAATAATGACAGATGTGTATTTAATGCGCGCTCAATTTAATTATTATATATAATACAGTAAAAAAACATTACGTATATATACGGATTTCATCGTGTGTATGCTTCAAGTTTATTCGTTTTACCGTACTGTATGTAAACAGATCAAGGCAGATCTTTCGAGAAAACTATATTCTTTTTATAAAATATACCATTGCCTCTACGAAGGACACACCCTTTATCGAAAAACATCAAATTTCAAACGATACGTTCTTAGGAAAACTGGCTCTGTAAAAGAAGACGAAAAAGAACGTGACACGTGTCAGTATGCAATAGGTATCAGGTACTTTTTGGAATCGATGCTTTACTCAGTGTCAAAGCTTTCAAGTCAGCATAAATATACAGAAAGGTTGTTTATTGTATTCGTGATGTAGTGTTAATATCACATACAAGTACACTTTAAAGCTTCTAAAGAGAGGTCCTGTAACTGAGCGTTTGATTACTGTGCTTCATCAACACATTCCAAACATTTTCTAACATCCGTATTGCTAATATTTATCTGTGGTAACGTAAAAAATGTTGTATATATACATAACGGGCAATCCTCGGCATGAAGATGAAGTTACAATCCAAAGACTGCTCGGATACATTTAAAAGATTTCACACTGCTTTTTCCAGCTTTCCTCATGCCATGGAAATCGTAACATTTATTCCTAAATTTCCATTATCGGCAAACAATTGCGCAATAGACGTATCGAACACAAGGCAATCTGAATTTAAAATTGCAGACGAAACACCTTCGTGAATAGAACGCGGCATAGCTTCCCATGTCAGACGCCTTTTATGTCCGTTTAACTCTAGTCTATACAACATGAAAAATTCCATTAAATGGATTCACCTTATCATAGAATATTCATTCATCCATCGTAACTATTCCTAACAGTACTTACCTGTAAGCAAAATTTTCTGCTTGTTTCCGCGAGCCGATCAGTTGAACAATTGCAAAAAATTGTTGATGTCCGTCGTATTTTTCTTGTTTTTCGAGCACTAGCATGAAGTGATGGCCGAAACAGGACTGCATCATTACCCAGTCCACGGCGCCAGGAAGATTAATATCTGTTGCTAAAAAAACAATATCCTCTCCTGCAAGAAATATGGTGCAATCAAAATTTGTTTCGTCGCAGATGCATATAGAACATATTTTGCTATGGAATTACCTTGAAGAGTCGTAATGCTTTTGTGACTCATGACAAGATGTGGCATAACTTGTTCGAGAGATCCCTGCCATTTGCAAGATGCGCCTGGACAAGGACAACTGTATGGACGGAATTCGCACGCATCTTCGTGATCTGCCTTCTCTGTGTGCACCAAAGAGACAGTGCATCCACTCGTCGAATATTTGCAAGGAAACATTACATTCCCTGCCACTTTTTCCATGGCCAGGTTGCGGATATTACCTATATAAAACACGTGTTCAAATAACATTTAACATTTACTTTAACCTTTGAAGAATTTTATTACATACCTAATGGACCTCTACAGGTGGGACAGCAGTTAAGCTTTGGTCGACAAGTGCTACAAACAAGATGTCCGCTCTGACATTGTAAAATCGGTGGAAGAACATAATCGAAGCAAACTGGACATTCGAACAGGCTCGCCAAGTCGGTCGAACTACTTAGAGATGATACGGTCGAAGAGGAGCTCGCAACACTCCTCCCTCTCTTTCCTGTATTAATACTTAATTGGGACATCTTTTCCTCTAATTTTGTGTTCCAAACAATGACTCTTTGCTGTTGTCAACAAGGAGATTTTTTCACATTCAAGATGTCTCTCAAATGCGACGCATTCTGGAATGAATCATCCACCTCATATCTGTAAATTGTTGTAACAATGATATTCACAAAACCCTTTGTAGGAAAATCTTAACATTCTAAAAGCTTGGCAAGAAAGTAGACACCGACAAAAACTCGGTAATATAGCAACGAGTCATTAGATAGCAATAGTAGTGATAATAATAAATTATAAAAATAACTGTACGTAAGGTAGCCTTATATGTAACCGTTTAGATTCGAATCGGTCGCATAATGCTTGCCATGATGCAATACATGTTTGGTTTAAGACAATTTCCGTTCTAATCTACAGTATAATATTATCTACTAAATACACAAAAACATACCGTTGCTCCCGAACTTCCATTTATGTGAACAAATTCTATACTGTAACTAGACTTGTTTTACCTATGCTATTAGGTAAATGTTTCACGTGAAGACAAGCGGTTAGATGAAAACGAAAAGAATTTAGCTGTTCATCGATCTCGTTGTTATTCGAATCGTCCGGACGATTGAAGCAACGCTCGTAAAGGAAAAGGTTTCGTTTCTAACATTGTATCGATGAAGTAGTATAAGCTACGACAATTACGTTGCATCGATCGTGTAACCATTTATCGCGTGAGCGTCAATTATCATCGACTTGTTCAAAGACCATGAACGGGTAAGCTTGATAGGCTTTTCTCCATTGGAACTTGGGAAATTTTCACACGACAGTGTATCTCGGCGAACTGTTTATTCCGGAAATACAGGCGAACGGAGTAGAAATCTTGTGGACAGTGCTGTGAAGGGAGCCGCGAGTCCCGACAAATCAGCGATCAACAAATAAACAATACGCGAGAGACAGAAGAACGGAGGATTCTCGTGAAAGAGGATTTCTATGTATCTATACATATTCAGTATATATATACATATATACACATATACATATATATATAGCTACACAAGCAGACTGTAGTTACGGCTTCGTATCACAAAAAACTTGAAACTTGAATTTCAAGAAAACTCTTGGTCGCGACGAGATTTTCTATCGAAATTTCCGATGTTCGATGTGAGAAAATTTTTGTTAGAGAAATTACATGTATAAATTATATGTATACGTGTGCATGTAAACTTACCGGAATTTCGATTGACAAATGTATTAATACGTCATTCGTTGCATACGCTTTGGTTTCGCGCGATTCGGATCGAAAAGTAGTGAATCAAGAGCGTGAGAGAGGGAGAGAGAGAGAGAAGGCACTTGATAACGATGACAACGGAGATACTAAACGAGAATGAAAACTTCGTGTGTAACGACGAAGGGTGACACAACGGTAAACGAGACTTGTTACGAGGACAACGGCAGGAGATTTCATGCGACTCGGCGTCGGAAATGTTGCACGAAATACACCCGATTTTTCTCGGTGCATCGATGACGAATAAACGCGAGCGTGAATGAAATCGACTATGAAAGAGAGGCTACATCGCGGATCCTCTTGGCCAAACAGGCGACATTGATCGAGACGTGATTTCTAGCAATTTTCGCTGAGACATAGTAGCAGCTCGCTGCTGTACAAACTTCCGACACTACAAGCTCAGTTTCGTACAATACAACGGCACAGCAAGGTGATGACACTGCAGCTGTCTGTCCGTCCGACTATACGTCCGTTCGTTTACACCCATGCAACGCATGCAACTGCTATTGCCATTATACCGAGATTTAGGCCGCATTTCAAACAAAAATGTTTTCTCCGCAACTATCACAATCTGTTCTCATACTTATTTCTATTTCTACTTCTATTTCTACTCCTATTTCTAATCCTATTCCTATCAATATTTTCGAAAGTACTGTTATACTTGATCTGTTACATCAACCTGTACATTGATAATCATTATAAAGTATTTATTGTGAGCTTAGCCCGAATTCGTGTGAATTAGTAGTACATATCACAAACAAGATATAGGAACAGTGTCGCCAGATGAGGACCAAACGGACCACATTTCCTCTCCTTCTTTTCCCCTACCACTATCCCATTCCACTACCATGAGCAGACTCCAGCCATCAGTGCTGCCAGATGATATCCAAACGGATATCATTCCTTCTCCTCCTTTTCCCCTTCCACTATCCCATTTCACTACCATAAGTCAGCTACAAAGCTTTTTGTCCCGAATTGATCGTAGAATCCAATGCCAGCGTCGCTATCGTTCGATCGATGTATTAAGGGAAATAGCGCGAGTTTCAAAAATGAAGTTTATAAGATTGAAATAATAGTATGTTATAATTTATAACATCACAAGTTAATCAACATAATAATAACATTGAAATACATTTATTATACATAATTATACAAAATTAATACAATGTTATTGTGTTCTGTTATATTAAATATTTTATATACAATTGAATCAAATTAATTCAGCATTTGTTTCACTTACGTGAACACTCAGTTTTAAATAATAAAGTTCTTAAAAATAACATTAACTTTATTGCAATTCATTTACATCTGAGCCACAATTTTATAAAAATTGTATAATTGTAAATGATAATTTCAAATCAGTTATTCAAGATTCAGCAGTACTTGCTTGCATCACTATTGATAATTGAACAGAAAAGAAATGTCATCCTTCAACTCTTTCACTACTTCCTTTAAGGAATGTACCTTTGTTTTTAGATGTTTTAGTTGCCGCTTCAACATCTTGTTACTCTTTAGGGTAGAATCTAGTCTTCGCTGGACGCTACTTAATTTTTTCAGAGAACTCGTCAGGGTTACCTCATAGTGGTGGTCATGACGTATGTTCTCATGTATTGTCATGGGCTGGGACTCTGTTACATTCATTTTTGATGTACTTGGCTGGAGATAACTCTCTTCATCAACTGCAATGAAAAATATTGTCACAAAAATTGTTATTGTCAACTTTATCACTCAAATAATATATGTGATAAAACGAAATACATATTGTAATTGAAACTTATTTGAACATACCGATCTCTCTGCTACTTGTAGGAGAGTCAATGTACTCTACACACATACCCGCTTCTGGGACTTCTTCACTTGTTACAATAGATTCATTAATATCTGAAAACAAAGTACATACACTAATTTAATATATAGATTACATATTAAATTACATTAATATATTATAAATCAATTAAGACACAGTTCCTTACTTCCATGATTACATTCTACTAAAATATTGCTATGTTCTTGAAACATTTCCTGATGCATCAAAATAGTTGGCAGAGATCCTGGTTTTAAAAGTTTCCTGTTGCTGTAATGCACAGTAAAACAGTCTTCAGAAAAGTGATCCGAACATAACAAACTACTATTTGTAGGCATCCAATTTTCCCGACCTATTAATTTGACCCACTGCGTACACAGTGCTGCATCTCGTGGAAATCTGTGTTTTATCATATGGGAAATAAAATTTAAAAAAATTAGTACTATTGAAAATTGGAAAGAAATTATATTATCTGTACATACCTGTGCAATGTTGCCTTTTTTTTGTTGTTACTCAAATTTCCGCAATATACGCATTTACCCATTGTTATCAACTGTAATAAAACGGAGTATAATACAAATCACAAATAAATACTAGGCTACTTGTAATGTTTTGTGTTCCATTATTTTTTGCGGTAACATACCTGACAAGTTGTGAACACCACAAAATACAGAATAAACAATGAATATACGCTCGCCAAACACACCAAAAAACACCTGAAGACAGCACACTACGAAATAAAATGTTGTCGATGGCGTCCAATCAACTTGATTGAAAGCAGCGCCGTCTCAAGGAACGCAAACACATGGCACAGTATAGAGAATCGCGGAGGTGAAGAGGAGTACGGGGGATACAGTACACCGGTTGAACGATAGCGGCGCTGGTATCCAAATCTACGTTCAAATGTACAATTCGGAACATGGCCAGGGCCAGAATCTGAATCCCGCATCCATAGTATCACAGTGCATAGTATATATATCAGTGCAAAAGTACAGTATGTAAACATCCTTTCGCGGGGATGCCCCCAGTGGAAGGGGTAGACGAAGGGACAGTGATCGTGGAGATCCTCATGGAGCTAGATCGCGATTTTACTGTCTGAGCGGTTAGAATGTCTACACTGTGTCCAGTATATACTATGTGGTATCAGCATGACGGTTGTCCGGCTCATTCTACACGCCTTGTCAAACGAATTTTGGATCTAAAATTTCCAAATCGATGGATTGGTCGTACCGGAGTTGTAGGATGGCCAGCGCGTTCACCAGACCTCACACCAATGGACTTCTTTTTGTGGGGAAAATTGAAACAAATAGTTTATAATGAACGACCAACTACACCAGAGGATATGAAGAACCGAATAGCATCAATCATCAGCTTGTGCTGATATTAATGTCGAAACAATTGAAAGATCTGTACAGTCGGTCATTGCACGTTTCAGAAAATGTATCAACGTAGAAGGACGCCATTTTGAACATCTCTGATGATAACTTAAGAGAACATGAGTGTTGTTTTAACAGTTAACACATACACACATTTGTTGATCGATATTCTTAGTGTGATAAAAAATATTTTCTTCGCATTCATAGGTTCAGGAGTCGTGGCCGAAGATATTCGACATCAGTTCTAGGTAAAACTTTAATTTTCGAGGATCAAGGCAATTTCAAGGTCATGTTATTATACATATCTGAATGTATTTTTCCATCAGTTACACGATACAATAAAGAAAAATGTAGTTATGTACCAAAAAACACCGATGACCTTAAAAACTCCGAAAAAAATATTCGGTCCATTGACACCATGCACATTACGTAACAAATATTTTTTGCATCACAATAACCTGAAAAGATATTTAGGTGTTCTTACTTAAACGGACCACCCTGTACATGTTTTCATATTAATGTTTATATATTTGTATATTCTTATTCTGTAAAACTTTTCTCTTGTTTGTAATTCTTATATTGAATTCTGTATTATGTTGAAGTAAATCTCTTATGAGATTTTCTACAATGTTAAAACAAAAAACGAATTAACCGCGTAAGTCGAGAACCTAGTTAACCTCCTGTTTCGAAAAGGAACAAAAATTGAGTACCTTCGCATGCACAGGTCTAATTACTTTAAACAAAATCACCGCCTGTCGAAGAAAAAATTTGATATTATTATATCACTCATGATATTACACATTATACATTTCTGTAAGCATACATACACGTATGTATACATATATTTATACATATATTTTTTAAATATAACAAAATTGTACAAAATACAACAAGCGTTTTGGCAGTGTAACCATCATGGAATCAACCAGAATACACTAATTAACAATTCGCATACGTGTACAATTATATATTATACATACAACGCAATGTCTCATCTTTTTATAATAATTATCTACCAACGATTATCTCACCGCGCTGTAATTTTATACGCATACGATAACAGAAAACTTGACTCATGATATACGGGCAGGTCCATCTAAATTTTTTATCGCGCATGAACGATCAGTAGGTTTTTTTGTGCGTCCTCTGTCTCTACCATTGCAAACGAGGGTAGTTCTGCTTTGGTAGCTAATTGTAGGGCATGCAACCATCTAAAAGTTGAATGATTTCGATGAGTGTTGAATGAAGAAGAAAGATACAGGATACTACGAGACTCACTTGTACTTGTCTTCCTGCGACAATGCTTGCAAATAGTAACTTTTTCTGGAATGATGCATTTTGAGAGCTTTCGATCTGTCTTTGAGACTCAATGGATCTTCGTCGGATAGTTCGATAGCTTCCGTAACGAGAAACCCTGGCATCGGAGTCGCCGTTAAAGCCATACTTTCGCTTTCGGATTTAAAGGTGTACAGGACAAAATCCATGTGCAAAGCGAACCATCGTCGTATCCAGGGTTTACTCGGCTGAGTCTTTAACAGTAGGTATCCGGATATAACCGACGAAGCGCTGGCCGAGACTTGCAATAAACTTGGTACAGGTCCGGACGGCGACGACGTAGAGGGTGATTTCGAGAGAGGTTGCGTTAACGCGGCATAACACAAACGACAAACTCTCATGTTTTTATTATCCTCGAACAATAATTTTTGATTGGAACATTTACCGCAAACTACCTGTAACAAAAGCGAAACGAGATCGATAGAATGAATTATCGAATGAATCAACCCGAAAGCGCAATACCACGGTATCGTCGAAGCATACTCACTATTCCGCAAGCCCTGCAATTGTGTTTTCTTTTCATTACAGAAAAGATCACGTTGCATATCATGCACCTGGTCACATCTTCGGTTTTGACGAGCGTCTTAACATTTCCAGTTTTCAAACTCGCCTTTCTCCTCATGATTTCTTTCATCGTATTGAAAAGCGCCTCGAGCCACGCAGTCTTCTCCTCGGCCGAGTGCGTGTACAGCTCAAAGCTTTTCTCTTCGTCCCGTATGTAAAACGTATTTGCCGTTTCTAAATTGTCACCCTCGATTACTTCTAAGTTTTCGACCATAAATTTAGCTCTTAACCGATACAATGGTCCAGGGATGAGTCGTATCGAACAAAGTAATAATAAATCGCTAAACTGAACATTGGGGAGAAATAAAAACATCTATAGACTATAGATGGAGAAGTACCGGTACTTATTACGTATTAGGCGAAGTACGTCTTATTGACGTATGTATGTAAGTACGTACGTCTTACCTACCAGAAATAAATGTCTTTCTTGATGATCGCCGCTCCTTGCTGAAATTTTAACGATACGCCCCTCTCTTACAAGTTCCCGTGTCACACTAACTAGATCTATCGTATCGTATATGCTCTCTTGTATTTCTAGAAGCTTTTTGAACTTATCGATCTTCTTCATTGCATCGTTCGTGTGATTAGCAGCGGTAGATACTAATCCCAATGCCTCTGCGAGAAAGAAAGCCAGTCTGTTCGTTTGATTCTACGATTACAATTGTCGCCAATTACCGACATCTATTTAAACGTGCCTCGTTCAACAAACGTTTAAATAGAAGCCTTTCCTTGCTAGATGCGCTAGACGCGTTACTCTACGAGGAAGCGACTCAGTGAATGGAACTCGAAAGATCCTTACTTTTACCGTCCTCGTAATCAGCGTTATCTTCTGTGAGGTTTCTCAGGTAATCTTTCAGGAGAAGCTCGTATCTTGGTAATCTTTGTATAGGGCTCAACATGTGATGCGATAACGATAACTTGGCGCACTCGTCCAACTTCTGAATCTCGTTGATAATTGCAGCAAATCTGGCGACTTTGATTTGCAAGGTTTGTATCAAATTCATGGCGTAATCGAAATTTTTCACATATTCCGTGTACATCTTCAGGAACGGGGCAAAATTTTTCATGATATCTCCGATCCTAGGATCCGACTCCCAATTCTGTATTCTTTCCTGAAGCTGGGGTAACAGGAAATCATTGTGGAACTTGTAAATCGATTTGATATTCGAGAACATGTGTTGAACCGTTTCCATAGGAAACATTGGATGCGCTCTATTCTCTTGATCGACCCTAAACTGAAATACTTGGTCGATTAGTCTTAGAACATTAACATAATTTTTTTCGGTAGCCAACAGTTCTTCGGCGATCTGATGTGCTTTTTTCCTTTTTGAATTTGCGCACTGGCTACTATCACCTGATTCTGTTTCTAATGCGGAGTTGTCAGTGCTATCGCCAGCTATCCTAGAGTCAGTCTCCAATGATTTCGCTCCCTCTGACTCTTCTTCGCTCTCCGATTCGCTCACCGTATACGAATCTTCCGTGAACCAGCGGGAGTTACGTTCCACCGTTAAATATCTGTAAACAGTTTCCATAGTTTACTTCCACCGTTCGTGTAATTTGCGCTACCGAATCGCATAACTTACCTGCTGCTTCTATATTCCAACACGCTGTGTGCTATTCGAAATGGCACTTTTATAGAATTCTCGTCGTTCTCCTCAGTGTCAACGCTGTCTGTCGAATTTTCACTGGTCACCACGTACGAACGAAACTGTGAAAAACCGCCAAAGCTTCCGATTTCATGAAACACAGCGTTGTTATACTCTTCCAGTTGGCTGCCGTTTACTCTGCTATTGGAACAGGTGGACACATCGGTGTCCACCTGTTCGGTGTCCAAACATTTTGTTGTTTCGATCAAACAAGATTCTTTATCCTCCGTATCTGTGTCCAGTTCGGTGTAAAAAGTGCTGTTTGATGTTTGCGTTTTCCAGCCAAACATATTCAGGCGTCGCACTTGAGCGAACTTATCCATAAATTATGACAATGTTTCCAACGCTGAGAACAAAACTTCAGAAATTGAATTTAATATATTTAGGATTTAAATGTTATCAATACATTGGCAGAAACGATAAGGGAAAGGAATACCTATTATTGATTATCCATTTTTCATGTAAACACCGTCGGCATCCTCCGAATTCATTACGTGACCAGTTCATCAATTATTTTCCTTTGCTTCCGACTGGCAACAATATTAATTAACAGCAAACGGCGCGTTTAAATAGATATACCGAGGTTCATTCGATAGACCAACGTGTGCCAGAGATATATATACATATATTTACACCGTCACATTTTCATATACGTACAAATAAACGAGTCGTTACATATAGCTTAATGATAATAAACGAGCTTTCCAATAGGTAATCGGCATTTTCGGAACGGTGGCTCGTTCGATGTGAAATGTTTCACGAAAATCACCGATTCAACGACAAAAGGTTCACCCAAAATTTCACGCAACGATGAGCACCTTTTTAGTTCTAGCTTCTTATAAAAATTCATTTACGGTCTTCGGATGGCAAAGTATACGAAACTTTCATCGGCGAGTAGTATTACGATAAAGAAAAAAAAAACAAAAACGTAATTACGCGCTATCCGTAATGTCAATCGACTTTGGCCTTCTCACATTGAACTGCATTGAACGGCTAGTACAACGCGATCGTGATGTGCGATATGCGACGTATACGTACGAGTACATGTCATACACCTATACACATTAAATCTGCTATACCTATACACGCCCCATGATCAAAATTTTATTGTAGTTGATCAACACATTCCACCAATCAGTTCTCATGAAGCTAGAATTGTACTTAGAAGAGTAGAGTGAATAACCATTTTGACACTGATGTACTTACGTACCACACATATATGTTTTCCGTAACACATTTACGATCATGCAGGTAGTGCCATCGGCGTACACTGCGTAGACATTTTTAGGTTATAAATGATTTTCTTATCTCACGGTTGTTTCAAAGAATTGTCGTAATGAAAACAACTTATTAAATGTAAATATATAGTTACATTGAAGATCTTTTTACACGTGCGTGCATATATATGTGCGGTTTCACTGGACAAGTATTTGGCATTACCGGAATCGACCAATAGGAAATCAGATTCGAGATACATGAAAACGGCAACGATATGCCGTTTCCAATTTTTCCATCAGACCAGAAAGATTTTCAAAACGTTCGAATAATCCGGGATTGTTCGAATGCAAAATTTGTTAAGAAACAAATCGACTTACGCGATCATGTTAATACCATATGAACGGCCGCGTCTTACGATACCATGCAGCGATCTTAAACGAGAGGGGTATCGATCATAGTCTATTTCACTTCACAATGTAGCTTCAATGAAAAAGTTCACGCTCATCGTAATTGATTACCTAATGGTGTGTAAACGTGATAGAATTTTTCTACGTAATCGCTATTTAGCCAGCATCGTTGTTACATTATTCAGCGTACTTCGATATATTTCGCGGGTACGCGTGTTTATGGGTAATATTTCCCAAGATTCTTTGGCACAAAGCCGCGAGGCTGCGCGAAACACCGAGAATCGAATTCGACGTGCGACTCGGTGCGAGTAGATAGAAGAAAGAAACACGGGAACACAAACGAAAGACATTGGAATTTTACACGAGATCCGTCCGATTCGATTTTATCGTCGTAAATCATGTAACTTCGCAACTAGCCTGCGTGTATGTTCTCAAGGACAAGGAAAATGGCGAGTGTCTTTTCTTTAACAGTGATTTCGCGCGCTTCGCTGTTCGATTCGGTTTCCCGGCTCGTGGACGTCGTATGTCGTATGCATTCGGTAAATTGTCCGATGTATCTATGGGACAACAGGTTTGTTAACGTTGTTCTTGATGGTGCACGATCTCGATCGTTGTCGTTGAGAACGTTACGGTGTATGTATACTTATGTAGGCACGGTGTTTCGCGTTTAACGATCGTTGGAACATTGGAAGCAGATTCGAGATTCGAGCCTCCAAACAAGTCGCAGAACCCAGAGTCTTTTCGATTTCGTCTTTTCCATTTCCGAATATTTTGAACGATTTCACACGCATTGGTAACGGAAATTCTGTGCAAAGGAGCGCGAATCTTCGATGAATCGCAAACGAACCGCCGATGAACCCTATTTTAAGACAGATGTTTACCTGTGAGCACGAAACTAAGATTCGAAATAATGACGCGGATCATCAGAGATCATCGCGAAACATTGTTTGTTCGCAGCTCTGGATCTGTAGCAAAACATGTCGGCACAAGGCACGGAACTTACGAACTGCCTCGTGACTCGAGATGTGGAGACCATGTTGGACGAGACACAGGTAACATCTTTCAACTTCTTTCAAAAAGCCTGTTCTAAGTTGTCTCTCTTTTTACAGGGCAATCGTGCGGACATATTGGAGTGTCTGTCGGTTTTAATTAACGAAGACAACAACGAGCATGGTCGAACACAGGAATTGATATTGGACGAACAGTTGTTGAGCGGTACCACGTTGACAGCTGTAACGTTGCCAGATGGAACGCAGGCATTCATGGCAAACGATTCCACCAACGACGGTGAGAAAAACAATCAACTGGTACAAACATTGAATATTCGATACTCTTACGTTGAGGTAATCTCTTTCTCTTGTTTACTCGCAACAGTGGATCCGAAGAGTCAAGCGACGTTAGAATTGAACAATGGGGATACCATATTACTTCGGGACGTAACAGAATTTACAGATGGTAAGTCGCTTCGGTTGGAATTAGATCCGACGATGTTGGTGCAAGCACGTAACGCTATCGTAGAGAACGAAGAGAATACCTATCCGAGGGTGGAGTTCATAGATGGCGCGGCCTATGTGGTAACGGGCCATCTCGACGTTGGAAAAGATCTATGGGAAGTTGAGAGCGGTCAGCTGACGAAAAAGGATTCTAAGATTTTATTGAATAAATTATCCGCGTCGAGGATCAGGCACCCCTGTCCGCGGGAGGGTTGTTCCAAAGTCTATAGTACGCCTCATCATCTTAAGGTGAAACGTGCTTTCAACAAATAACAATTTTAAATTCTTGTAATATCGTTCGAACAAATATGAATTAGAAAACTGTGTGATCGAGACAGGTGCACGAACGATCGCACACCGGCCAACGACCATACCGATGCACGTATTCAAAATGTAAGAAGAGTTTCTCGACGGGATACAGTTTGAAAGCGCATTCGCGTACACACACAGGGGAGAAGCCTTACAAATGTCCGAACGACGCCTGCGATAAAAGTTTTAAAACTTCGGGGGACCTGTTGAAGCACGTACGGACGCACACGGGAGAGCGGCCCTTTCTGTGTCCGTTCGACGGTTGCGGTCGATCTTTCACAACGAGCAACATCAGGAAGGTAAGAGTCGAATCGAATAGCGGCTAATACCATCGGTAGATTGTACACGAGCGTATACAATTCATGGGCCACGCACGAAACAGGTTCACGTCAGAACGCACACCGGTGAACGCCCGTACAAATGTACGCAACCGAAATGCGGAAAGGCTTTCGCCAGCGCGACCAACTATAAAAATCACATTCGAATTCATTCTGGCGAGAAACCTTACGTTTGCTCGATCGAAAATTGTGGAAGAAGATTCACCGAATATTCTAGTCTTTACAAGCATCACCTGGTAAGTGTAGAAAGCGTCGCTCGCGTCGGCGATCACCAAAACTGGTATGATTTAACCGCTTGGTTTCGAACAACGTATCCTTCTTTATTTATAGGTCCACACACAGCAGAGACCATTCGAATGTAAAGTTTGTTTCAGAAGATACAGACAGAGCAGTACTCTTATAATGCATAAAAGAACGGCACACGCGTTGGTCGATAACGACGATAACGTGGACGTTTTCTTCCAAGAATCAAATATACCAGAGCCTTCTGGCCGAGTCAAAGACAGGCGGAAGACGAGCGTTGCGCGAGAAAAAATGGATAGCTCTTCGTTCAAGGTAAACTCGCTTAGGATAGGATAGGAGGATGTTTTTCGAAAGCCTGATTCAAATCACTTTTTCGTGTCCGTGTTACGGAAGATTACAGGAAAGGACAGACAAATTCAAATTCATTCCAAAGCGGTCGACGATTTGAACGACAACGAAACGCAGATACTATTGGTCGGCGACCCCTCCCAAATCGCAGCGTTACAGGTTGGTCGAATCGATCCTTTGATCAACTTGTCTTTTTCCTTCCACGATCCATACATCGTATACACTGTACACTATACGCTATGCACGTGCTTATAATACGATACATCGCATTTCCCCTACTTTCATCGTAGCCAAGTAACGAAATAACACCAGCTGTTTTGGGGCGTTGATCGTGTTCACAGAAGATCGAGTTGAACGGTGGATTCGACGAGCCTGGGATCGACACATCGTTCGAAGAACTGAACATCAAGATCGAAGACATAGGACTTGGATGGAATTAATGTGTCTTTTGGCCAGGAGCGACGCGTCCGTAGCTGCTCGAACATTTTTTTTATTCGTCTCACAGATTCACAATATTTTTCTTTCAAAGTATAATAGATTGCAATTTCGTTGCCGCCAATTGTTCCGTAATAGATAAACCTATTTTCACTGTAAAAGAATAAACTACTGCGGTACCTTTGATCAACAACGATTTTAACCACTTTTCTGCTTGTTCCATATTACTGCGACTACTATTCATTTGATTATTAATCATTCAAACAACAGTCGGAACCAAATAACGATCAGCGAAGTTTATTTAAATATAGATCGGCGATCGATTTTCCGTTTAAACAATTGTCGTCGAATATTTCCCACGATTCTCGTTCCGTGCTTCGTTTTTTATTCGGATCTTAACACTCTTAGCACTTGATATTATCGCGAGAAAAAATTCTTTGCGGTAAACGATTCGATAATCGTTTAGCTTGTTTCGCTTTACAAGTTAGAACCGTACAACGCTAATTCGTTAGCGATCTACGCGTTTCGCGTGGCGCGTCACAATGGTTGTAAATACGAGCGAGGATCGATATCGAAAATGTAGCAAAATGAAAGGACGAAGAAAGAATCGTTACCTCGTCAATATCTGTCGAAAACCTTTTCGTGGAGTAATGTTCAATAAAGTAAGAGAATCGTTCGCGTCAGCGGGTAAATCGCGATGGTCGCAGACGAGGACTGCAATCGTCAAAGAACCAGCAATCGTTATTAGCACCGATTTACTAATCAAACATTTCGATTAACGCGTCCCGTTACCGGTTCTGGATTTTCTAGAAGATCCGTATCGGTTATGTCTGTACATCCTCATCGAATATTAATGTCGTGCGCGGTTCGATGCTGATCGGTGATCTCGTTTCGAGTTCTTCCGTTATCCATGATTGTTCTCGTTTGACCAGTGTTTCCTGTACGTTTCGAGGACGAAATTTCAGTAGACTTTTCTACCGCGACGACGATGGGTTAAGCCGTAAATTTCGGCACGCTTGCGAAATATCTCACCGTGGACAGGAGCTCGTTTCGAAAGCGGAGCTCGTTTATTTCGCGTATAATATTTAACCATGTTCTCGGAGCAAGCGGTCCTTGTTCCTGATTCTTCTCCAACCAGCCAAAAAGTTGTACGCTCATGCAATTGCCACTAGGCCTTGTTGGAACGAGTGTCCCTGTTATGGATAAGACTTGCGCGTGTCGTTTTATTAAAAAAATAGAAGAAATTTCAACGTTCCGTCGCTATATCGAAAGCGTAGCAAGATAATCGTGGTCGTCGTCGTTGTCGTCATTTCGTCGAATTTGTGTCAGTGGGATTCATGGTAAGATTTTGTAGATATTACCCAGATCGATGCCGATACCGCGTACGTTGTAAGGTGTACGTTTCGTTCTTATCGGGGCAGCGATCGAAAGACATTGATCGTGCATCGAAATTTTCTTCTGATCCGTTTCGAATATGTTCGATTTCACAGAATTTTGATGTATCGCGTAGAAGTAACATCCGTTAACGATACGGGGAAGAAAACGCATCATCGAGTTCAGAGTTGCAGCAGTTGCCCCACGCGGTTCTATTCTATTGTACGTATATATATGCATGCAGATTGCATGTATGCGTTGCTCAGATTCCAACAGGCGTAGACGAGTTGAACGTTTAATTCATCCATCGTTCGCGGACGACCCAATTCAGTTGACAGTCGTCATGTACATTGGTTCATGCACGTTTCAACCTGTTTCGCTGTTTCATCATTCATGCGCCACTTTCGTTACTTTTCGGTATCGGTGTTTTCGTTTTTCGGATCTTGAGTCTCGAGTTTTCAGAGTTGAGGCTCGAACAGTCGTCGAAAGGTCGCGGTACAGTCATTTAGTCACGCGTGACCATTTCTTCGAAATAATCGACGGTGGTTGCGATACGGTACAGTTTCGACCAGTTTTCTTTTCAGTATGTATATCTATATATTTACTATAGTTATATAATATAATAAAAATTTACGCGAGATACGAATCTCCGGCGTTGACGCACGAAAAAACTCGACGAATCTTTCGCGAGCAAACGGTTAATCGAAACAATAAACCGACAATGAGAGTAAAAGACGAAGGATACGTATATACGTTAGACGTACGCGCGCACACGCGCTCGACGCAGCAGTGACCGATGCGTGACGCGGACGTGTGTTTTTCATTTTGAAATTTCTCTATGCGATTTGCGCTGACAAACTCTTTACTCTTCGCTCGAGGTTTCGTTTAGGTGTGTATCTCTTCTGCCCGTTGCATTCGCCACTCCGGAAAACATCGTCTTTCGATACTTTCGCGCAACGATCGAAACATTATCGAACGTAAGTCATTGTTTTACTTCTGATAGCCCATTATCGAAAGCACTTTGCTTTTGTTGGTACAACGATTGGTTAATCCACGTTTATTCGGTATCTGTTCCAAGATTGTTTGCATGTGTAAAGTAGATAAGCTCTTCCGTTATTGGTGTACGCGTAATCTCTGCGGTGTCCGCGCTTTACGATATAGAGTATACACAGTGTACGGTATACGGATCTATAAAAACAAGAAATTAAACGGCACGGTCAGCATCGAATCCGTGCGAAATATTCGTGCATCTTTAACTCTGTAGGTTTCTCACTCGAAATTCACCGTTCTGCGAATTAAACGAATTCGCGAATTAAGTGAATTCGAAGTGCAGAACCTGTATAGTCTCGGACGCGGAAGAACGAGCTCTTCGATAGAGGTGCTTACGTTTAATTCGATGTCCAAGGGGGGATACTGAGCCTCGTTAATTTCGTGACATTGTGCCTTCATAGCGGCCGTAGGATTTTAATTGAACGTACGTTGGAACGAGCGTGATCTTATTAAGTTTGAAAAGGTCCCTCCGCACCGACAGTTAAAAACGATCGTCGCAGACGCATCGTGCACGCGGCTGCACGCGGCTGCACGATGCCGATCGCAGGGGCTCAATCGTCAACGGCTAGTCGAAGGTGTTTGATTCCTTTTATGCTTTGCACTTTGCTCTCGCGAAAACAAGAACGGCAGAGCCGCGCTATTCTCGCGTAAATATTTCAAATGCGATGCACGCGTCTACCGAGATGTCATCGTTGTACAGGGACAAACGTCGTCGCAGAAAAATAGAGGCTGGCATCATCGAAGGGAAAACGGCGTAACGAAAACGGAGATGGAGCTCGAGCACGAGCGTATGTTCTTTACGCTATAAATCATGCGTCCAATCGATCTTGTCCTTCAATATTTCAACCGGGAGAATATATTGCGTTTTGCAAAGTACACGACACGAGTTACGTAAAGCGTTGTATCGTCGAAGGGAACATTTTTGTTGACAATCGCGCTCGATAGCTGTAAAAATTGTAGTCGCGCGAGACGAAGAAACCAGTCCTCGAGTCTATTCGGCTCTGGACACCGATACGATCGGTATTCACGCTATTCGTTCGAGTAAAATAGTCAATTCAACCAGGAAACTAGCCACCGTCTTCGACCCAAGGTACCTTTGTTCAGAAGAATTCGCTTTGTTTCGCGAAAATTGTTCCACTTAGATCCTTTGACCGAATACGGCGTTCGTGCGGTTCTCAGACGCAGGAAAACAGTCGCATTTTCGACGACAAACACGCGTGCATGCCTGTACGAGTGCGAGTATACTCTGTCGGTTCGTTTTGTCATTCGATTTCGGTTTGTCCGTCGTCCGATTTCCTCGTCTCGACGTCCACGGAGTAGCTTTAAACGTGTAACGTAGAAATGATCGCGGACGAGTTTCGATGATTATCGTCGAGAAACGGGTAGATTTAGTTGATTTCTCGAACGCGACACGCACACGCGTTATTAATATTGGCGACGACGCGACGCGACAGGGTATCTCTCGACTATCGCTCTATTCGTTTTTAAATGCGATTAACGTTGATTTTTCAGAACTTTGATGGATCTTTCACGGGACGGAGCTGAAAGTATGAGAACCAGCGTGTATTATTATCGATAATGAGTAGTTGCCGACGCTTAAACTCGCAACGTGTATCTAAAGACGTCCACGTCGAAGGAGAAAAGAAGGAAAGGAGAAAAGGAGAAAAGATTCCCGAAGGCCACGAAATCGGTGTCTGAAGAGTTATCGTGCGATAATGTGGTGTTGCCGTGCGGTAGTCTACTTGACCGTTTGTAATCTGATTTTAGTGTCGCGGTAGTAAGAATCGCGACAACGATCCGCGAATCTGCTGGTCCACCGCGCGCTCCCATGGATCCGGCTACCGGATTCGTTCGATCCGATAAGATTACGGCGTTCGCAATCGAGTCGCGCAGATCTATCGATCGGAAGAATCGCGTTGAGTCGAGTCCAGTCCGGTCGGGACGAGTCTAATTGGAAGGAAAAAGCCGACAGATGAAACTGAACGGAAACCAGCGTCGTCGGTTTCTCGAAATAAATCTTTGTAGCGGATACTCCTGACATTCACGTTCGCGTTCGATACGCTATCCGCCGCATCGCTACCTTCGCCACCTTCGCCACCGTCGCCAGTTTCACCACCGTCACCACCTTGGTCACCTTCGGTCAAAGTATGTCGAAGAAACAATGGATGGTCCTTCTGATGCTGTTCTTGACTTACTTACTGCTAGGTGCCTCCATGTTTTACCATATCGAGAGTCCCATAGAGATCGAGCGCGTGCAAAAGGACAAACGCGTACGCATCGAGATCAACGGTGAGCAAAGTTGCTCGCTTCAATCTACTCTCTTCGAACGCCTTTGCTTCGCTTACGATTCGTATTCACGGTATCTCTGGTCTGTTCATTCTATTCGATCTACTCCATAATATAACAAAAGGGGAACCATCCCGTTCGGTTGTTACCTTTACCGTAAGATCGATTGTTCGCGAAATCACCTCGTCCTGCCACTCCTTGTCCAACTGTTTGTTCAACAAATTAACTGTTACCGTACCATCGCTCGCAAACCTTGTTTGCCTCTTGTTCGCGGTTTACACCCGTGTGCGTACGTGTTCGAGGTTTCACCGTTTCGTGTTCAAAATCGCAAGCTACTAATATTTTTCCGTTCCGCATTCTATTCATGCATAATTGTTCGTTGTCGGTTACAACGATCGCTTTACTTTACAGATATTAAGGGGGTAAACTCGTTTCCAGGATTGCAAGGGTGCGCGATGCGCGCTCTCATTTCTCAATAATGGGGCTTTTCAGTAGCCGAAAGCTTAAAAGTCTTATTTTTACGTTTACGAGACGCAATTTGCATTATTCGGCAGCACGTAGATGTCGCAGTTTTATAAAAATAGCTGCTTGCGGAGCTGTTTCCAAATAATGCTTCCGAATAATGCAAATTATGCCTCGTAAATGTAAAAATAGGACTTTTCAGGGCTAGATTGATTTATTATCTAGCACTTTTGACTATTAAAAACCTCATCTTTGCATTATTGAGAAACGAGAAGGCACATCCTGAACTCTTGCAATCCTGGAGAAACGAGTCTGCTCCATTAACATATACACGTCGTTGCAAACGCGTGTAATACAATACATTCACGTATTGTACAACACACATATATATTTTTTTTCTTTCTTCCTTTTCTTTGGACACGACGATTACACCGCGACGATCACTCGACAGCTTCCATAGAAATACCTACCCTCGTGACCGTTATCGTCAAAAAATATTGACCAAAGTACGTTTTATCGGATCCAGATCGATAAGCAGCCGATTGTGCGCACGAGTCAAGAAATTCTCTGTTTGCTTTCATACAAATTGCAAAGCGCAAAGAGCAACGAAAGGAAAATCGAACACGGCGCGCGGCCATCTTGCGATCTTGAACCCTCTCGTACACCACCCTTTCTTGTCACACCCTGACCCAGACGATCATTCGATACCCCGAGAGATCGGCGAGAAGCGTGCATTCGCGCGAAACAATTTACGCGATTTGTACGATCGAGATCAAAGTATAATGTATTATCGAAGCGTCGCACAGTGATTCGAAACGGTGGAAACGCGAACTAAATTCGTATTTATACGTCATATTTTACGAACAGGACGTATTTAGGGGTTTCTTGGGTCGTATAATCTGATTTTAGAGTAATTCTTTTATTACGATAAATAACAACAATTATAAACTACCTTTGTACAGGGTAATCAACGTTCTAAAGTGCCAAACCTTGTGAGTATATTCTGTTGGTCTAAATCAGAAAAAAAAAGTTATATAGACATAGGTTGTTTAACGCTTCGTTAGAAAATTATTTGTATACTTTATTAAACAATTATTTTATCTTACTTATAGATATACAATCTCAGCTCTCGGCGTCTTACAATATTACATATAGGAGAATTCGTAGCTAAAATTTCAAAAAATTTCAACAACGTCGAAAATTCGACTTCAGCTCGTGCTTTTACGGTTCCGAACCACTGTGCGTCATCGACCAATGCGCGCAAACCTTTGTCGCAAGTTCTACGCGCACTGGGGATTAATTGTAACATGCGATTTTCCTTTTTTCTTTTCCAGCTCTGCTTCACACTCACTACGTGCCCAGTCGCCACCACGACTTCGACGAAATTCTCGTAAAATTGTCGGATTACTGTGGGAAATCGGTCCATAACTATACCGAAAACGTAACCGACTATTTGAAATGGGATTTTTATAATAGTTTTTATTTCGCGTACACCGTTGTCAGCACAATAGGTACGTATACATATACAGTGGGTGTACATAGTGTCACGTCCGGTGGACCGGCCAAAGATAATAATTAATAACATCGATCATGTATAATATATACACTGAATTTCTTTTTCATATCAGCTCCATTAATGTTGCACAGGAAAATAACGTATCAAACATTATAATTCATAATCATTATCGAATTATCGTATATTATACCACATTGCGAGCGATAGAATTAAAAGGAAATCTATTTTATTAAACAATTCGAAATATAACTTGCGAACCGCTGATCAAACGAAAACATCCGTTGAAGCCAATTTATCGTTGAAAAATGTAAAGCATATACCACAGGAAATCTAGAATAAACGCTACGTGGAAGAAAGGGACAAAGATCGATAAACAAAAGGCTAATGATTAACTCCTAGGAGGATGCGTAGAGCAATTCGATCTAACTAATAGGACGATAAGTATTGGAAGGAATACTGTACGTCCGGTTCAATCAGAAATGATAAATAATACGCTCATCCCATGAAGATTAAGCTAAGAACAATGGATTGATTTGATTAATTATTATCTTTAGCCGGTCCACCGGACGCGACAATAGTATTCGTACACCTTTTAAAGACGAATAACTTTTTCAAAATTGGACCCCAACCAAGAATTGGTTCACTAGCGAATGTGTAAATACTTTCTTTTTTTAAAATTGTTATTGGTCGCAATTGCGGAGGAAAAAGTAAAGGTCACGATTTTAAAATTTCTTATGTAAAAAGATTGCGTTTTTTGCCCGTAATGAAAATTTCAAACACGTATTCGTTTTCCTGTTACAGGTTACGGAAATTTGGCTCCCACGACCGTGCTCAGCCGCGTCTTGATGATATTTTACGGTCTTATAGGGATCCCCATAAACGGAATCCTGCTGTCGCAGCTGGGTGAATTCTACGGACACGTGTTCGTGAAAGCGCATCAAAAGTACAAATCGTACAAGCAACATGGCGGCAACGATTATTGTCCGAGGAAACTGACTACGTTCGAATCGGGAAAAGTTGGACTGGCTGTGCAGATATTCGCCTACCTGACGCCCGGTTTTGTCATGTTTATATTTTTCCCAGCATTCCTTTTCTCTTATTTCGAAGAAAACTGGAGCTACGACGAAGCCGTCTATTATGCTTTCGTCACGTTGACGACCATCGGTTTCGGAGACTATGTGGCAGGTCAGATCGCGTTTAGTCGCACTCTTCTTTCCTCGAATCTCCTTGAATCTCCTCGACGCCAACGATCGAACGCGCGATCATTTTTAATATTTTTCCTCTTCCTTTTCTTGCACGCGCGAACAAGGATCTCGTGTACTCGTCGCGCAAAAGTAAGTACCCTCTTACCCTGTGCAATACCTTGATCAACATTCGCATTTGTCGAATCGCTGACGCGCGTTCGTTACCGATACAGTTCCTGTTCGCTCGTGTTCCGAGCGACAATCTAAAAATCATGCTTCGCACTTGGCAGGACAGGACAATCGATTTAATAGCGGGATTTGGTTCATTTTGTACAAAGGATTTCTGATTTGTTGGATTTCGTTCGGACTGGGATACATCGTTATGATCATGACGTTTATCGCCCGAGGTATGCGCAGCAAGAAGATCACCAGAATCGAGCATAAGCTGGCGGTCAACTTGAAACACACGCAGAGCAAGATCTGGAACGAATTCAATAAAGAGATCGATTATTTGCGGCGCGTGTTCAACGAGCTTCAGCTGTCCAAAGTCAAGGTAAACGAGCTGCCGCTCCATTTCCTCCGATACCTTTAGTTCCGATTCTGAGCTCTGATCGGACTACGCTGACGGACTACGGGCTGCGAATCCGCTTATTGTAGGTCGTTGAATGCGTTTCGATACATCTTTTTAGTCATCTTTTATAACAAATATTTGTAGAAAAGTGAATACCGATCAAATTTTATTGGAAACATTTCGTTGTCGGATCATCAGAAATATTTGAAAAGTTGTGCTAACAATCTTTATTCGATTAAAATTCTTTATTAAATTAAACCCCTCAGTTTTTAATTTATGTGGTCTCGGCGATATACTCGAGGGGATACACCCCGCAGGAGTGGGGATAGTTCTGGGACAATTGTCGGCCAGACAATTGGGACATTTATCGATAAAATACTGTAAATACCCGTTTGCTTTCAGAGGGTGTACGTCGACGAATGCAGCCAGGAAGCTCCGCGAGCGAAATTCCCGCGAAGCAGTAGCTTCCCCGATCTTCGGGACATGTTGCACGGTGGAAAAGGCACCGAAAATATCGTTCGTTTGAGACCTCGACGCCGCGCGAACAGCGAAGTAGTACCAACGGTAAGAAAATTATCAGACTACCAGGCTACGGACATCGCTGTCTTTTGCTATACGTTACATGTTGATTTCGTTCGACAGAGGGATCCGATAGCTCGCATCGTCTCCGAGACGGATCTCCAAAGGATCGACAAAACGGCAACGTTCGCTACCCACGCGATGGTTCAACCGGCCGAGTTATTAGCAAGATTGGTGAACGTTCTCGGCTACATGCCGCCGGCCACCGACGACCTCGGAGACGATTGTTCGAACCAGACCACGTTCGTTCAACAGGAAACTCCCGCGGGGCGCAGCGTTTTCTCCGACGTCGATACGAGAGATCTATCGCTCTCGGAGAAGAAGGAATGGACGTACGGGCTCGGTTCGAAACCCGGCGGTTGGACGATCGGTCCGAACGATCGAATCTCACGATTCCCGAGATCTCGTTCGAGAGCAGCGAGCGAAATTAGACTCTACGAGACCAAGAAGAACGACAATCGACACGCGGAATGGACTTGGTCCGGCGCAACGGCGTCCAGAACGATTCAGGAGTTGATGAAAGCGAGAGCGACCGAATCGTCGAGCAAGGGTCGCGGTGGTGGCGAGGGTGGTGTCGACAAGGAGCAGAAACTTTCCAACAAACTCCGTAGTTTCTCGTTTGCGAAGTCCGTTCCGAAAGCGTTGATCTCGGCCGGCCCTTGGAAACACCGCTTCTCGATCAACGCGGTGAAGAAAAGTTCGGAATCGGAACGTAACGCCGCCACTAACGCCAGCGAGAAAGGTGCGGAAGAAGCTGGAGGAATACCGAGTCTCGACGATGGCCGAGACTCGAACGCGATGTCCACCTCGAGGAGAAACTACTACACGCACACCGGCGCTGCCAACGATCATTCGGAGAAAGAAAGCAGCAATTTGCTGGAGGAGACTAGTTTGGCCGATTTCGTACGAGCTCTCTCGTTCTTGCACGCGAGCGTCGCCACCACCGGCAGCTGGGCGACCGGGGAATCCTGCGACGATGACCGCGTTCAGGAACCGCGGCCACAAAGAAAAATGGGCATCGCTTCTCTGTCACCTCCGAAGCTTCCCAGTTTATTCACGCTGTTCTCGTCCTCTCCGGCCGCATCCACCACCGGCCAATCCAACAATCGAAGCGCGGCCGGAGACGTCTCCCAAAACGGGAGTCGACCCGGAACGCAGCCCGGTCATCGCGATACGAGAAGAGGCAGTTTAGCTTTCGGTGGTCCACAGGTCGTCAAGCCGAGACGGTTTTCTTTGAGGCCGGTTGCGACGCCTGTGAGTCCTCCAACGCCTCCGAGAAGCACGTCACCCTTTTTACCGGTGAGTGTAATTATAAGTATTCTATTAAATAACGCCCATTTTTGTTTTTTTATTCAAGCAATGCACTTTATTAATCAATCAAATATTTTATTCGATGATCTTCTGCCATCTTTCTGGTAGCTTCATAATTCATAATTCATAAATTAATCAAACTTCTGGTCGTTATCGTTTTGTAAACTTCGAAAGAAATGGTAATCTGCCGGACATCCCTTCCCAACCAAGCCCCAACAATTTTTCACGTGTTCCACCATGACAACGCTAGGTCACGCGATCTTTTGTAACGCGTGAAAAATTATCGGAGCTTGGTTGGGAAGTAATGTCACATCCACCATCGGATTACCATTTATTTCGAAGTTTACAAAACTCTTTGAATAGTAAACCATTCGCTTCGGTTCAGTTTTTCGCCGACAAGGACCAGAAGTTTTATAATCGCGAAATTATGAAGCTACAAGAAACATGACGAAAGATCATCGAATAAACTGGAAAATATTTGATTAATTAAAGTTCATCGCTCGAACGACGTGTGTCGACGATTTTAACGAATCGTTTCTCTCGGCAGGACTCGCGGCAGACATCGTACGAGAACAAATCGTCCTTTTTGTTCGACTCGCCGAAGGAACCTCTGATTCGAACGGAGGGTGGTCCGGGTCTATCGTCGCCGATAATGCCGTTCGCGCCGAATCAGAGTCGACGTTTCTCCTTGCGTCCTGCTCAAAACCAGATCGCCGACGCTTCGACGGAAGAAACTGCCGCGAGCGTTCTACCCACGATGAAACCTTTACCCCGGTGGAAAGCCGGTATGCTACAGAGACAGATCGGTCAAAAGAATCTGAGACGTCGCGTCAGGGCCTTCAGTCTAAGCGACGTTCAAGTTGACGATCTCAAGGAAAAACTGGAAAGTCCTGGACCGGCATCCATTGGGCATACAACCAAGGAACGATACACGTCCTTTTCGCAAACACCTTACACGAGTACTCGACCCGTCGACAAAACCGTTCGAATCGTCGATCCTCGTCTACCGGTGATCAATCAAAACATTATTTCAACCGAATCGGCATCTGGTCAGCAACAGCAACAACAATCCGAGAGAACGGATACAGAGCGTGACAGTGTCGTTCCAATAGAATCGCATGCGTTCGGCAGTTTTCAAAACGTCAGCGACGCGACGACGCAGCATCCGCTGATGCAAGTGAGAATCGAAAATCTTACCGCGTCCGTTGCTTCGTCTCAAAGTCTTTCCTCGACCGTTGCGACCGAAGCTCGTGCGGACGATTCTATTCGTCTCACGGAACTAAAGGTAGAGAAACCTGATTCCCGATCGCACGATAAATCGTGACACGCGTCGACCCGTAATCCGTAATCCATAATACTGTTTGCACGCTCGCACGAAGGTATCACCGAGCTGTTTATTTTTCAGTCGCCATAGAATCGCTTGAGCGTGCAAATAATCTTGCGTTACGGTCCTCAGCGTCGGTGAAATATTTCAAGAAAAAATCGAACATTCCTCGCATCAACGGTTTTAATTTGTCGGTTCATCGACCGTTCGCCGTTACGAACGGCAAAAAAAGAGAAAGCAAACGAACGAGCGGACCCTATAATCCGGATGTCGGCGCGTTGCTCTGTCACCGAAGCAAGGAAACCTGTCGTTTCGAGAGGAAAAATGATTCCCGCGACGACGGAATTCCTGAAACGACTCGAATTTTATTCGACGATTCGTTACAATAAATTACGTAATAATATTTCATTTATACAAGAACACAAGTTTTTCTTCCTTTTCGCAGCGGAACGGTGCGCGTTCGAACACAATCTCGAACGCGGTGAACGAATAAAGAGAGAAATCTGGTAAAAAAGAACCACCGGTTTAGTGTAATGAGCTAAATTTTCATTAATTCAGAAACTTTGTAGTCTCGTCCTTAGTTCGTCGATCAAATTTGCTCTAGGGACTAGAACCTCGGCGCGAGACGCAACGTCTCTCAGCGTTACTTCGCCTCTGGCCAATTCCCCTTCACCGATTATTACAGCCAACGGAATTCCATTCTCCTCGCAGTGCTGTAACTGCACTAGTATTTTTGTTTTCTTTTTATAGAAGTGTTCCGCTTTCAATCCAGCGTCCCATAGATCCGATACGATTTTCATCCTTTCCTCGTGCAAGTTCTTTTGCGCGCTCGCCACGAACACTTCGACCTCGGTCGTGCGCGTTTTCAATCCCCCTCGACTCAATTTCGCCTCCATCACGCTGAAAATTCGTTCGATACCGAGCGACAGGCCGACGCACGGTACTTTATGCTTGCTGTCGAACATTGCAACCAAATTATCGTAGCGGCCACCGCCCGCGATGCTACCAACTTCGACGTCCTTGCCTGAAATTCAACCGAAACCAATCATTTCCCTGAAATATACATGGACAATGTTGTATTACAGTATGTACAGTAATGTCCGACTGTAAGTCTTGCTGAAAGCTTAACTGTATGTCTCTACGCTGCCCATTCCACTGGGGGGCATACCTCGCGAGGGGCCTAGAAGCTCGAGCTTCCCCAAACCCCAAAAACTTCTTTATTCTTCATTATTTTTTATGGGACTTTCACCAACTTATTTGTGACATTTTTCTAATAAAAATGATACCAAATATGATATAATTCCGATGATATTTACTTGTGTAATGAACGACGAATGTTTCGGGCACGACGAAGAACAGCGTATGGGAAATGCTTTGAACTGTGCCGGCACGCCGAGACGCTCCCCGTCTCTTCCTTTTCCATACGCTGTCCTTCTTTGCGTCGAAAACTTTATCGTTCATTACACAAGTAAACATAATTAGAATTATATCATTTTTGGTATCATTTATTAAAAAACTAAAGAAGTTTTGTTTTTGGATTAGTTATGTTTACACTTCTCAGCGACCGAGGCCTCTCGAGCTTCGCTGTTCTTTTCTGTTCTACCTTCGGCACGATCTTTGAAGCCACCAAAAAATAGTGTCCTGTTCATGTCTAGGTCACAACGCAGAACCGACAAATGACTTACAGTCGGGCATTACTGTGCAATGCATGTAGATCGAACCTACCGGTCAGTACCGCCTCGAATATCATGCCTGTATAGTAATCGAGACCTCTGGCGAGACTGAGATCGAACCGTATCTTCTCCGCCACGTGAAAAATATCACAATATTTGAACAACAGTTCCATAGAGTCGAGACTTTTCACAGCGGCTTCGTGTTTCATCAGTTCGTCGTCTTTCCTTAATTCGGCAATGAGTTCCACACCGCCGGACCGTGACACGTACGTTAGAATTTTGTCGGCCGTCGTTTCATTCAATCCCTTTTCTTCCACTATCTCCTTTCGCACTTCCGACCAGGGACTTTTGTCGAGCTTGTCTATGGACGAGCATACGCCGCGAAACTTGTCCTCCGGTACTTCGCACGCAGCGAATATACCGTCAAGTAACGATCGATGATTCGCTTTGATCGTGTAAGGACCCAGATCAAGTAAGTGCAACGCTTCCGAAATAATACGTATGCATTCTGCGTCGGGAATCATAGGATCGTACTGACCGGCAATATCAAAATCCTTTCAACAACATTAACAAACGTTATAGACTATAAATTTTTCCGACAAATTGTCAAGGTATGTCTCGTTTCACTCACGCATTGATAAAATTCCCTGTATCTGCCCTTTGTCGTGGCTGGATTGTCTCTTCGATAAACCTTCGCTATATGGTACCTCTTGATGCTAGAAATCTTTCCCATGGCCAGATACCTGGCGAAAGGTACAGTTAAATCGTATCTGAGAGCCAATAGCTCTCCCCCCTGATCCTTTAGATCGTAGATCAGTTTCGAGTCCTCGCCATACTTTCCAGTCAAAACATCCTAGGACCGAAGAAATACAGAAATTTTGATAATGAATTTTCACAGTACCGAATCGTCCAGTGTTCACCGTCCACGGATTTACCTTTAACTCGAAAACAGGCGTGTCTACAGTCTCTGCTCCGTGCCTCTTAAAGATGGTCACTATTTTATCCAGTACTGCCATCCGTACGGCCATTTGCTCGGGTCCGTAATCCCTGGTACCCTTAGGAGTTTTAAGAATGAGCTTTTTTTCTCCCAACTGTGCTTTCATTTTCAACAATTTAGAGTCCTGGTCCTCTACCTGGTGGAAACAAATAAAATGAAGTTTAGATGCGTTCTGTCGATACGTTTCGAACCAAACAAACGAATGGTAAAATTTTCTAATGTATCTATGGTCTTGTGCTTAATCGGAAAGAATGCTTTTACTACGTTTGCATACCTTAAACCCCGCGATCGAATTGGCGGCGTGACAACATTGTCGTACAACCAGGATGATATTGGTCCGTGCGAGATATAACATCCCAAAGGAGACAGTCATATTTCAAGAACCGGAAGAAAAGAAGAAAAGTCCGCCTCAGTGTTGATTATCGAACTACCCGAAAGAAGAAACGGTACTATGTGAACCAGCTGGCAAGAAAACGCTATAAATTACATTATTTTCCAAATAGGGTGGATCAAAAATTTTCACGTCTCCATGATGTACAGAAATGTTCGAATGAACGAAAGACGTCAACCCAAATCGATAATTTATAGCGTTCTTGCTCAGGAATAAACAATAACCTCACCTTTTGGTCGACCAAGTACTGTTCGATCAAGCAAAAACTGCATATACGATCAACTCTTCTCATCAACGGAGTGACTGGTCCTTGCGGCTGAGAAAACGCGACACGTTCTGCTTGATCGAAACTTTGTATATTTGTGAACCATCTTTTCAGGTGTGGCCATTTCGAGAGCCGCTCGTCGAGGGTAGCGCAGATGTTGTACAATAGAACATCTTTTGTAGACGGTACCCAACCGCAAACATAACTAACCTCAGCGAAATCATGGTTTAGACGCTCAAATTGTGCGTCTATGTCCCACGAATTCGTGAAATCCTGAGGGACAAAAAGCGATCGGATACTATGGTCTTCGATCGACTTCGAAGCAGACAAATCGTCGCCAAGATCTTACCTACGTCGCCAGAAGAATCGGCGTATTTTGTATCTCGAAAGAAAACGTGGCAAATAAAAATTCGATCGGTGAAAGATCGGTTCTTACAAATGGGTAATCGATCGCGAGTAATACGGTAGGCTAATAACGTGCCATATAGTTAGTACGTACATATCTAAATTACGCTGACGTTTTTTGTATACGCACATGATCGCAAGAAAGGACTGAAGTTACCAGAAGGTATCGCATTATCGTTCGCAGCGAAAACGATTTGCGAGCGCGTAAATAAAAAAAATGATCAAACTCGACCATGTGAAAACATATAAATACACGATCATACCTCGGTATTGTTGGATTTAGCGGCTTTCAATTTGCGCACACGTGTTTCTTGTTTTTTCACTTTTTCCAACAGTCTTTCTTCGATTTCGTCAGCCATGGCGAGCCCTCGATCCACCTCCGTCCAAGTCCAATTCCAAACGTTTCGCGCGACGCCGCATCGCTATGCTTTCAAATAGGTTATATCCGTGTTCCGCTCGGCGTATACTGTATACGTAGATACACATTCAATCACTGATATATATATGTATATTATGGATGCGGTATTTCCATAAGCCAGCTGCATAGCTTTTTGTCACAAATTGAACGTAGAATTGAATGCCAGCGCCGCCAACTAGTGACCGGTGTATTAAGGGAAATAGCGCGAGTTTCAAAAATGAAATAAGATTGAAATAATAGTATGTTATGTTATAAAATCACAAATTAATTATTAGTTATAACAAACTAACCAGAAGTGAAATTTGTGAAATAAATGCATAAATATGTTGTACATTCATATTTCAAAATCAAATCATAAGAAATTTTGCGGTATTATGCGGGGTGGCCGAGGTACCCCATTTTACCCACACTTTTACGTTACTGACGCTAAAAATCGTCGCACATGCGCGTGAAACCCGTGCAATATCCCAGCACTGCATGTATCGACTCGCGTGATTACACGTTTGCCCAACGTGTCAACAGATGGCGGTGAATGTGATCGAAATCGAGTACATACGAATACAAGTATAGTATAGTAGTATGCATCTACCTGCATCTACCTTACCTGGTATGTAACGGGAAAGTGTAGACTCTACACTGTAGAGTAGAAGATTCAGATTCACGAGGAGGGTGGGTGGAAGGTTGGAGAGAAAAAGATGGAGATAGAAAAGAGAGACAGGGAAAGATACTTACGAACAAATGGCAAATAGGGAAATGTACAAACTGCGTGTACATAACCTTTGTTTCCGGAACTCTATTTGCCCCGAGTTTCGTCTCTCGGACGCGCTTCGTAAAATCTTTTCACAAACCTTTTACGGATAATGCCCATAAAGACTTTCTGCCAGTATAAAAACAGATAATGCTTGACTTATATGCAATTTCCTGACTTGGTTTCCACTTGTCCGAAAGGTCGATGTTCTCGGACGATTTATCGCGATGCATTCTGCTCGAGGGTTCATCGTTTGAAAGACCGAAGTGAGATGAAATAATTATGTTGCCTTCGACTGGTTACTTTAAAGCTATCAATTGTCCGTTTTACGAGAACGGATCATGCGATAGACCCTACTGTCACTTCAAGCATTCGAAACGAGGTAAGGCGTTTCGCTATTCTAATTTGTTGTTGTCGCAAAAATCTGTCGTTTTATGGAAGGTGTAAAGAAATGATGACTCCAGTTTGTTTGTATGTGTATCACTGTGATTCATCATGTACGCATTTCAGAAGATGCCGTGGTCGTAGTAGAGGCAGCAGTGACGGAAAGTCATTCAAACCAAATTCAGGAAGCAAAACCTACAACGGTGCAATCTGACTCCGATGTGTTACAACAACTGGTCACCGAAGCTGTCAAGAAAGTTCTCGCTGATCAAGATGTCACGAACACGGATCAATTTTCCTGTCAAAATGTTGTATCTCGTGTAGTGGAGGGGTTAAAACCCTCCTTGACGTCTGGAAATGCCGGTAAATTGGAAATCGTGGCTGCAAATTCGGCAGAGAAAGTACCGGATGTGCCTCCACCGATCAATAAGCCGGTTCCGTGCGTTTATAATCCTACGCCGATCGCGGAACTGAAGAAGCGTCACATACCGATAATATCGTATATGCCAACCAGGGAAAGTAGAGTAGCTGTGAAACGTAAATGTTCCCCCGAAGGAGTGAAATCTTGGTTAAGTGGGGAATTGATAGACACGCAAATTCCTGAAGCTAAATACAAGCCGACCACGATAGTTAACGTTAACGCTCGGGACACTTCGCAAAGTTACGTGCCCACGTGTAAGATCGATCCAGTTTTGTTGAATTCATTGGACGACGGAAATTCAAACGACTACTCGCTGAAACTCGGGGAGGCGTACTATCCGAGGAGCAAAAAGAGGCGGGAAGAGTATGTTCCAAAGAAGATCAAAGCACCACTGAAAAGCATTGACGGTTTAACAGATCCTGTAATATACGATTTCACACCAGGATTCGATAAAGGAAATCGTGCGACGACGGACGCGACACGTTCTTCTTCCGATTTCGAAGCGAACGCACAATCTCAGAGATTTTATTCCGACCTGGAACCGAAATTCTCGGACGACGACGGAGAGGAAGACGACCATGACAACAGCAATAACGTCGATGACGACGAAGAGAATGTCAATGAGAATGAGAATGACATTGAACTAGATCCGAGTAAAATCAACGGCGAGGACGCGGAGGACGATGCAACGACGGATCACCCACAAATCGAATTGTACGACGATGGCAACGGTTATTTGAAACACGAGCAACATACCACACGACCAGCTTTCGCGAAAACAACTGTTAACAAGGAGAATCGCGAAGAGAAAGATTCCAAAGACCAGAAGGTTTCGACGACACGAAGCGCAGCACTGGCGAAAGACGTTTTGAAAAGTTCGCAATGCGAGAAGAGGAAGAGTTTGGAGACGAATGCGAGTAAAGTGAGTGAGAAGAATGTGAAAGAATACAAGTGCAAGAGGGAGGACAGGAGTAAAGAGGAAAAGAATAATGACAACTCTCGTAAACGGTCCAAAGAGAAGAGACACGTCTCATCCGAGAAATCGCATTCCACGTCTCGCGGTACGAGCAAAGACGAAAGTAGAGATTCGAAGAGTAAGAGTCGCGACAAGGATAGGTATCGGGAGAAGAGTCAAGAGAAACACCGCTACAAAGACAGAGATAGAGACAGGGACAAAGACAAGGACAAAAACAAAAACAGGAATAGAGACAAAAGCGAAAACAGACGTAAGAACAAAAGTAGCAGAAGAGATTCTCGCGATTCGGAAAAGCACCGAGGTGATCGGGATCACGATTCTTCCGAACCTTCGAAGAAGGAAGAACGCGAACGCGTGAAGAAGAGACGCGATGGCGGTAAACGTTCGAACTGTAGCAATAAAGGTGTCGAGGACGATAACAGGTTGTTCGATGTAGAATTATCTGCTGCTCTCGGGGAGAATAACGAAGACGGAAGATCGGTAGAGAGGCTCGCGAGCGATTTCGATGGTATTCGATCGAATCTGGATGAAGAAAACGATGATCGTTTCGACGGTATCGTCGATAACGATATAGATGACGTAATTTTAAGCGGATCCGACTCGGATCACGATGTGCAAGAGGAGTGCTTAAAGATATTTCAAGTACGCGTGACTAATTAATTAAGCGAACTTCATTGGGGGGAGAGGATTTGGTTATTGTAAATCGATTACCGTTTAATGTTCACATATTTACGGAATGCTGGCCATACGATAGCGTTACGCGATTAACGTTTCGTTTGTTTCCAGGAATACCAAATATCGGAGCAATCAAAGCCTGTAGTATCGCTGAAAGAGACGCCGTCGAAACAGGAAAAAGAGCAACCCGAGGAACTGGGCAGGAAAAGGGTAGCGCATCCTTCGGCGTCCACGTGTGTCTCTAGACCGATACATGAGGTACAAGAAGCAAAAAAAGCGACGAATCCACAGCTGAAAATGTACGAGAGATGGCGATCGGTGAGAGATACCGTCGCGGAAAAGGCAGCTTCGATGGCCAGCAACGCGTCTTCCGTTTCAAAGGAAGTGCAGCGGCGAAACCACGTCGAAGCGGCAGGTGCAGTATTCAAGAGAGGATTTCGATTCGTCGATTGTCGAATTGAGATTGTCGAAGGTTATAGCGTTTCGAAAGCAATAGTAGAACAATCACCGATAGCAATTTGTACAATGTGTACAACATGCCTGGGAAACTGGTGTTGTGAGAGTCGATGACGTAGTTTCATCGAGCACCAGTTACCCAGGTATGGTGTACACCAGGCCTCAGAATGAATGGCTCGCGACAGCCGATTTTCGAAGGCCACGCCCCCTTGACCCGGTCGCGCGTCTCTCTCGCCGTGGCGACACTGTGTGTCAACTATCATGATAACATGATTTGACCGACACTATGTTTTCATCGACAGTCCGTGTTTGAATTCAGATCTGAATTCATTCATTTCCACGAACTGATAGCTACATAAGAAATTGTTTTTGTTATACACCCCGATTTGTGTTGCAGTTATATATCAGTACGGTTCCTGGTTTGGTACATGGTGGTGTGTCAAATTGTTCCTAAAACAAATGCAATTTCTGTTCACTCGTGTATATACCTATTAATAAAGTTTGTTTATTTAAACAAAGAGTAATAAAGTAGCAATCAAAACTTTGATCTAAATAACAATGCTTTGTAATACTCTTCATTATTTATTATACAAGCAGCTAAATGCGTCGAGAACAAAACAATGATAATAACGATGAATTAACATTAGCAAATACGAATTTGGTGTCAGTGGAAACGAATAAACTCGAACCTGTCGCTAAACACGGACCATCGATGAAAACATATGTTGCCGATTTGACCATGTCGATGAAAACAGTGTCGGTGAAATTAGTTGTCGACGATCCGAGGGTAACCCAGCTCCTCAGGCACGTACTATCAGGAACTATTTGTGAAGCATCAGGGCGACACTCGTATCAATAGATTCCCACGTCACTCATACCGATACTCGTATCAATAGATCTCCACATAATATTCTTTCTGTATTATCGCGACGAAGTATTCCCGTCTAATCTGATGAGTAATTTCTATCGATATTGAATCTAGCAAAAAACATTGTTGACAGCTCGCATCAGAATCGCCCATGTACCGTACGCAAAATCTCTAGCGATAGAGAAGAGGAAAATGACGGAGAACGTGGGGAAATCGACGAATACGAAGACAACGGAAGGCTCAAAGACTGCCGCGCAAACAGCGAAGAGTGGAGTACGCGTTGCACATATTCCACAAGCGGTAAGCAAGCGATTCAGAGTCGATTCTGCTGATCTGACATTATAAATTGTAAATACATCTATATCGTGGAGGGGAGGTCGGCAAGAAGTGCTTATTTGGCCAGTTTTCGAGGAAATGAGCAGTTCTTGCCGACCCCTGTCGCAGAGTAAGGAACAGATAAAGAAGCATATCTTTTTATTCAGATTCCTCAGTTGATACGACCGGAACCGTTGCAAGTGACCACGCAGAAGTTCCCGTTGAATGTCCGCCAGTATTACGTGAACACGATGCACGACATATGCGTGCAAATTTACACGAATTCGGAGGACGCCGCGCAACGAGCGGTCAAAGAAGAATTCGCTTGCCACGAACGATGCAAAGCGTTGGCCGTCTACAAGAATTCTTGCATGCTCGCCACGCATAGATTACGAAAAGAAGTAGACCAAAGTTTATCCACAGACAACAGCACGGGCGTGACAACAGCTGGTAGCAGTATGGTGTCGCACGAAGCGATGCTCGCCGGTAAGACCAAAGGCTCCTGGAGCGTTCTTAAGACTAAACGTTCCGTCACGGAATTCCGGGGACGCGTACTCTACGGTATGCTGCAGAAATGGATACTGAGCGAGCAACAGCTCCGCGATAATGGATTTCCTCGACCGCATCCGGACGGTCAAAAGGTAAATTTTTCTACTTCGATTTTCTCTTTTCCTTCTTGTGCTCGCGTAAATTCGAAGAATCTCTCAGCAATACGGAAACAGATAAAGAAGACGGTAGGTAAGTTGGAAAGCTATGTCTGGTGGATATGTAACGAATGGTTTCGATTACAGGGACGCGCAAAAATCTACGTAATCAACTCACGGAATCAGAATGCCCTGTCCAAAGTGCCTAACGAGAGAATTTGCGGTCGATGCGGTCAGGCGTACGCGATAGACAAACAAGGGTTCCAGTTGAGATCGCAAAATTGTATATACCACTGGGGTAAGAAGTTCACAGTCAGGGGTGAGGGGAAATACAGCTGTTGTCAGCAATACGGCTCCGCGAGCGGTTGTTGCGACGCTAAGACCCACGTTTGGGAGTACGTGGATTACGAGAATCTTCGTGGATACGTGACAACTCTGCCGAAAGGTGCGTTGACAATATAAGGTAAATCCGTAGATATTTTGTTTTCGTTCACGGTTTCGTTTTATTAAAGACATATCCGTCGAAGAACAAGGAATTTATTCGCTCGATTGCGAAATGAGCTACACGACGCAAGGCTTAGAACTAACCAGAGTAACGGTCATCGACGAAGATTGCAACGTGGTGTACGAGACACTGGTAAAACCGCAAAATGCGATAATAGATTACAACACGAGGTGAGGATCCATCGTTGGGCGTTTCCTGTTTCCTTTTCTCGCCGCTCGATCCGATAACGCGCGAACAAACGAATAAGATCGAACTGAAACGCGTGTTTCAGGTTTTCCGGAATCACGGAAGAAAACATGAAGGACGTGACAACGACGTTGCTGGACGTTCAAGCGACGTTGCTTACCATGTTCTCGAAGAAGACGATATTGGTGGGTCATAGCCTCGAGAGCGATTTCAAAGCTCTAAGACTGTTGCACGACACGGTGGTCGACACGAGCGTGATGTTCCCGCACAAGAACGGATATCCGCAAAAGAGAGCTCTTAAAAATCTCTGTTCCGAGTATCTCAGGAAAATTATTCAGAACGACGGTTTGTAGCATTGGTTGTGAATAGACAGCGGATTTTATGCGTTTATGAAGAATTTAAAAGTACTATTACATTATTTTCAACCTATTGAACATATTCAGATAGAAGTTAAATTTTTATCTCCAATTTGTTGCAATTTAGGAAGAAAATTCTTATCTTGACATAAAGATGCGCTGTCTAGTTACGAATATGAATAGATCGTTTCAAGTTTATAGTTGACGATGTGTTTTCAGTCGGCGGACACGACAGCAAAGAGGATGCCGTTTCCTGTATGGAGCTGATCCTGTGGAAAGCAAAGGAAATAGCAAAGTTACAGTGAACGAACCTGAGAGTAACCCGTCAGACTGACTCGTCGTCCTGTACAGCTTAGATTTTTACGTTTCGCGATACCTTGACAGCCACATTGACCCATTCGCGCTTCAGACTCGGTCCACCTCGTTTCGGAACTGCCGATTCATCGTACGTATTGTATTATAGTTTTTCGCGTATAAATCGCGCGACGACGCGCGTGTCGATTTGACGTGGTTCAGTTGCGAACTACTAGAAGAACGATACATTTCAATCACCGACACATAACGATTCGTCATAACCGAGTTTCACCGACGTACCGATATTCAGTTGTAGGGATCGAAGCATCTATTTCAGTTTCCATGACTCGCGCGTGCTCCCGAGATTATAGTTGTTAGTTCGCAAGTTGTAGTCGGTAGTCCATTGATATAATAAACGCCGATGAAATGTTGGTCGGTGATTCGAATTGAATCGTCTTTCGGGTTTCATTCGCAGTTTCGAATCCTACGACGGTACGCGTAGATTGTTTGTCCGGGAGCAGTTGACGGTATCGATAGCGATCACGAATTCGTACTTTTATAAAATTTCGTTATCGCCCAGCGCCTTGGATTCTCTTGGGCCGTTCGGGCAGAAACGGAACAGCGTACAAGAGGTACCAGCGTTGCGTGTGTTTTCTTTGAGTGTCTCAAAAATTGTACCGAGTGTACATTTATTTTTGGAGATTAAACGTCTCCCAATAAACGGATACAAGTATTTTCTACGCTACCAAGTATATTTTCAATACCTTCCGTATCGCGCCAGAACAGAGGCAAGCGAGCCAACGGGGGACGGGAAGAAAAACGTGATTATTCTCTCTCTCTTTCTTTTTGTCCATTTTTTTCTTCTTTTCGTGCAATTTTATTATAGAAAACTACATCGATGTTTCTCTCGAATGTGCGTCCAACAGGTTGAATCGCATCGCATCGTCGACGCGAATCACAATCCTCGCTTTATCATTCACAACTGTTTAACGGCCGTTAGTTTGTTTCGTTCGATCGAAGTGTGATCACAGTCGAACGTAACCGCCGCGACGCGCGACGACGCGATCGAAGCAAACCCTCCGCGCACGCGTAGCGATTTTCGACAGCCCGCTTGGATCCTTCGTCTTCTTCTCTTGCTGCTCTTTCTGCTCGTTCTTCTTCTGCTGCGCAAAGTCGTCGTCGTTAGCCGGTTATCTTTATCGTACCTGTCGTGTTCGAATTTCAAACCTCTCTCACACTTTCGAACGAATTTCCTTTCGACTCTTTCGAGAATTTGGAACTGCAGTAACGTTTCGCTACTGGCTCTCGTCCCGGGAGACATTCGAACGTATCGATCGAATCGTTAAGCGACCCCTAGACGATCAATATTATCGTCAATATTGATATGCACAATAATTGATATTGTACAATAACATTGATCGTCTGTAAATCAAATTGAAAGATTGCGCAATCTATCGAGTCAATCAAAAAGAGTTTGATTTTTATTGTACAATCAATTGCGAAATATTGTCTCAGTTCTATCTTCACAGTCGCAAAGGTTCATCAAATAATGTACCATCCACTCGCAGGAAGTTTCGAAAATCAGTTGGTTCACATATTCTTAGATCACTTAACAATTTTTCATGAGTGTACTCATTTGTTTTTGTAAACCATTCACCTTTATCCACCTGCGCTTCTTTTTCTCTTTCTTTTTTAAAGCTCTAACTAATGCAATGGCCACACAACTTGCTCTCTTTTTATTCCACATGTTAACTGCAGTGTCATCGGCCCTGCACTAGCTTATTGGGCAATAATATGGTCTCGTGCGGGTGAGCCAGCAATATTATTGTGCAATATATTGTGCCATACATTGACGATAATATTAATTGTCTAGGGCCCACTTAACATTTCAACTGTCCTTGTTGCAAGGACAACGCGAATCGAGAGCGACCAGCGGGACGTTACTGTGATTCGAAGAAAAACGATGTGAACTCGTATAACTGTCTTTGGCACGTCTACACGCGTACTCTCACGAAACTTACAACAATTTCGAAGATGTCGCTGTTCGAGCAACGCATAAAATTCATCGATCTTCTTCGACCTTTGTAACCGCCCATAAAATAAAGCGTTCAACGTCACACGTTCGAGTCACCGCGACATACAAAACAGTTTGTCCGACCGTTTAAATCGAACATTATTGTCAGGATGTATTTAGAGCCTAATCTGCGGTATAGCGTTCTTTTTTTTTTACAAAAGGATAAGCTCGTGCTGTGTTATTCTACGAGAAACTTTTCCGATTACCGATAATCCCGTGATTGCGACTCTCGTTGCAAATAGAAACGATCGCGCGAGAATGTTCGACGACGACTACGACGACGAACAAGAAAAGGAAGAAACGCAAGTAGAAGAAGAGAAAAGGAGGAAACGAGAATCGCGACGGGGTGTCTCTGTCGCGTGTACAGGGATCGATAATCGGAAAGCGTGACCAACTATCGAAATTTCGAGCGCGCACGCATACGCGGCGACGACAACGCGTTCTCGCCGATCCGGTCTATAATTATATCGAATAAGCATAATCGAGACGCATGCTAAGTTTTACAGTCGCGAACGGAATCGAATTAATTCGAACATCACGACGGTACGCTAGGAAAATAAACAAACATAAAGAAAACAAACAAACAAACAAACAAAAAAAAGAACAAACTAACAAACGAACGGTACAGTCGCTTCGATTACACTAAACGCTTCGATTGTCCGCAAACGCGACCTACAGTGTTTGTTTGCAGCGACGTTGGAAGACGCGGAAAGATGCGGAGGAAACGTCGAACGCGAATAAAGCGTTAATTGAACCACGTTTTGAAGCTTTCAGCTTGCACCGTGACGCAGCTCGGAGTATTCGGTCGGAACGACGAAGAACGTGTACGCAGCTACCCGCTAGCGAAGGAGTACTGCAAGGAGAGCCGCATCAATTTGCGAATCCTTCAAAGCATAAAAAAATATGTTGTCCGGACATTAGACAGCATCTAAATTGTACGATATAACGTTTATCTAATTCCAATTGTATACGAAGGCAACTGTTCGAAGACACGTATGCGTTACGATCTTACGTATTAGAATTATTGTATCCAACTACGTATACAGTTTTGTTTCGTTGGGTGTCGTGCCGCGCGTCTCGCCGAAGATTAAACGAACACGTCGAGCATTCGTTGGAAGGATTTCGCGGCGTGCGCCGTAGTTCTGCGAGCTTTCTCGCGAATACGATCTATCCTTTGGTATCGACAAACGGATAACACGCCGATACCAGTCTCACGCTCGACAAAACGATACTCTCTGACCTGACCGTATCCACGTTCCGCCTGTTTTATCGTTTTGCTTTTTGTTCTCATGACTAGGTTTACTAGAGAAGTAGGACCTCGCGCGTTACACGCGAGATAATCGTTTCTTCGGCTCGAATCGGGTAAACGTGGAAACGTCGATTCGGATCGGCATTCAACGGTAACGTAGACTTTTGTAAAACGTGCTTGCACAAACGTTTCTTCAAATTTTCACAATTCTCGCGTATACCTTTCGCGTTTCGGTTTCCCCAGCGAAGATCGTTTATCGTTGCAACATGTCACGAATGAAGAGGCAACCGTTAATGCAAGACAACAGTGGAACTATAATCGATCCGAGGAAGGATAAGAAGGGATTGTTCGTGGTGCGTCGGTGCCGATGTAGACGTAGATCTCGATCTAGATGTCGATATCCCGATCCCTGTACAGCCCGACAGGAGCAATCACGGAGCAATTAGATCGGAATCTTGATCTCCGACGAGATAAAGAAACTGAAAAGCGATCGCGAGCAAACTGATGCCCAAGAGATCTCCCATTGCCGTCAAATATGGGATCGCCGAATTGTCCGGGTCGATTTTTCGTTTCCACATCCAGTGTATCATGATGTAGGCGATGTAGAGGAGCGCGGCAACTTGCAGCATCGCGGCGCATAAATAAACGAACACGAAAAGAGGCGTCAGCGATGTGTTGCCGTCCTTCATGTAATTGATCAGGTAAATGAAAATTATATGACCCGGTATGACCATCGCCATTAAAACTCTGGTGGTTCTCGCGTGCATGCCTGTACAAACGGAACACAATTACGGACGACGAATCACGGAATCGTTTGAGTTGTGCAGCGACGCTTACCTTTGCCGAAAAAATTCGCGATGGGCGTAATAAAGATGACGGGATGCGTGTGACCCGGTGGAATCAAAAGCGTTCCCAGCTCCGCCTGTTTGTGGAGAGCGGTCGATATTCTGCTCGCTTGGACAGCTACGAGATTCCCACCGACCCCGTTGATCACCGGTTGAAAAACGGTCAAGTTCTCGAACCGCGACACCATGAACTCCAGAATCAGACCGCCGCAACTGTGACATCGAATCGGAACGATCGTCGGTTGGCTCGCCGATTTCTCCCTCTATCTTGAGGGGGTAGTCTTGTTTCCAGGATTGCAAGGGTTTTCGGTAGTCAAGGGGGTTGATAAGAGATCAATCTAGGCCGCAATCGCCCTTAAAAGTCCTATTTTTAAGTTTACGACGCGTAATTTGCATTATTCGGAAGCATACAGCTGCGCGTGTAGATACTTTCATGAATCTGCAACGGCTACATGCTGAAAAATAATGCAAATTATGTCTCGTAAATGTAAAAGTAGGACTTTTGAATAGGGCTTTTCTATCTAGCACTTTTGACTAATGACAAACCCTATTTTTGCATTATCGAGAAATGAGAAGGCGCATCCTGCACCCTTGCAATTCTGGAAACGGGACTACTTCCTTAAGCTTTGGACAGACCTAAATATTTGGCTGAACATTGCGCCGAACCGAACAACGAACGGAACAAATTTGCGCCGTTCCCATAACTACAACCGATGGATTCCGTTCGCCGCACAGTGATCCAGGAGCCCACTTTTTGTGGCCAAAATTCTCAATTTTTCGACTTTCAAATTTCAATAAAACGTTTCTTTCTGTACTCGCCAGGCGCAATTGCATTTTATTCTTTAATGCAACCCACCTGGTGGGTGCATCGGTGCATCCACATAAAAAATAAGGTCATAGGAAGCTGGGACGTATTATGACGTACGATTCTTTTCACCTATCATTTTTTTCAATTTTTACTTAAAAAAGAGCAGTGACTTGTTCCAGTTCCCAGAATCACTCTGTATACTTCGATTTTGATATTCTTAAAAATGTTGATATTTTTCCCGAATTTTCAAATTTTTGGCTCGACGCGCAACTCGAAGGCATCATCGGACAATTATGAGATTTCGATTCTGTCATTGGGACCGCAACTTTTCCCAAAGAAATATTTTTCCGATCCGGTCTGCTGTGCGCCGTTCTGCTGGGTGTTCGGTTCGTCGTTCGGCGGAAGTTCAGGTCTGTACGAAGTACAGTAAAGTCGAGATTACTGTCCTCAGTCAACACCGGGTTCTAAGTACAGTGCCTACTCATTGTACTGGTGACGATGATTGATCTCGGCTCGGGTATATCGGTGTAAACACCACGCATTGACTCGAACGAAACGAAATGTTCAACTTTCTTAATTTTCATTATTTTTCTTTATGAAATTTCACTATCGTATTTCTGGCATTTTTCTGATTAATATAAGACCGATCACGATATAATTCCAATTGTATTTAGTGGTCAAATCGACGATTCGAGTCTCGGTCGCAAGGCAGGACAGCGTATGGGAAAGAAAGAGACACTCGTTCTGTCCTTCTCTATGTTCGGACTCTCCTTCGAATTTCATTCTGTCCTTCTCTATGTTCGGACTCTCCTTTGAATTTCATTCTGTCCTTCTCTGTGTTCGGACTCTCCTTTGAAGTAACAAAAATACGGCCACAACACCAGGGGATTACTGTCCACCAAAAGTACGGATGTTGGACGGTGAACCCGACTTTACTGTATTGGAGTAGCGTGGCGATCATAACTCACCTGCTGATCAGCATGGCGATCATGACGGGGGTCCAGCCGGAGTAAAGAACGTCGTTGGTGTATTTGTTTTTCTTGGCGATCCATACCCAGAGCGGGGTGACGAGGACGTAGCAAGCGATGACCAACGGCGCCAACCAATCTTGCTTGTCGATCGACTCGTACAGAATCGTCGAGATCCAGGAGAGCAGGGCCAAGGAGGTGATGTCGCCGAGGCTCGCGGCTATCGGCGTCGCGACGTTGTCCGGGTTGATGTGACAGTGTCGCGAGAACACGATCACCCCTGCGGTTATCAATCCGAGAACGAACGACGCCAGAGACGCGGTAACCAGGCTGCTTGCGCACAACAGGTAAGCGTGATCCAACGAAATGGTACCGTTTCGAACCGCTCCCATTACAATCGCCACCACGGAGCCCAGAAATCCAACCACTATCGCCTGGCACTGCCAACACGAACCCACTCGTTTTACTCTTTTTACTCTTCTACATTTTTACGCGACATTCCACAACCACGACGAAACATCAAGAGAACATTCAACGAAACGAAAGAGAAGAAAGCGATACGAGAATGATGAAACTGTTACGATGCGTGTAATCTCGGGGGTGAGATATGCGTCGATCATCGATACCCGCTACTTATCGTTTGTACGGGGTGGTACAGTATTTTATCGATAAATGTCCCAAATGTCTGGCCGATAATTGTCCCAGAACTATCCTCACTCCTGCGGGGTGTATCCCCTTGAGGGGCCAAGAAGCTCGAGAGGCTTCGGTCGCCGAGACGTATGACATCGTACGGCTCGGATATATCGGTGAGACACCACTAACCCAATGACAAAACTTCTTTATTTTTCATTATTTTTTTATGCGACCTTGACCAACATATTTGTGGCATTTTTCTAATAAAAATCATACCAAATATGATATAATTCCGATGATATTTACTTGTGTAACGAATGACTAAAGTTTCCGACGCAAGCAGAAACAGCGTATGGGGAGTTCGTTGAACTGTGCCTCTGCGCGTCTCTTTCTTTCTCATACGCTGTCCTCCATTACGTCGAAAACTTTCATCGTTCATCACACAAGTAAATATAATTGGAATTATATCGTATTTGGTATCATTTTCATTAGAGAAATGCCACGAATATGTTGGTCAAAGTCCTATCCATAAATAATGAAAAATTAACAAGTTTTGTGATTGGATTAGTTATGTTTACACTTCTCGGCGACCGAGGCCTCTCGAGCTCCGCTGTCCTTTTCTACGTTCGGCAAAATTAAAGAATAGTATCCCTGGCGGATAATTGTCCCTGGACAGACCCGTGTTGGGGACAATTATCGATAAAATACTGTATCGTGTAGAAGGTGTCACAAAATTATGTCGCGGACAGCATAGCGCGATTCTGCATCCCCGATTTAGTCGAAAATAAGGAACCCCTCCCCGAAAAATTGACCTTGAACTTAAAAAACGAGGTAAAAAACCAAAATTTTTTTTTTAATCGTGTTGTACTGGTCACGAGGACCAACTATGTGACAGGAATTATAGGTCGCAACTCAACCGTTGTCGTAAAAAATTATGTTGAAGTTGATATAATTTTTGAAACACTTCTGTTCATAATAATTCTTTCATTTCATAGTTCGGGAAATAGCATGGTAATCAGAAAGTTTAACTGATCACGTGCAACGTGTAATAGGATTTAATGTTCAAACAATAAGAAAAACGATAACAGTAATAACAATAAACGATGTTTAATCAACGAATGGAGAATGCGTGAAAGTGCGTAGAAACAGCGCAAGAGAATGCTAAATGTATCACGGTCGCGAAACCCGGTAAATGCTCCGAGGAAAAGTCGGAAAAGTAAGTTCGAGATGTTAAATACTGTTACATGAATGATTGGCAATTATATTATTGTCTCCATTTATGATACTGCTATTTCCCGAACTGTGAAATAAAAGAATATTATAAACGAAGGTGTTTCAAAAATTATATGAACTTCAACATAATTTGATAATAATTCAACATAATTTTATAGTTCCTCTCACAAAGTTGGTCCTAACCAGTACAACGCGATTAAAAAAAAAATGTTGGTTTTTGAAACCTTGTTTCTCAAGTTCAAAGTCAATTTTTCGGGAGGGTTCCTTACTTTCGACTAAATCGGGGGTGTATGATCTCGCGTCATGGTGTCCGTGACATATAATTTTGTGACACCCTGTACAGTAAAGTTGCGATCTAGCTCCAATCGTCTGTTCCGAGCAGAGACAGAGATCGGTGTCGACCGCGCCGAAAGTTTGGGCTGGCAAGAAAGTAGTTTCGATATTTTATATTAGGTGAAATCATGTGTGACGACCTGAAATCGCACTTGGATCAGTTTTTTTGGCGACAAGGAACAGAATTTTTACGAGCGCGGAATTGTGAAGCTATCAGAAAGATGACGGAAGATCACCGAACAAAATGGAAAACATTCTATCGATTAAAGTTCGTTGCTTGAATAAAAGAAAAAGGTTTTCTATTTCACCTTAACGCATTACCGACCGGTGATTATTGGACAATATTGAACAATCTATGGTACACGGCTAAACACTTTATAATGGAACCTTCAATAGCAACAGCAATTTTCATTGTGAACTAACAAGTCACTCTCAATAACGTCATCCAATAGTTTCATTTAAGATTGCAACGTAGAAGAAAATGTTTTCTATTGGTACAGCACAATTATTGAAAATCCTATTAACCCTTTGTACTCGAGTGGCGACTCGGAGGCGCCAGTAATAATTCTGGTATCATTATTCAAAATATTTGTTGCATTATTAAATTTGTATTTAATATTTTAATAAACCGCTGACGAAAATAAACGAGGTATTACATCAGTTTTATATCGATAAAACTAAGAAAATCATATAAAATGGAAATATTTTAGGCCAGAAGAAAGATTCGGTTTTCAACAAATTAGAATAGCACCGAGTGCAAAGGGTTAACAGGCTTTCGGTAGGCGGAGCGTTAAAATACCGAAATTATTTTCTTGCCAACCCAATACAAAACATGCCGAACGTAGAAAAGAACAGCATGTAAACAGCGACGGCGCGGTAGCTCGAGTTTCTTGGCTCCTCGCGGGGATATCCCCAGTGGAAGGGGTAGACGAAAGGACAGTGATCGTGGAGATCCTCGGAGAGCAAGATCGCGACTTTACTGTAATTAGTTCTTGATACGAAAGACGAATGTGATTCACCCGTCGACGCACGACACGTGGATCGGTCGTTCAAACAAGGAAAACCAGAAGGAAAAGCGGGCTATCGTCATTAATACCAGTTAAAAACGGTTTTCCTCCGTTTCGCATCGAACACGTCGGCTCTCGAACGCCGTCTAGATCTCGCGGGTGTTTGTAGATCGATCGCGGTTTACATCCTGCGATAAGTATAACGTTTATTCACGAAGGTCGTTTACCGTTGACGCGCTGAGAGCTCGATCAAATAAAGTCGCGGCACCAACGATAAGGCGGTTCGCGAGTCGCGCAGCACGATTTCGAATTTGAACGATTTCGAATTTGAACGATTTCGATCGACTGACGTGTAATGGGATGCGTGTTTCGAACTCGAAATTCAGAGCAGACGTCGAACAGCAAATGGAAAAAGACGGACAGGAAAGAGAGAGAGAGAGAGAGAGAGAGAGAGAGAGAGAGAGAGAGAGAGAGAGAGCGGGAGGGGGTGGGAGGTGGGGTTGGACGGGAGAGATACGATGAAACTTTGTACATGATGAAATGTTTGCGATCCGTTTAGAGTATTTACGGAAGCGAAAGACGAGGAAAAGGAAGAGATAACGGGCGAAGCGTGCTCTTATATTCGACTCACCTGAATTAAAACAAGATTCCCGACGATCATGTACCATTGCTGTTTCGAGGTGTCCATATGCCCAAGATTCGCCTGAGTGGAGAGACGCGACGCCAGAGTCATTTCTAAATTCCCTTTCAAGCCCAACAACGCCGGAACCAGAATGATCAGCTCCTTCACTTTTTCGAATACGACCCAGTGCTGTGAATCAACCACGATGGGGGAAAAAGAAAAAGAAAACGTTATCCTCTGTTCGATCCCGGCTCCTGAATCGCGAGTACAACCAAACGGAAGTCTCGTAGAAAGAAATGAAAGGAGCGTACATGCACCAAATCCAATACCAATCCAGCTCCCACCATGCCAAGGCCGGCGATAAGAAACGGTATAAAAACTTGAATGGTAATCGCCAGGTACGACTCGAGAGGTTCGTTCTCGATGACACCGTAAATTTTGCTCTCGGCGACAACGTCGGGAAGACGACCGCCTTCGAGGGTTCCGTCGTCGAAGATGGGCACTTCGATGCTGTCCTGCTCCATCAATTTATCGGTAACGGTGGCAGTTGCGACATCCGTTAAATTGCCGGTTACAGTGACGACGTTCGTTCCAACGTTGCTGACCATGCACACGTTCGTGTCCATCCCCATACCCATACCCAAACCCATTCCCATGCCCATCCCCATACCCATTCCCATCCCCATCCCCATACCCATACCTAAACCCATACCCATTCCCATTCCCATACCCATACCCATTTCTGTCCCTGCGAGAGACCCCGTCCCCATTCCGGATATGGGTCCGGGGTCGGGACCAGGACCGGGACCGGGACCGGGACCGGAACCGATACCCGTCACCATGGTCATGGACGCGTCCGTGGCCGAGCTCGTCCCCATTATCGTGTTCCCGTGGGATGATTTCGAGATCGGGCGCAAACGAATGTCCGCCGGCGCTACCCTGTGGGAACTTTGCTTTTCGGAAAGTAGAGGTTCTTTGCATTGGTCACTGTCAACAGAAAAGCGGGCAATTCGTCAATTTCGGAATGGGGCTTTTAAAGACTAGACCTAGATTGACTACACCTAGATCTTCTATCTAGCGTTTTCGACAACCGATAAACTCCGTCTATGCGTTATCGAGAAATAAGAAGGCGCATTCGGTACCCTTGCAATCCTGGAAACGAGTCCACCCCGTTAACCTAGACCCATCGTCTCGAGGTACATAATCGCGATCCTTTTCGCGCTAATGCTAGACCTCTTTGTTTCGGAAATCGTCGTTTCTCGTTAACCAGTTAACTGCGTTCGACGTGTATACGCGTCAATCCAAATCTTATATTGCTAATAACCTTTTCAAGAATGAATTGTTAATTTTTTATCAAATACAAATGTAATCCTTCCTCGTTTTTCGTAAAATTTATGATAGGACCGTTTGCCCTGCGTTCGGCGTGTACACTCGACGTTGCTCGATTTTAATTCCACACTCTGTGGGAGATTATTAACCCTTCGCACTCGGAGCTATTTTAACTCGAAAGTCAAACGTTTCTTCTGACCTAGAATATTTCCATTCTCTATGATTTTTTAAATTTGGTAGATGTGGAATCGATATAATACCTCGTATAATACTTAAATCTTCGGTAATTGATTAAATACCGACATATCTAATAGCGTAAACAATATTTTAAATAATTGTACAGTAATTTTTAATAGCGCCTCAGAGGCGCCACTCGAGTGCTAAGGGTTAAAACTAAATTCCGCAGTTAAGAGGTCAACACCTTGCCGTATTTTAACGTGTCGGACTGTGAAGCGAGTGACTAGAGTCAGACCACAGTGACGAAGATTCGAACAAAGTCTAACAAATATGAATGTTAGGCGTTTCTTTTTAGATGAATTGAAATTTGACTCGTTATTTAATTAATATTTAAGCATTCGAATAAATATAGCCATACAGAAAATATAAATTTTAGTCACTGTAACTGTAAAGAAAATGGTACGGCAAGGGGTTGAGGGGGTAGACTCGTTCCCAGGATCGCAAGGGTGCCTTCTCGTTTCTCGATAATGCGAATATGGATATTTTCGGTAGTCAAAAGCGCTATATGAAACATCAATCTAGACCGCTGTCTCTCTTAAAAGTCCTATTTTTACGTTTACGAGACGTAATTTGCGTTATGCGGCAGCATGTAGCTGTCGCAGCTTCATGAACGTATCTACATGCGCGGCTTTATGCTTCCAAATAATGCAAATCGCGCCTCGTAAACGAAAAAATTGGACTGTCGAGGGCGATTGCGACCTAGATCGATCTTTTATCAACCCCTTTGACTACCGAATAACCCTTGCAATCCTGGAAACGAGACGGGAATCAATCTAGGCCGCGATCGCCCTCAAAAGTCCTATTTTTATTATTCGGCAGCATGTAGCTGTCGCAGCTTTATAAAAATAGCTACACGCGCGGCTGTACGATTCCGAATAATGCAAATTACGCTGCAGAATAATTCAAATTATGGCTCGTGAACGTAAAAATGGGGCTTTTGAGGGCTAGACCTAGATCTTCTATCTAGCGTTTTCGACAACCGATAAACTCCGTCTATGCATTATCGTGAAATAAGAAGGCGCATCTCCGGTGCCCTTGCAATCCTGGAAACGTGTCGACCCCGTTAACCTAGACCCATCGTCTCGAGGCACGATTGGTTACCGCGAACCGTGACACGCGAGGCGTTTTCGTTTTCCAGCGGAACCGAATTTCCCGTATGATTTTCTAGATTTCACCGGGCGAAAATCGAGATCGGAATCGAGAACGAGGCGCGACCAGCGTCGTAAAAATAATAATTATGATTGAACGTACTTTTCAAATTTGACACCTGTGACATCGACATGGGCGTGTTTGTCGGGCGGCAGTCGTACCGGATGTTGATGCACCTGATCCTCTATCATCTTCTACTGAGGACCTCGTGCGCCTCGCTGTCGCGGATATATAGCCATTCTCCTTTGAGAATGATAAGGCTCGTCTAAATGCTCGTTTGGTCGCGGTGTCGTTGTATTTCAGAACAAGAATCGAGCAAATTACGTAACCGACGAGGGACGCTATCTCTAGTTTGGTTCGCTCGGAATCGCTGTACGAGCCTCGCCGAAAATTTCAAACACCGTGATTTCTCGAATCGGCGCCGACAGCGGCAGCGGTAACGGCGACGGCGTGACGACGGAGTCATCTCAATTTACGTTCGACGACGGACAATCTTCGCAAACGTTCAGACTCGTCGCGGGTAACAGCTTTGCGCGTCACGCGATATCAATATTTTTTTCCGATTACATCGATACCCGGAAAGAAATCCCGCGAGTCGCTTTGAATTTTCGCGACGTTGCTCGAACGATTCGATTTCGCTTCCGAGTTTCCGGCCGAGTCCCGACCGATCAACGAGAGATCCAGACAACCAAGTACGTTTCAACTCGAGCACGTTCCCGCGTCGTTTACGCAAAGTTCAAACGTCTTTCCATTCACGGAAAGGCGGCTACGCGAAACGGATCGATCCCGAGGGAAATAAAAGAAAACAAAAAACGCATACCTGCTGTTCGGTAAACTGATCTTGGACAGTACGTAGAAGCTCGACGGAACTCATAGACTCGAGGATCCTCGTTTCCGATGTTGTTTTCAATGTCGTGTTGATTCTGGCGAAACAGAAAATCAACCGTCGTCACGCATTTGACGGTGTAAGGCTGGTGGGCCCGTGCGAGGCCGTTTCACGCTATGGTTACATCGCGACTGATCTCTATCGTGCATCACGCCTGTCTCCTTAAAACTCGATCGGGACGTTTACCGGGAACGTACGTGGAACGGAGCAAGCGCGAATCTATCGATCGTCGCTTGGCGTAGCCTCTGCGCCCGTCTTTCCGCATGCTCGTTCGCTCAACCCAAAACCCGCTTCTTTCCCTATTCCCTATTCCCCATTCGTTCGTCTGCTACCCCAACCGGACGCGTCCGTTTGTCCGTTTGCTTCTCGACGCTTTCTTTCGTCTTTCCACCTTTCCCTATCTAGCCTTGACACGCGACAGTCGCTCAAACAGTTTCCGTACCGAAAATATCCCGTATTTCCCGAATCTAATCTTTCTCGGCCGATTAGAAGCGAGACACGATCGGTTCCGTATCGCGTGAATTGCGCCGCGCGTCTGCAAACGTTTCGCGCTCACCGACGGAATCGGTTACGCGTGCGATCGCGTTTGTGCAACAATTTTTCAAAACGTTTACACCGGCGGCGAACGAGTCGAAACGGAAGGTAACGTTGCGAAATCGTCTCTCGGGTTTGGCAAAACTTTCGTTCGTTGTTTCGCAAAGAACAATATTTGAAGATCGACGGCGAGCGCGCAAGCGCGTTCCCGTTTGTCCTTCGCGACGAATTCGCGGGAGGAATCCTTTTTCGGTTTCGTTCGAAAAAGCTGTGATCCATATTGGCTCGTCTTTCCTGTCCATCCTTTTATCGAGTGGAACGCGGGCTCTTTATCTACGTTCTAAAAGGCCAATTACGTAAACACTTTTACGATTGGTTCGGGACTCGAGCGTTGTCGCTTTGACATTGAGTTTGAACCGTGGCGCGTTGCGACTCACGATTCCCGACGACGCAACGAAAGCGTTTTCTCGTCGCTTTGAGTTTTCATGTCTCGCGACGACCACGATATCGAACGTCCGGTGCACCGCATCTTCCAAGGACTCGCCCAGAATAGGTTCGTTTCGTACAGCGCATCGATTGCCTCGACCTCTGCAAAGATTCGACGGTGTTCCACGTCGAATAAGATTTTCAGGAGCCGAAACTCGTGACGAAACTCTATGGAACTCCCGTTTTCGCGGAACGCGTGTCTCGCTTCTCGGCGGCGAATCGGATCGGTTTCGAAAGAAGCACGCGACGATATTTCGAAAACGCGAAACGCAAAACGCAAAAGCAAACGAAAAGGTATTCAACGGTATCCGCGTATCGGCATTTGCAAACATTGTCGTTTAACGTTCGTGGCGCGCGAGTACGAAGCACTTCCGTAACATATTCACAAATTGATAAATTACTCCACGTGTTTAAGTTCGACCATGAGGAGCAATAACTTAACATACGTTTTGATACTTGGTTCCCGTGACCCGCGAAGCACGTTCTCGAACACATCCCTCTCGTTCCTCGTGAAAATGGAAGTGTAGCAGCTCTGCACCCCTGTCCTCATGCTATCCCCGTGCCGCGCGCTCCATAATCGTTGCGGTAGCGGTCGAAAAATCGCATCGAATGAACACGTCGACGGCGCGCGAACGTTCTACCGTGGTTTCAGGATACTCGCGGAAAGCCGAATCGCGTTGGCCGAACTTGCGAGGTGAACGCGGCGTAAGCTGGAATACACCCGAGGAGAGTACGAATTCGAAAAGGTGTCGCGCGTTGCGCCGATTCGCGCTCGACGGCTATGATCCCGGTTTGACGATACCCGAACCCGAACCCGAACCCGCGGCCGCGCTCTTTCTTTCATTTCGATTCCGATCGCAAGTTAACGCTTGGACGACGAGCAACGGCGCAACGCATCTCCGACTGTTGCTTGTTCCACTTGATTTCGTAACGAATCCAAAGCGGAACGAAGGAGATCGCGAGCGCGGAGATTGATTTCGCGTTCGATCAGATTTTCGATGTTTTTCGCCTCGAAAACGAACACGAAGGGTCGGGGTGCGCGGCCAGTTACGAGGTGCGCGCCAACTGGTGAAAAAATATATCTGCGGAAGGATCGCGGACAGGATCGAGCAAACCAAAGGAACGCAACGCAACGCAACGCAACGCAACGCAACGCGATAGATCAAACCTAAAACGCTCCGCCGAGAGCGAGGCGATAGTTGGCACTGACAGATCCAACTATTTCATTGACGGAGACGAGCTGATGCGTCTCTCTCGACCACAACTTGGTCATTTCGTTCGTACCGCTGTACGTGTACGAGTCGTTGAGTCGAGTCGGCGTCGTGTATGTACACGTGCACGCGTCGCGATATATATACGTTGAACGCACACGCGGAGACTCGCCTCGCTTACGCGATTACGCTTACAAACCTTTACGCCCTACTCGTAACTCGTCCGTACGATATCGTACGAAATAAAGACGCCACCACCACCATCACCACCATCACCAGCACCGTCACCATCGGTATCAGCATCAGCACCAGCACCAGCGTAGCGGCTCGTTCGGCCCAAACACCGTGGTTAACTCGTTTCAGCAGCCAGCTTCGTACAGGCAAGGGCTTTCGCGCACGATAGCTGGGCTCTCCTGTTCAACTTTTCTTCGACGATGTCCGCTTGCCTCTTTCGCCGCGACCTTTTTTCAAATTTTACCAAAATTTTTCTGTCGGACCTACTACCGGAAACACGCGGACGTTCTCCGCGCGTGAAACTAGCGAAACCCGAGTCGACCGGAACCGCGGGATATTTATCGGATCGGAAGATCGATAGGAACGTTGTCCCGTGCAAACGAGGAGGAACGATTACGATCCCCAAGTACCAGGCTCGCGAAGCACCGACACGTTCATTTGTGTTTTAAAGTGGTTTCGCTCCGACTGATACTCCGCCGCGCGATAATCGCGATATCCTTTTCGCGCTAATGCCAGGCCTCTTTGTTTCGCTGCTGGTTGCGCCGCGTCTTTCGTTGGTTTTGTCACGAGGCGAAAAGGTTCGTCGGTGCCAAACCGTTCGTTACTTTCGAATAAAACTACGACGAGTGGCGCTTCAATCAAATTTATTTGTACCGGTGAGCGAGTACACAATTTTCAAAAAATACTTGTTACCCGTTCGTGTAACGTTGTTTCACGCTATTCCACGCCGCTCCACGTTACACACCGTGCACGTATCGGCCGTGTCCTCGTCCAAAAGTACGAAGAATATTTTCGCGGAGTCGCGAGAAGCATGGTCGAATCTTTCTCGCCGTTAGTTCCATTTTCGACGGCGACGAGAAACGGCACTGCAGCAGCGTCGACGTCGACGTCAAGCTTCGACGAAAGGTGACTAGAAGAAAAACGGGAGAACGTTCGATTCGATCGGAACCTGGGATCCGACGTCCAGCGTTCGATGTCCGGTGTACCGAATCGAAATCAGTCTCCTACGTCCGAATCTCCGTCACCGATGGCGTACAGTATGTGAAACGCGATTCCTAGCAGCGCAGTTCCTATCAGATCGCCTATCGCCGTCAGGTATGGTATCGCAGAATTGTCCGGATCGATCCCTCGTGTCCACAGCCAAACGACCAACACTTGTGCGACGTACAATAACAAAATCACCTGACGATCAAACGAAAACGCGTACGAAACGTGGTTATCGAGAGTTGTCGACAGGTTCGAATAGTCGCGGCGCGGCGGGGTACATCGATCGTATCGTTTTACAGCGAAGTCTCGATCTAGCTCCCCGAGGATATCTCCACGATCACTGTTCGGGCAAAGAAGCTCGAGCTGTCTCGGCTCGCCGCGAGGTCCGTGTTTACATGTTGTCCTTTTCTACGTTCGGCATCCTTTGTACTTTCGACGCTGTCGCGAAAACGATCTCTGTCCCTGCTCGGAACAGGCGGTGGGAGCTAGATCGAGACTTTGCCGTATCTGTGTCGAGACGTACCTGCAACAGTGCAGCGGTCAGATACACCACGATAAATATGGCAGTGAAAGAGGTATGGCCAACTTGGAGGTAACTGATGGTGTATGCAAATATTAGGTGACCGGGTATCACCATCGCTAGCAGCACCCTGGCGGTTCTCGCGTGTCCACCTACGAATCGTTCGAGGCAATGCCGTGTAAGCTCGCATAGTCTATCGTATACTTTTCGCTATGTTTCGGCTAGGGTTTGCAATCCTATTTTAACTCGAAAATCAAACGTTTCTTCTGACCGAGAATCATTTCCATTCTCTATGAGTTTTTAGATTTGGTAGCTAAGCTGGACTAAGCCCAGTAGCAGAAGTAGCAAATGCTACGGGCCCCGCGCTCTTCTAAGGGCCCTGCGCTTGCAACTGAAAAAGCTCTGGCTACTATTAACAGATATTTCTGCTAAAAAAAAGATCGTAACATTTGCTACGAGCCCCGCGCTAGCTTAATCCGGACCTGTTTGGTAGATATGAAATTGGTATAATAGCTCATACAATACTTAAATGTTTAGTGATTGGTTAGACACCGACATATCTAATAATGTAAACAGTATTTTAAATAATAGTACAGTAATTTTTAGTGACGCCTCAGAGGCGCCACTCGAGTGCTAAGGGTTAACAGGATTTTCAATAATTCTGCTGTACCAAAAGAAAGCATAGAAATTTTCTTTTACATTGCAATCTTGACACTAGGTTTACGGGACCCGTCACAATGACGGATTCTAATATTCTTAATTTTCGATTATTGAGATTGTAAAAATGCTTCTCCGAGGAATTATTTACCAACGTTATTTCTTTGGGTAAATGTTATTGGAAAAATTGTCAAAACTTTGGATAAACACAGTCTTGTCATGTTTATAAAGTAATGTGAAATAATTATTTCTGGTGCTCCGTAAACCTAGTGTTAAATGAAACTATTAGATGACGTTATTGTGGGTGACTTGTTAGCTCGCAAGGAAAATTGCTGTTGCTATTGATGGTTCCGTTAAAAAGTGTTCAGCCATGTACCATAGATTTTTCAAAATTATGCAATAATCACCGGTCGGTAATGTGTTAAATAGGTGATCCGAAGTCCCGGAAATTTTGCGTGACTATGCGTGTAATCGGAATGGCGCGAATGACGACGCGCAAGATGAACTATTTCGATGTTCCATTGATACTAACTGTTCGACCTACAAGTGTAGTGGCTGAACGAGCTTTTTCCGCTGTAGGATATCTGTGTAACAACTTGAGGAACAACCTAGAAGATACAACAATTAATAGTCTTTGCTTTTTACGATCAGATTTTCGAAGTTCCACAAATTAAAATTTTGTTTTGTAATTTCAACATTTTTTCTGATTTTTATTAACCCTTTGCACTCGAATGGTGACTCTGAGGCGCCAGTCAAAATTGCCATATCATTATTTATAACAGTTTTTAAATGATTAAATTCTTCTGTATTCTTGAAATTGCTGGAAATTCAAATGTCGCATGAGAAAACAGGTTCAATTTCATGCGAATAGTGCAAGCAATATTATATACAATAAAAATCTTCTAGGTTGAAACATATGTCTTGATTTCGAAATTAAGATTGCTTCGAGTCCAAGGGGTTAAAGTTCTATTTACAGACAGCTCGTTTATATATAGTTCGTTCTAAACGATATCGTTATATCGTAATTTGTTATATCGTACTGTATATTTTATCGTAATATATCGTATTGTAGCTTCGTTATCGATATAATTATACAGAGAAGAATACACCTCACCGATTGTGATGACCTTAAAATATATTGTCAAGGTCATCGTTCTAACAAACTTTTTCCGACATATGTTGCCGCCGCTCGGCTTTTGTTTCCGAGATATTCTCCAAAAACTGTTGCTGCTGCTAGAACGGATTCTGCACACATTTCCGCGTAATAAAAGGTATAATTAACATATATAAGATACTTGGTTGATAACGAATATGCAGGGTCATCGAATACCGAGCGGCGCTAACACGTACAGGAAAAAGTTGCTTAGAATTATGAATTCTACGTTTGTTTCTTAATTAAATATATATTCGATTGAAAAACTAAATCCTTATTCCCGCGGGACTGCAAACCCTAGTTTCGACTCGCGATGCACGTACCTTTCGAGAAGTATGCGCGGAACGGGTTGAAGCGAACCGCGGTTCTTTCCTGGACGGTGCTGGATAGCGGATCTTTGTGCAGCGAAGTCGATATCCTGCTAGCTTGGACCGCGACTAAATTACCGCCGACACCGTTTATTATTAATTGGAATACTGCTATACCTTTGTAACTCGATATCGTGTAATCTAGCGTCAAGCCGCCCACGCTGAAATCAATTCACACCAATCCGAGATTTTTAATCGACCGTCCTCGGTAACATCGCGAAGGAACGTTCCTTTTCCGAGGACAAAGGACGAAATAAAAATAAGAACCTGCTGATCAGCATGGAGCATATCACGGGTGTCCAGCCGTAATCCAATATTTCCTTGGTGAATGGATTTCTAGCTGCGATGTATCCCCAAACGGGGGTGGCGACGATATGAAACGTTATGCAGACGGGCGCAATCCACGGCGCGTACTCTGAAAAGGAAGAAACGTTCGGCGTCATGGTCGGTGGGAGTCGTCGAACGATCTTGCGGCTACGTTGTCGAGCGTTCGTGTTCGTACGCGATCACGGTGCGGCGCGGCGCAACGCGTCGTAGCACGATCTTCGAGTTCACCTATAGCATCGTAGAGAAGAGACGCAAACCCCGACAGAAGCGCCAATGTGATCAAATCGCCGAGGGAAGCCGCGATCGGTGTCGCCACGTTGTCCGGATTGATTTTCATGCGTTTCGATAGCAATATCACGGTGACCGTGACCAAACCTAATAAAAAACTGGCCACGGACGCTGTGGCGAGAGCGCTAGCGCACAAGAGCAGCGCGTGATGAACATCGAACCGCGCGTCCGGTATCCAACCGAGAATTACGGCGGCCAAAGAAGCCAGTAGGCCTACGACAATCGCTTGACACTGTATCAAAGCCAGATTGCCGACGATCAACGTCCATTGTTGTTTTCGCGTATCCATGTGGCCGAGGTTGGCGTGCGTCGACAGTCTCGAGGCCAACGTCATTTCCAAGTTCCCCTTTAACCCGAGCAACGCCGGCACCAATATATACACCTCCGACACGTCTCTGTAGACCGCCCAATGCTGCAACAAAAATTCAAAAGTTCCGTAGTTCTTGTCGAGTCGCGTCCGACGAGTTCACGCACCTGTACAATATCTAATAACAAACTGGCAACTACCATACCGAAACCGGCCAACAGAAAGGGTATAAACATTTGTATAGAAATAGACCAAACGGTCTCCTCATCGACGTCTCTCGTTCGTTCGTTCCTACCGGTAGGTTTTTGTTTATCGTTGCCAACGCACTGGTGAACGATCTGCGACCGATCCGGTATTAGATAACGCGTATCCTCTTCGTCGGTATCCACCTCCTCGTCGGATTCTACTTCCGTTTCCATGGCAAGGCCGACCATAGCCGATCCGATCATCGTCTCGTTGCTGTTCGATTTCACCATTTCACCTGCGCCGTAGATCTTTCCCGACAAACCTCTTCTTCCTCTTCTCCGTCGAATTTCTGCCGATTTATTTTTATCAAGCCTTCCGGTTATCGCATGACACATTCTTGTCGAATTATGTTTCGTACCCGCGCGATCGACTGCGAATCACTGTAACGAAAAAGAAACCGATTCGACAACTACGCACGTTTGACCTTTCGCGGAATCAGTCACCCTCGATTCGAACGTTATTTTCGTCGACTGGTTTGCTTACTGCGAGATCCTCCGCACCGATTTCGTTTCGAAGCGCAACAACGTCGACTCGATCGAGCACACGATCGATAATCGACGTCCATTCTTTTCAGCTCTTCCTCTAACGCTGACGGTCTAACGTGTACAGAAACCGAGCGGCGAACGAAACGTAATCTTGCGGATACGCTTGTACAGATTTACCTACGTGGCACATTGTATTCCGACTACTTGTCAATCGTTATTCCTCCCTTTTCAGATTGTATTCGGTCGTGGCAACGAGTCGGTCGCTACGCCGGTCTTGTGTTTGTGTACAAAATATCCGAGTCAATTTTGAAGAACATGATCGCGCCGAATCGCGTATCGCACTAGTTATGTACGCGGTTCGGAGCGACCGTGACGAAATGTTTCGATACTACCGGTACGTCGATCGCAACAACATCGACCGCGAGTACCGATGGAACGGCGTCGATCGTTCGAACGAAAGAAATGCGTTCGACGATCGATTTCGACTGGAAGCAAATTACTGTCGCGTGAAAACTGCCCGCACGATTTCAGAAAATCGAGTTTTCAATCGAGACGGATCTTGTCGTCGCGTAAAATATAGCCCGACCCGACCGGACAGCGCAAATATTTGAGGTTACGGTACGTGTCGTTTACAGCGGGATAAGAAAAAGTATTTAAGGAACGATCAAGGGATTCTCGCGACGAATAGAAATCACGAAATGATTTCTCGCGACGGTACCGATAGTAAGAAAGTATCGTAACGCGAGAACGGTAGGAGACAAGAGAGCACTACACGTTTCGACAACACGAACCACATAACCTCGAAACTGCGCTGGCTGGGACCTGGCTCCACCGAACGCGACCACGTATATACTTTTGTAAATATGTACTTGGAAGTTGGAAGCACTTGGAACGTTTCGTGTTTGGTGGCGCGCTCGCTGCTCGAACTGACGTACTCGTTCGAATCTCCACCGCGCGATGGCGGTCCCGGTCGATGAAGAAGATGGCGAAAACGTCTTTTTGAGAAAATTTGCTTTTCTTCTTTTTCTTGCAAGAATCTTCCTGCAACAGCGCTAAAGCGTATTTGTTCTAAAACTTACAGTTAGGTGCATAACTGATCACTAGATCTTTATGCATTTAAAAATGTTCGAATAATTCTAAAATATAAAGTTCCACAGAATTTAATATGATTTTTATTTATTTGAGATTTATATAGGCTACTGCCACCGAAAATAAGATTTGATTCGTTCCCACTTTCTTAAAATTTGCCTAGAAAAATTAAAAGTTGCATAAACATCCGCAGTCTTCTGATTACTAGACTGCGGATATTTATGCAATTTGCAATTTTTTTGACGAATTTTAAGAAAGTGGAATTAAATAAACTCTTGTTTCTAGTGACAGTGGGCCTTTGTAGATCTGAAATAAATAAAAACCGTACTAAACTCTGACGAATTTTATATTCTACTTTGTAAGCTCTGCTTTGTAAACTCGTGTAAATGATATACGTTATGAAAATTTCATTGAAATTGGTTAATTCAAAAATGAAAAATCGTAAGTCATGAAAAATCGCAATTTTTACCACTTTTGATAGTTTATAATTCGTAAACCAATCGATCGATTTCAATGAAATTTTCAGGACGTATATATAATTTATACGAGTTTACAAAACACATGTTTTACATTTTCGTTATTGGCCCAGCTGAGAAAATAATGAAAGTACATACACAGAAAGAACAGTGAAATATCTCGGCAACGGTAAGTTTTAGGAGAAATGCAATTTAGTACTTTTATACTCAGAATATGCCAATCTATCGAAATCCAGCATAAAAATTGGACATTCCATTAAAAAAACAAAGGTGACCTCTATATCTTCTGTACACCTCCACTTGCAAGATTACCATTTATACGATACTATGTAGTTTCTCGTATTGTTTGAAATAACCAACGATATTCAAGTGGACAAAGTTTTTCGTGAGACACACTGTATACATACGTTATCGCTTATCACCTAACAAAGTAATCCGCGTACGATATGTGGCTCCAGATCATGGACCATGGATGCCCCATTGTACCACGTTTTTTTGCTTTCACGTTACTCGCTACCTTACCAACAGAATATATTTAGAAAACGGCCAATGTTCCGCGGAAGCACGTCAAAGGCCTTTGAATTCTTATCCGAATTGAGACAAGAAGAGAGGGGGAAGCAAAGAGCAGTGGTGCTTCCATAGAGACCTAAGTGTGTTTAGAAGAATCTTGTCGGTCCAGAAAATCCAAAGAAATCATGGTCTCGAGTCCGAAGTGCAGAAATCGAAGAATTAAAATTTTACTTTTTTAAATGCTGAAATAACGTACCGAAAGAAAAATTGAATATTTTTTGTTTGTGTCATCGAATAAAGTAAATGCACGTTATATGCAGATATTTTCACGTAAGCTAATTGATCTGTTTCAAAAAAGAACTAATTTAATCTAGGTGAAACATTAGGATGACAGTGAGCAAATTAATCCTCGGACAAAAGCCACAAAGTAGACGCACGAGTTTCGCGCTCGAATAACGCATCGATCAAAATCGACTGCGAAATGTTATCCGTGGGAACGCAACGCGGCGATCCATCACGAATTCTTCGATCGACAACACGGTTGACCTTGGATCACGAGAGCCGCGCCGTCGAAGGTGAATTTTTAAGTTTTTGTCCGAGATATTCCGTTAAACGTCTCTAATCTTATCGTCGCTTATCGGCTTTCAATTGTTAGTCGATAATTACAATTGCACGAATATTTTTGTCCTTCGATTGTCTGGCGTGTTCAAGGCATCGTTGGCAAAAAAAACACATGTATAACAAATTTACGTAGGTGTGCATGCAGTCTATTTCCTTTGCAAAAATGGCGTCCGCGGCTTTGTTAAGGAGTTATTTACGAAAAACACGGACCAATCAGAGCGCGGCTACAGCGAACGGAGTTCGACTGATTGGTCCGCGTTTTTTCGTTAATAACTCCTAAATAAAGTCGCGGACGACATTTTTGCAAAGGAAAATGTCGCTTAAAATGACCTCAGGAACCTCCATTAATTTTACTCAATATTATTATTAATTCAATTTAATATTTAAATTAATTTTTTAATATATTTTAATTCCCATTTTCGGATGTTGAAGGTGTTTTGAGACACCCTGTTCACTCATGTTAATTACGAAGACGAGCTTAGCGCTGCGCTTACCTGAATTTATGAATTCATATTTATACTTTGCAGGAACGATCCGTTTAGCGACAATCGAATTCAATCGTGTCCAATCAAGGTGAATAAAGATCTTCACCACGGACCTTGCCGATCGATATCGTTTAAGACGCGAAGGGAAAAAAGTATGCCTACGGACGACAAGATACGATGTTACGAGTTGTTTCTATTCGAATTGATCAATCGACATTAAACCTATCGAGCACTAGAAGCAATTAAAATGTTTTATGTACTTTACAAAAATGACAAGGCAGACTTCAGATTTTCTGGAATTTTTAACGCAACATGTGCTTGGATAAAGAAACTTATCGAATCAATTTCCATGTAAGCTACTTCATGACTTCAATAATTGTAAAATGAAAAATAGAGAACCAATTCTTTTTCCTGGCAGTGGTAGGTTTTGTGTGAAGGGGGTAGACTAGTTTCCACGATTGCTAATTACTCGACCCCGAAGATAGGGTTTTTCAGTAGTCAAAACCGTTAGATAAAACATCAATCTAGACCGCGATTGTCCTCAAAAGTCGCAGCTTTATAAAGATAGCTACAAATACCGCTGTATGCTTTCAAATAATGCAAATTACGCCTCGTAAACGTAAAAATGGGGCTTTCGAGGGCGACCGCGGTCCAGATTGATCTTTCATCCAGTGCTTTCGACTAGTGAAAGCACCCGCATCCTTTCAATCCTAAAAAACGAGTCCACCCCCTTAATCGACTCGATATCGCGAAACGTACGAAACAGCACGGCAGATCGAAACACTTGAAAGCCGTTCTATGGCTAAGGTACATGGGGCTGTAGAATTGAGGCGCACAGCTTGAAATACCTTGGACCGGGCAATGGGCATAGTGCCCGCAACCAGCTACTCCCCGACAATAGATTGTAATAGACGCAAACGAATATCGGCGCTGGTCGTACGGATCGTACGGATCGTACGAGGAGCTCCGGCGGATCCGAATCGTGTCTTTCGCCCCCTATTTTCGCTCGTTTCATCCACAGGGTTCGACAAGGTAAGAACCATTCCAAAATGATTGCTTATTGTTGTATCAGAATGAACGATGGAATCTTGATATTGACCTGGTAAGAGCGGTTTTCAGGGCTGGTCGGCCGGCAAGGACAACCATGGGCCGCAAGAAATCCGGAAGCAAAAGTTACCGGTCGTCGAAGTCCAAAGGCAGCCATGCGAGAAGAATTTGTCGCAACGAAAACGGGAACGAAGTCGAGATCGACCAGGACAAAGAGTTCCGCGAGAAGAGAGACGATCGCGAGGCCAAAGATCCGATCGACGTATTCTCGCGCTTAAGCTACCCTCTGGTTCGAGAAAACTTGCCGGACGATCTCGACGAGAGCGACAAGGAGAACGAGAGTTTGGAGTTGACCGTGAAACCGCGATTCGTGTTCGTGTCGAGCCTCTGCGCGGTTTGCTTGGACAGATCCGAAGTGTTGTGCGAACGTTGCCGAATGGTGTCGTACTGTTCGTCGGCGCATCGAGATCGAGGGTGGAAGGTGCACCACGATCTGTGCGAAGGTTTGGCGGAAATTCGAGCGTCGATCTCGTCCGCCGTGTCCGTCGATTCCGAGGACCATCTGGACCCCGAAAAGTACCGAGTCTACAGGCTGCGGATGCTGGCGATTCTAGAATCGAGAAGCGGCAGACCGTTGCAGCTCTGGGAGAGAGAGATCGTTCTGTATCCTCGCGTCTGTCGAGTTTGTCACAGTTTCGGCGAGAACCTGGTTTGTTGCGCGGCTTGCGAGATGGAGTGTTTTTGTCGGAACCACCGCGAGGAACACGAGAAATGGTGCGAAGAGTTTCGAGTGCTGCGAAGATGTTTGTCCCTGCAGCACGAGCACGGTTGCGTCGAGCCGAAGATTCCGAGGCGGAAGCGACGCGAGTTCGTGGCCGACGAGAACCGAGTCACGGACATCGGTTTCGACGAGCTGATGCGTCGCGTATACGGGAACTGTTCGTACTACCGTGAAATGGACAGTTACACGTATTCATTGCTGTCTCATCTCTGCACGATTCCCTTGACTACTTTGCACGCGATGGAAATTTCCCGGCCCGAATGGCGGGACAAGACGGAGCTAGAGGTGCACGTGCTCGGAGCGGAATTCCAGTTCGAGGGTGTAAACTTGCACGTTTGGGAGAGGATGTTTCTTCATTTGTTGCCGAAGCTGAAGAGGCTCCGGGTAACGCTGGTCGGCCCGGAATTGCAGTTGCCGAACGGTGTACCGGTGCATCTCTTGTCGCGGGTGAAACTCTGCTCCGAGTGCAAGGCCGCCGACAGGGCCGTCGTCGTTCGTTTCCGGCCGAGCACGCTCTATCACGAGATGACGCGATCAGGGTCGCGAGCAGACGCGGAAAAGCCCGATATCGTCTGCGCGTTCAATCCTGGCCTCTACAGGAAGACTGGCTTCAACGGGACAGACACGTGGCCGGAAACGATACGGGAATTTTCGAAAATGCGAACGCCCGTCGTCGTCACCTCGTACACGGAGCAAGAAATCTTTTGGGAGATCGATCGAATAAAGTCTATCGATCGGGATGTCGATGTTATCTTGGAACCGCGACGGAATCCCTTCGCGTCGGTGAAACCTAACCGAAATTTCGTCAGCGACCACACGAATCCGTTGATATATAAGAATTATTTCGTCGCTGTAGTCGAAGGTAGATCGACTTCTTCGCAGACTCGCTGTTTCGTTGTTAAATAAACCATTTTTTATTACCGTGCATTTGCAAACACTCTGCGGAATGCTCTATCCTAGAATCTACATGGAACGGCGTGCTTTCCGTATCCGCTGCGCTGCTGGCGGATCGTTTATGTAGACTTGTAGACTTGTAGACTTTTCGACGCCGGTCGATGCGACGCGTGTAACAAAGAATCGCGATCGGCGCATCGGTCGCTACGTCGCACAGCGGAGCAAAGTGACGAATTTTGTATAAAAATCAAGGAACCTTCGATAGAATAAGAAATGTTAGAAATATTGCAGAATATAGGAAAAATTGAGAGATACGTTAGGGAACGTTTTTTAACTTTGCAAAATCTGCGTCTAACTTGCGGAATTACAAGAAAACTGTGATTTATCCTACACCATGTTTCGGTTAGATTTTTCTCTTGATACGTTACGCGTTACTTCCCCGAGATTTTGTCGCGCTGATTTCAAATCTTGTCGTCAATTTCGTCTACTACCATATTCTGAAATAGTTCAGCTTTAAGTAAAAAAAGATCATCGCTTCATCACATTTCTATCGGAAGTTCAAGGATCTCGACACAAAGTTCATCGCCAGACTGCGGATCTTTACGCAAAATAAAAACGTTCTGCGTTTAGTGTGGGAAGCAGGAATAAAATAAAAATTTATTTCACCGCCGTTACATTAAAAACAACATTACAATATTAGTTTTTTATTTCGCCCAACTAATTTCTTCGTAAATGCATAAAGATCCGCAGTCTATTCATCGCGTCGCGCCGGAAATTCTCGACGAGGAAACGCACGCGACGCGTCGCGAATAGAGGACAGCAACGAGGCTTGTTGCACGGGTTTCGGTTAGCACCGAACTCGAATCAAGTAGAATCGAATTTCGTATACATATTATCACAGTTGAGAACGCGGTACATAGATCTCGCGGCGTACGAGAGAGGAAAACACGATAATCGGCTTGAACGTCCCGCATTAGAAGGAACCAACATCTTTACAGTTTTCTCCGACCACCGGACAGCATAATTCTCATTTAACGAGCGCGCGTTTAATCTCCTAAGCTGCGACGAACAAACGAGTAGACGAACAACGAATGCGTTGCGCAACCGAATGTTGTCGACGATCGATTCGATCAACGCGTCCGATAAATAATAGAAAATGCAAAGCAACGAACTAAAGATCGAAGATGTTGGCGCTCGTAAAGACACGAGTCGTTACGCCACCGAATACTGTGAGAATCGCGGACACTATTTATGTACATTGATTGTCATACGCGAATATTCCCGAGTCGACGTCGTGTGCGACGAATTTGACTCGAAAAAATGTTTTCCGTATAATCGTTGATTGTTTGAAGCATACAGGCTGAGTCTCGTAACGTGGCGACTTCAAATAACTTCTGAATTATTTGTTGTACGAAGAAGTTTTTCAAACGAATGTTGCACAGTTTCCAGGGGGACATACGGTTCTGCAATCTGTTTTTTCTTACGAAAGTCACCTTCAGTTTTTCAAATAGAATGCCGAATATTTTTCCTCGAATTTTCTGTGTAAAAACAATGTTATACCAAATACGGCTCAGAATGAATAATTACTGAGATATCTTCATGCGCATCTCATTGCTTAAACATTAAGAACGAGGTTTATCGCGAACCATCAACGAAGGCTATATCTATGCGAGAACGTATTACTAGTCCATGTGTCGCAGTAACTGCGGAAACTCTAGAAAATGTTCTTCGTTCACACTTCGAGCGTTGCTTGGAATAAAATTCGTCTTACAAATATTTTAGGAATTATTCGTTTCAAGCCCTATTTGATGTAACACTTTTTCATGGAGAATTTGATACTTTATCCGAATTCGAGAATAAATATTATCCGTTCCATCGAAGAAACTGAAAGCGACACTCGTATCTCGGTGAAAAAGAAAAGTATCAAAAAAATAGATCGCAGCAGTGCTGGTTCCTCTGAAAACCGCGCAGGATTTGTTTGGAAAATGTATTAGTGTAACAAACAACTCGAGAGTTATTCGAAGTCATCGTGTTACGAGTCTCAGCTTGTAAATATATCGGCGTGTAGGCACGCGCGCGATCTCTAGGCTTTGTACAGACATTAATACAATAAAATAGCTCGAATCGGATAGGATCGGATTGGATCGAGCGTCGTATCGGCGGCCAAGACGAGGAGCGTGAATTATATTTACAGCGGAATAGCTCGACGGTGCGCTTGCTTGGGGGAGCACTTCGCGTCGGATGATTTGCGTACGAAATGACGAAACGCGTACGCGGACACGGACACGAATACGAATACGAATACGAACGCGATCCCCGTCTCGGCAGCGTGGCCATACAAGTGGCAAACTAATAATAGAACGTGCGAAGAACGAATGGCACGGAAGGTATCGAAAGATGGGAGGAACGTACGGAACAGGAAGAAATGGAGTAACGAGAGCGAGAGTGGAGGTTGTTGCCGTCGAACGATCAAAACTTGGCAAGGATCGAGAGAACCGCGAACGGCAACAGGGACAAAATAAGGGAATGCCGAAGCGTGGTCGCCGAGCTGCCTATTTCGTAAAAGTAACGATGGTACGTTTCGTCGCAGTGAGATGGCCAATTGTTGAAGCAAGCCGCGTACGCTATCACGTGAGCGATGTAATTCTGTTCGAAGGTACCGCGGATCAGGTGGGAGTACGGACCTGAAATCAAAATAAAAGAAAATCACGAATGTCGAATGTACGATGCGATAGCCTTCGGTTACTCGCACTCCATTTTCTGTGTACAGTAAAGTCGAGATTACTGTCCAACAGCCGATTTTTGGTGGACAGTAAGCCTGGTGTTGCGATCGTATTTTTGTTACTTCAAAGGAGAGTCCGAACATAGAGAAGGACAGAATGAAATTCAGAGGAGAGTCCGAACATAGAGAAGGACAGAATGAGTGTCTCCTTCTTTCCCATACGCTGTCCTTCCTCGCGACCGGAACTTTAATCGTCGATTTAACCACTAAATACAATTGGAATTATATCGTGTTCGGTCTTATATTAATCAGAAAAATGCCAGAAATACGCGTAAGTCGAATAGTGTCTGGGCTAGTATGCATTATTCGGCAGCATGTAGCTGAGAAAATAGCTACATGCGCAGTCGTATGTGTTGGATATATTGGCAAATATAACAATCTCGATCTTATATCGAATTTCGGTATTTGTGTTGCCATCTAGTGACAAAAGACGTTTTTGTGCAGAGAGACGAGCACAGGCGAGAACATGACAAAATGCATGGCAAAAGACGTAAAAAACAAAAACACACTCTACCGTAAATCTCCGATGTAGGCGGACGTGCCGACTGGCTATTGCCACCTTCATTAAACAACATTTACATTTCTAACATTAAATTATTTCTTATCCTTTTACCACGAATCTCAACAGTATGCTTCCGAATAATGCAAATTACGCCTCGTAAACGAAAAGATAGAACTTTTGATGGCGACAGCGTCCTAGATCGATCTTTTATCTAGTGTTTTTGACTACTGAGAAACCGCATTTTTGTATTATCGAGAAATGAGAACGCGAATCCCTTGCAATCCTGGAAAAAGGAGTCTACTCCCTCAACTTAATTTTGTTACCGACAACTTCCTACTGTTTTAAGCGTTTCATTCGAAATTTACTTCAAAGGACGGTTCGCACGATAGAGAAAATTGAAGAAAATCAAAAATGGGGGGCTACTCGAATAATCGAATTTTTCTCAATTTTTTGTCTTATTTAACAGCACAACCGTTGAAGTTATTTAATTCAGCAAGCGAGGGGCTAACTTGTGGAAAGCGTGGCTTCTTTCATTTACTTACCCACTGCGTAAACGCCGACGTCTTCGCCCCCGTGCGTTTCGCTCTTTGCGTACATAGCAGCCATATGGGGGTAGAGAGGTTCGTTACGCGACTTGTCCAGATCCAGGTTTTTCCACGTTTCGTTGACGTTTTTACTATCGTTACGTCTGTGATAAAAGAAACCCGGCCCGTTCGCATATGTGAGCGTTTCGTAGGTTTGCAATTCCTTCGGCTTGTTTGGATCGTTGGCGAACCCGAGAATATCGTTTCCCCTATTCGGGTAACCATTCATCGTGAACGCGTGGGAATGATCGGCGGTTACGATCACCAAGGTTTCGTCTAGATTGACTTGTTGGAAGGCGGCCAGTATAGCTTCCTCCAGCTCCGAAACTTCCCTTAACGCCAATTTCGCGTAGTTGTGGTGATGAGCTATGTCTATTTTGCCGCTTTCGACCTGCGAAGCATCGACAAAGACAAGGAATACGTAGCGTGCTATACCTGTTTCTCCGTGGTACGCTTCTTCCGGTTTCGACGTACGTACAAAATTCTTTAAAAGTACTGTACACGTGCACTCCCGTCCATAAGTCACAGGACACTAATTCAAATTTGGATGCAGGCGATTTTTTGTTATTAAAGGACATACAGGGTGTCCTATTTAAGTTGAGATTGTAAAAAATCTCGAAGACATGTGATTTAAGAAAAACAAACTGACACATGTCCTTTAGTGTTTCGAGTGGGGAGTCAGATGGCGCTACGAGTTTTTTTAATGCGTGGGCGTTTTCAATGTTATTTCAAGATCATTTTGTCTTTTTTATTATAAACCCATATTTTTTATTTCGGAATCACATTCTACGTAAAAAGATGCACAACTTTTGTTTGATACATTTTTTTCAAAATCAAGCTGTAAGTTTGTATTCTCTAACTACCATTTTGTTGAAGAGATAAGTGTCCGGTGATTTATGGACGGGAGTGTATATGTATGTATCTCTTGCGTCCGTAAGTGAACAGGTTTTTCAAACAGTTTTTCTATATGTAAATATACTGTCACGTAAAAAATACATAAATATGCAGTCTTCTTAAACAGTTAACTGCGTTCGACGTGTATACACGTCAATCCAGAACTCTATTGCGGTGCAATAACGATAACCTTTCCAAGAATCAATTGTTAATTTTTTATCAAATAAAAATGTAATCCTTCCTCGTTTTTGGTAAAATTTATAATAGGACCATTTGCTCTGCGTTCGACGTGTATACTTGTCGTTGCTTGATTTTAATTCCGCACTCGGTCGGGGATTTTTAAAACTAGATTCCGCAGTTAACACTAGGTTTACGGGACTCGTCATAACGACGGGTTCTAATATTCTTAGTTTGCAATTATTAAGATTGTAAAGATGCTTGCCCGAGGAATTATTTACCAAATTTAGTTCTTTCGGTATATATTATTGGAAAAATGGCCGAAAATTTGGATAGACACATGCTTGTTATGTTTATAAAATAATGTGAAATAGGTATTTCTAGAGCTTCGTAAACCTAGTGTTAAGAGGTTAAACAGTTTTTTTGATCGCATTATATGGGAGCGTACTACTGTATCGTAGATATCCAGTACTTACCATCAACAGAAAACCGTTCTTGTTCTTTCGGAGCAGCTTAATGGCTTGCGTGGTCATGTTGGCTAGAGTAGGCACTTGAGCCGGCTTGAGAGCGTGATAAGGAAGATGGCTGGGTGCGAAAACTCCGAGAATCTTCGACGTGTTCGCGATGTCGAGGGACATCAGTTGTTCGGCGTTGGTCACCACCGCAGCCTCGGGATTGTTCCGGGACCAAACCTCCGCCAAATTTTGACCGTCTCCTCGGACGCACGTGTCCGGGTCCTGCGGTTGCATGTGCATGCCCATGTGTTGCGCCCCGCCGCCCATCATCACCTTCGAAGATTGCAATGACGATGAATGCAACCGATAAGTACTTGTTGGTTACGGTTGCGAGAACGAATAAGGTAGACAACAACGCGAGGTGAACATCGCGGCAAAATCAAACTAATGTAATCAAATGCAACTGTTTATGGTGGAGCGGTGACTAGAGAATAACGGAGAACATAGAAAAAATCAGTTTATACTTTCCAGTTTATATATTTCACTCTAAATTTGAGGGCTGTTTTCACCCCCTTAACACCAACCGTACCACGAACGGTCAAATCATGATCGACCAGTGTCACATTTTTTACTTTATAATCATTGAAGTTGCAAGGATAATTTCATTAGAAATTATTAAATGAATATCTTCGTTCAAGCCCGTATTGTTATAAAAATGGCAAGAAATTTAAATAAAGGTTTTAAAGGATTGTCGGCAATGTAATTCAATGCGACTGTTTCTAGTGAAACGGTGACAAGGGAATAGCTGAGCACATAGAAAAAATCAGTTTACACTAAATGATTCGACATACAAAGACGTACAAATTGGATTTTGAAATTTTCGTCTTGGCCTAACACATAGTTTCGGAGATATTCGATAAAATGAATTTTTCATCCCGGCTTCGACAGCTATTTTCACCCCCTTAACATGAATGTCAACAGCTACAAAAAAACACGCGTGTCAAATATTTGTTTGGGGTAACTTCCCTTGTAAGAAGCAACGAGCAAGGATTAAGAATCGGATCATCCGCAGCGGATTTACCTGGAAGTTACTGCCAGGCTCGTCTTCGACGAGTTGCCTCGCTATATCCTTGAGGCATTGCTTGTACTGTTTCGGGATCTCGGTGTCGCACTCCCAGTCGCGGTTGTTGGTGTGCGCGTACAACGAGGCGGGTGTGGCGTGCGTGATACGGGTGGTGGTAACGAACCCTGAAACAAATCGAATCATTTTGCCTGTGGAAAGCCGTTCGAACGACGGAGAAAACACCTAAGAACTATTCGTTATGTTCAGGCTGCCAGAAAAACGCCGCACGTCACGATTTCAAAAAATTTGAGTTTATGCATTAATCGAGCTTCATAGTATAGAATTTACGTATTTACCAAAGAAAAGTTAAGACAATAAAATAAATTCGTACAGGCTCAAAAAAATTATGCAATTTAACCGATGACCTATGTCGAAGAGCATTAGCGATGAAAACTTTAATACTAAACCTACCGAGCCCTAAAAGTAACTGATCCATGTTCCCTTATGAAAATGACAAGATTGATTTTATTTCGACCTTGCGCGGCTCCTACCGTAATAGGTGCTCTCCTAAAGATATCTATACAATTGTTTCTTACGATATCATTTTAATTATTACGGTAATTGTAAAATAAGCAATCTGGATTCGGTCATTTTGATCGGTGATGGTACAGTGCCGGACAAAATGATAAGACATTTGATGTATTTGTATATTCCATATAACACAATAGGATATATGTAAATATTACACGCCCTCTATATTAGATATGCCCTTCAAAGTATCCATATAGAATTGCAAGTTTGTATCTTGTACACGAAAGAAATTAGAGAAAATAATGTAGACGCGCATTGATTTTAGTTGGACAATATATGCAAATATATGAAATATACAAATACATCAAATGTCCTATCATTTTGGCCGGCACTGTAGATTTACTGTTAAATGGCAATACGTATCTCGAAAGTGAAAGTATGCGACATGCGACGTTCTTCCTGACAACCACAGGGATTCAGTCATTGCTCTAGGAGCGTTACGAGCGTTACATCCTATATAAAACGGAAGGTTGACTCGTGACCTCCTCCGACGTGTCGTTTTCGCGCTCGTTTCGACAAGGTCTATTCGATACTGATGTTTAACGTTTAAACACCGGTAGTTGACCATGAGCTGGCCCGTGGACAGCGGCGAGGTGGGGCACGGTGGAACGTGACAAGCGACGAGTGGTGGAGCGACTCTAGTTGCGAGTCGCGGGTCGCGAGTCGCGAGTCAACAAACGGGACACGGATCGGTAACGGTAGCAACACGTGTCGGACGCGTATGCACCTTTCATCTACGAGTACCTCGTGTTTCGGCCTATTCTCGGCCGAGGTCAAGGCCAATCGAATTTCCAACGACTTCGTCTTGCTTTCGATCGATCGCGATAATCGCTCGTCGTATTCGCGTACCCGTGTACCCGCGTTACGATAAACGAGCGCTATTGTTCGCACGGATCTGTCGGATTCGCTGGTCAAGGGGACAGAAACCACTTACCGGTGTCCATGCCTGTCTTTTGCGCCCAATCCGCGACCGTCGTCACTTTGCTCGCTTCGTTGACCACAGGGTCGCAATGATTGTACTTCGCTTTGCTATCCAAACCGATCACGGCGTAACGACACTTCACACCGGAAAATATCGCGGTAGCCGTTCCAGCCGAGTCCGGCACTTGTTTGTCCGTGTTGTAGGTCTGGAAACAGAGAAGACGCTTCGTGTATCTTTCTGTAAGTTTATCGGGAATAAAGCAGTTCGTCGTGTCGGCGCGGTATCGCGATATCGTGTTATCACGGCACGTACCTTGGCGAAGCCCGTGTTAGGGAACTTTTCGAAAACCAATTTGTATTCTTCGCCAGTCGTTCCCATCGTTTGACCTTTGAATATACGACCGGCCGTGATCGTAGAGATTCCCATTCCATCGCCGATGAATATCAGAACGTTCTTCGCGCGTCTCTCGTTGTTTCGAACGGCCAGATTGTCTTGAAGATTCTTCTGTCCCGACTTCAGCCAAAAGGACATTTCTGCGGCAAGATTGAATTAGCTTGTCGCTCGTTCGAAGTCTCGAAGCGATCGAACGGCGCGGCGCGAAACGAATTTCGGCCCCGAATTTACTTTCGCTTGTTTCGTAGGAAAACGATTCGCGAAATCGTCTGTTCGCGAGGCTTCGAGAGCCGAATCCGTCGACGGTCGAGATCGAAAGTAACGACAAACCTTCGTAAGTGGTCGCGTCTCGAGGGAGTGCGCTGGATCCGAGAAATCCCATCAGGACACACGCGATTACCAGTGGACTCATTTTGCCAACGGTTGTCTTCGAAGTCTGCAAAAGAAAAATCTATCTGATCCAGTCCCGTGCGAAACCCGTGGACGACGGTTTCCCGTCGATTTCGTATCGTTTCCGTCGTTTTCGTCGAGACTGTAATCGTCGGACAGCGAATCTTTACGGAAAATAAAAATTTCTACCAGAATCGCGAGAAACTGGAGCGAAATGGAAATTTATTCTCTTTCTTAACTCTTACGCGGTCAACCAAAATATATAGATTATTAAAAACCTTTCTGTATTTAACATGTTTCCACAAATTCTAATTATAAAACTATAAATGAATATATTAGCGTGATGTGTTAATATATTACAATATGTCAGAGCAAAGAATGAACATTCAGAGAAATTTTATAATATTCTTTACAGGAACATTGACAAATTCTTGAAAGAAACACAGTAAATGGGTATCCGGTTGACTACACAAGGGTTAACGCGTTCAACAGACCGAAAACAATGTGACAGCGTGTTTAAATTGTTTTTGATGTCTTCACGGTTCCAAATAGCATTTACTAATTTTCGTCGTAAATGCATCAAATCCGCAATCCGGTGATCATCGACGCGACACGGCACGGTGGTCGGACGACCGAACAAACGCACGGGCGACCGGACGAGAAGGGGTCGACGAGAAACCAGGCGATTCTCTCGAAAGGGAGATATTCGGGTCAGTCGGCGAATCAACGAATTTGGCCTGACATCGTGTTTGCAGAGCGTACGGTGTACCCTAATCCTAACGGCGCAATCCTAAGCGAGCGATCATTCACGAAACGCTGCAACCTGGTGCGTCCAGCAAACGAAGAATTCAAAATCTACGAAAATTGGTTCGTCGCGTACCTTTCGTTCGTGGTTTAAGATCGGTCCGTGGATGTTACAGTGAAGAACGTCGTCAGGCACGTGTCTCGGGACGGACCATTCTTCGAGAAGCGAATTTTCTCGAATGCACGGCGATTCGAGGAGAACGAGCCAGCACGGATCGGTTGCGTTTCGAAATCGGATCGGTAGAGAACAAAGTGGGAACACGGCAGAATGGATAACGGATGAATCGCGTCAGAGAAACGATTCTTATCGGACGATATCAGAGGAGGAGGCGAGGAGAGGAAAGGAGAGGAGACGATGCGACACGACACGATGCAAAACGACAGGACACCGCACCAAGACTCGGGTTGGACCGATCGGTTTGATTTGATCTGACCGTTATTGCTCGACCGGGTCGTGGTAACGTATTAACGCTGATACAGCGCCACCGAGCAAGTTTGTCACTTTATATAGCGTTTCAAAGACCCTGGTAGATTGTGCACGAGGTGGAGAGCGTGCAAGGGACACTGAGAGTACAGATTCTCTAGGAGTGGAGCGGTCGGGGGAGCTCGGGGGAGAAGGGGAACCCCTCGTGCACTGTTAATCCAGGCGTAATTGAGCAGCTCGATGCCCGAGACCATTATGTCTTACGTTCGCGACGGATTAATACAAACGCGACTTTTCCAAGTATCTCGAGACTCGCGAATTGTCTCCTCTTCTTATTCCTCTCCTCTCACTATCTCCCACCCCCCCCCTCCTCTTCCTTCCTTAATCCGTACAAGTGCCTGTGTGATTTTCTCTGAGAAATTTTTTTGTCTCGCTCCTGTTGGCCGATATCGTCCACGCGATTCAATTTCGTTGTGTCGACATACTGTGGGTGTGCAAAGTATTCGTACACCTTTTGAAAACGTATAACTTTATCGAAATTGGACCCGACAACTTGAGTTTTTTCTTTTTTTTTGAAACGTTTGAAGGATTAGTTTACCAGCTAATGCGTAAATTTGATTTTGAAATTGTTGTCGGTCGAAGGAGAAAGTAAAGGTGACGATTTTTAAATTTTTTACCTGTAATGAAAATTTTAAACTCGTATTTGGTAAGTCTGAGCGCGTTATGTACGTGTACAAAGTTTCGTTGAAATCGGGTGACGCATAAAAAATCTTTGAATTTATAATTTTTGAAATTTTCAATCAATCGTGACAAACTTGATCCATTTCAATGAAGCTTTGTAAGTGGATATAAGTTACTTAGACCTATTCAAGGAGTCTTCTAAATCTTTATTGCAGGCACAGATAAAAAATTTAATAATCGTGACCTTCAGTTCTTCCTTCGCAATTGCAACCCATAACGATTAAAAAAGCAATTATTTACGCATTAGCTAGATAACTAATCCTTTTAACCTCTCAACTGCGGAATTTCATTTTAAAAATACTCCACAGAGTGCGGAATTAAAATCAACCAATGACGCGTATACACGTCGAACGCAGGACAATGTGTTTCTATCATAAATTTTTACGAAACACGAGGAAGGATTACATTTTTATTTGATAAAAAATTAACAATTCATTCTTCAAAAGATTATTGTTATTGCACCGCGATAGAGATTTTGTAGAAACTCAAGCTATTGGGTCCAATTTTCGAAAAAGGTTGTACAGGGTGTAACGAAATTTAGTGTCATGGTTTTGGCAAATGGTTGTACACCTTCCGTTCGGCGGAGATTCGTTAAAAGAAATTGCCGCGAAATGGACTTTGACCTTGAAACTCAAGGTCAATTTTTTTATGCCTGTATCGCATTTTGCTCACCAAAAAAATTTATAAAAATTTGACCTTAAATTTCAAGATCAAGGTCAATTCTGCGGCAATTTCTTTTAACGAATCTCCACCGATCGGAAGTTGTACAACCATCTGCTAAAACCATGACGCTAAATTTTGTTACACCCTGTACGAATACTTTGTACGTCCACTGTACGTATATCGAGAACGTACAAATGCGATCAATCCGCATTTTCCGCGTGATTGCTTCTTAACTTTTGATAATAGATTATTAATGGGAGACGTTGCGACACGTTTCGCTATTGTCCCGCAGATTTTATCGGAAGCGTCGCAAATGATTGCGAATTTCTAAATAAAATGAATCTTTCGTTCGGAGGAGGGGAAGATTGACCTCGATGAAAATCATGGTTGCGATAGTCTCTTTGTGATTCTTGTTGCGTTTTTTCCATCTATATCTCGTGACGCACTCTGCGTTGATGAATTCGATCCGAAAAGACCGCGATCACCGCGATCGCACGACGCTGGAAACGAAAAATTGTTCCGACCAATGGCGTGGGCGAATCGATCCGAAACTTCGAGAGGTGAGGCAGAAGCTTGACGTTCGATTGGCGCGAGATATCGGTATGGCTTTGCTTTTGCTGTCGGCTCTTCTCTGATCCACGCTCCACGCTTTATGCTTCGCTCTGATTCTCCATGCTCCGACCACGTGTTGACTTATTACGTTATTATTGGCTTTCTTTCTTGTCTCTATGCCATCGAATTAACGTATCTTCTTATGGTCGGTGCGTGATCGTTGCCGACGATCCATTTCGCCGCGAACCAACACCGTAATCGTCGCCACCGTGATAATAATCCGGCGTTTCGTTAGATACGTCTCAGGATCCCTCCAGCTTTGCCAAGATCAACAATCTCGTCTTCTTAACAAACTTTTTGTATTGTACGGTGACACTCGGTGCAACGATTCCTTTCTCTTCCCCGAACAATAGGTCTATCGATCTTTGTTAATGCCCGATAAACCGGTAAATATTGACATTTTTTGATATTGCCGATACGCGAACGGTATCGGATTTGCAACACGGTGCACGATGCGTTTCGATGTTTTCAATATTCGATCATCATACTTAATTTACGATCGACAAGAGCGGGGGGATGCACAGTTGCGAGATCGATCGAAATCGTGGCCAAAAATACATTTTTCTTGTCCATAGTTTAAAAATTTGCGGACAGTAGACTGCCGTATAACGCGACCAGACACTTGTTTAATTATGAAAGCGGTCTAAAAGTGAAAATTCGAAAAAATTGAGTTTATCGGTTGTTTTTATATATTTATAATATATAAAATTTTTTATATATATATATTGACATCTTCAATTTAAAAAATTTAACAACAATTTTGAATTTCATCTACTCAGTTTTGCTATAAATGCATAAAGATCCGCAGTCTACTGTTCATCTTTAATCGTTCGTTGCACATTGTAACATTAACCGATTTCGATGAAACTTTCAGTTACCGTAATCTAGAAAATACATTTTTTAAATTATCAGAACAAGTTTGTTGAATGGACAGTTTAACGTAGTCCACGTGGCACGGAACGTGTCAAATATTATAAATAAACTGCGGATCTTTATGCGAAGTAATAATTGTCTGCATCAATTGCAAACAATAGAAACTAAATTGAATGTTATTTCTTCCTTTAAGATTACAATAAAGGAGAAAACATATATCGACATCTACAATTTTTAAAATTTTCCAACAACAATTTTCAATTCATCCACTCAATTTTGCTATAAACGCATCCGCAGTCTATTCATTAGACATTAGAAAAATTCTACGAATATCAAAGTTCCATAAAAAAGTAACGCACAAAGATCCGCAGTGTAATTATAAATAATTCTGGCCAGCTGAATCGATGGAAATCGATAATCGTCGGATACACAGGTGTACGCCTGTGTGCCGAGTGACAGAGTAATTCAATTTGTTATTTGACGATTATCACAAAGGTGTACACGGTGCTAGCATGAAAAGACTAGATGTTTTCGTGTTTATATGTGGAACTTCCGACACGCGTGTTCACGTTGACGGAACGGGATGAAATGGGAAGAGACGGGACGGCACGTGACAATGTGAGGCGATGCCATACACAAACGCGAGATGCCACGCAACGATTCAGCCTCTAGCCGAATGATCGCGTGCCAATGAGCGATCGGATCTTACTCGATAAGAGAGTACGAATCGGAGAGCTCGAGACTTGGAACTTTGATCGACTCAACAAATCTGATGAGAACTCGGTGTTCACACGAGTTGTTCGGTTCTTATCGTCGATATCACGGCGTTTACGCGCGACCGAATCGCTATCGAGCCATCGATTCTCTTCGTATACACGTGTACAGTAGCTAGACATCCTTGCGTTAAGATAGAAGTCAAGATAGAAGCCTTCCGGATAAAGATAACATTTTCTGAAGCGATACAGAAAACTGATTTTATTGTCGGCGTCCGAATCAGTTGGTTTTTCCGTTTGCTCGGTATACCCCCTTAAATGCGACTGTTTATGATGGAGCGGTGACGAGAGAATAGCGGTGCACACAGAAAAAAATCAATTTACACTAAAAGATTTGTCTTTCAAAGACGTGCAAATTGGATTTTGAAATTTTCGTCTAGGTCTAATAGTTTCGGAGATATTCAATAAAATGGATTTTTCACCCCAACTTTAAGAGCTATTTTCACTCCCTTAAGGAGGTAGACTTGTTTCTGGGATCGCAAGGGTTCGAGATGCGTCTTCTCGTTTCTCGATAATGCAAATATGGGGGTTTTCAGTAGCCAAAACCGCTACCGAATATCGTGTCATCACTGAAATAGCGTGTAAAATATTTTTTTTAGTTGAAAGTTAGTGGGAGGATCGTCTTCGACGAGTTGCCTCTCTATATCCTTGACGCGTTGCTTGCTTCGGGATCTCGGTGCGAAGATAAAAGCCTTCCGGATAGAGATAAACATTTCTTGACGTGATAGAGTAAAGCCGATTTTACTGTTGGCGACCGTATCAGTTGGTTTGTCCGTTCGTCCGCTTGCTCGGTAAACTAGAGCTCGGTCGAATTCTACCACTTAATCGTTCCAGATCAAACCGAGATCAGAATACAAAGCTAAAGCAAAGATCACGTGAATCGGCCGCATCCACGTTCACGGTGTTTGTCGCGGCGTGGCCATGGCGTGGCACGTCACGCCGCGTAAAATTAGCAAAATGTCAAGCGAAAAAAAGTCGAATGCACACGTCGGATTTGCGATGCAACGCGTGTCGCGTCGTCGAGCTGCTCGATGTTCAATTTGTCCTTATTCGAGTCAACCGTCGACACGGTTTTCTCCGTTTGGAGCAAGTTCGAACCAACTCGGGCGACGCGCTTCATCGCGATCATTGTCGATTCTCTCGATCAGCCGCCACTGATCGAGTTCTATTCGTAACCCAAGAAGATAGATCGCCGATAGACGTCGAATCTCCGAAATAGCGCGAGAACAAGGTTTTTTTTTATTGTTCAACCCTTGTGTGGCCAACCGAGTACCCATTTACCGCATTTCTTTAAATATTTTGTTAAATACAAAAGGGTTAAAGCGGTGAGATGTTTTAATGCATTTACGCACAACCCTCCGGGGCCATTGCCGCCCCAGAAAAGTGAGAGACTCCCGCGGCGATCATCCCCAGATTACGGTGATGCGAAGGTCTACCCTCTAACACTCACCCCTCCTTATGAAATCTATACAGGATATCGTTTGTTGAAAAATATATGACACGTATTTTTTTTTTACCTGCTGACATTTATGTTGAGCCGATGAAAATAACCCCCAAAGTTGGGGTGAGAACTCTATTTCTGCTATCTCGGAAACTAGAGGGTCTACGACAATGATTTCTTTTTAATTTGTGTGTTTCGTATTAAAAAATATTTTAAAAATTCATCTTTTTTCTGCAATATTTCATGTTAATTGTTTAACGATATTTATGTAACTTTGTGTACGTAATCTACAGACCAAAACAGGGGATACGTGGTTTCGAAATTTTTATGTATTTGTCATTTAACAATGATTATTCAATATATAACATCTTCCGACCACATAGGGAAGAGAATTTTCACACCCTTGACACGAAGCTAGCCAACTCAGCAGCGAAAAAGAAATACGTGTTAAATAATGTAGAACGATCTGTATCGTGTATTTTCATTTGGGTAACGTTATTTGTATAAGTGCTATAGTTACGCATTATGAGGCTACGATTCTTCTATTTGTCGAGATCAAGAAACAACTTCTACCGGCAATGCTATTTCGGAACACATCGGTGGATAACGAATAACACGTATATTCGTATTTCGACTCGTTAGCTCGTAAAACAAAGATTAGTCTCGCCGTGAAACTACGATCAAGCAACACAATTACGAATCTTACGAATATTACCGAGATTACGCGGATCATGAGGCAAACATGATCGTTGATTTTACGTATTCCCGGCGTGACATTACGTTTCTCTAACCGCGTTTCATCGTTTACTTTTCCCATTTGTTATCTTTGCTGCGCTTTGATACGCGCGGTACAGACTCGCATGAACGCGTATGTACATCCAACCTATTACAATTCTACGGAAAACTGAAGGACTGTACAGATTTCATGAGAAGCCGAGTCTTAAGGATCTGAAAAATACAAACACGAATATCGATACAGTAGGACTTCGATTAGCCGGCTTCATTGGGTGACAAACAGCCCGGACAAATTAAGGCCCGATGGACATAGAATGTATGGGTTGGCAACTAAGCGATTGCGTATTTTAAATAAGAAGGAAAATTCCAAATTTTTGCTTAAAAATATAACTTTATTCGATTAGGTATTGTCCGTTTTTGTCGATGACTTTTTGCCATCTTTCAGGCAGTGTCATAATTCCATGTTATAAAACTTCTGATTTTTGCCAGCAAAAAACTGAATTAAATGCGATATTACATCATCGGCGTGATTAAAAATTTTACTATTTAAGGAGTTCTGCATGAAACGAAATAAATGGTAATCCGAAGGCGCAAGGACAGGGCTATATGGTGGACGTGACAACACATCCCAACCTAGTTGCAATAATTTTTGGCGAGTGACCAAAGATGTGCGGGGCTTTGCATTATCATGCTGGAAAACAACACCCTTACGATTTGTCAATTCGGGCCGATTCTCGAACCGCGTTTTTTTTTTATTTGGCAAATTAATTTTGAAACTGCCTTTCTTTCAAGGCTTCATTCCCATATTCGGCACACAACTTTTTGCGTGCTTGCGACGCGTTCTTGCCTTTTCGCAAATAATACGATAAAATATGTCTGAAACGCGCGTCTCGTTCTGCCATTGTTAAATTGGGATAAAAACGGAACTAAATAACTAATCGATACAAACTTTTTACTAAATCAAAGGTCGAAGTCCAAACAGCAACAAAACAATATAGGTTAGAAGCTTCGAACACGTTGACGAAACAAAAGAATGTGCAAAGACCACCTATTGACAAAATACGCAATCACTTAGTTGCCAACCCAATACATTATATTCCACAATAAATGTTTTATTTTTGAAAATTTCTCTTTCCCTTCATAATATAATCATATTTAAACGCATATTTGTATGTAATCGGGAACCGGTTAATCGAGGTTCTACTGTACTTCCTTTTTTCGCCGAATTTTAAACCGTTTGTAGCTTGGAACCGTAGTACGGAACGCATCGAAAAAACTTTTTGTAGTCAAAATCAATCTATGATTAATACTTTACCTACCGGAAGCGTATTAATAGGATTTTCAATAATTGTGCTTTGCCAAAAGAAAGCATAGAAATTTTCTTTTACATTACAATTTCAAATGAAACCATTAGATGACGTTATTGAGGGTGACTCGATAGTTCACAATAAAAATTGCTATTGCTATTAAAAGATCCATTGAAACGTGTTCAGCACCATAGATTTTTCAAAATTATGCAATAATCACGAGAGAATCAGAAGTTTGTTCCTTTCCAATTAGAAAAAAGGGGATTATCTCCTCGTGTTCATGCTCATGTTCGCGATTGTGTTCGCGATCTTGCCGGAAACACCCTTTTTCTTTTCGAACACGACTCTACCGGAATCAGAGTAAACCGTAATGAGGGAGGAGCAGGGCCGGATTAAGGTAGCGCGGGGCCCGTAGCAAATGTTACATGGGGGCCCTAGGTTTTGCATGATAATAAAACAAAACACAACGAAGGACCTTTTTAGCAGAAATATCTGTTAATAGTAGCCAGGGCTTTTTCTGCTGCAAGCGCGGGGCCCGTAGCATTTGCTACTTCTGCTACTGGGCTTAATCCGGCACTGGGGAGGAGAGTATCCGTGCGAAACGAAAGGTGAAATGGTTAGCGCAGTCTTGCATGTACCGCTTAACCTGTCATCGCTTATGTTGCAGCGCTGTTAAACCGTTAGCGAGGAGCCGACAGAGAATAATCGCGCACGGAGAACGCTCTTCGGAGCAGTCTGTTTCCCGCAGCATCGTGCATCGTGTATCGTTTGCAAACGAAAGACGTATTACCTGTTGGCTTTCGGTTTTTCGACGTTTTATCGCAAATCCCGCGATTATGTCGGTTCCACTCCAACTTGGCCAAGCTTTGAAGGTTGTTTAATTGCGGAATATTGTGTCTGTGCGGATATTTAGTATAAATCGACCTTCAGGAGACGCTCTCGTACTTACCTCGGCTAGAGGTTACTGCAGCGAGACATCCCGAATCGTTTGGACGCCTCCAGCGAACCGAAACAGTGTCTAGGTGAAAAATTGAACGATAAGCGTTTTCCACGAGCTGACCTTCTCGCACGCTATTCGAGAATCGTTGGTTCTCGAGGTCGATCGGTATCGGAATACGATTCAGGCCGTCAAGCGGTAAGGATCCATTCTAAAACTCTCGTAGAAGATGTCGATCTTCGATCTAAAAACCCCTAACAAGAAATTACTAGGTGAAAGACAAGAACAGGCGTCGTAGTGGGCCCCAGGAACGAAGGACTAAGACTGACGAACAATACGAAAAGTGGAGGCCCTTAGTCCTTCATAAGCTCGGGCATAAACTACTTGGTAGAGGGGCGGTCCATTGACCGTCCCGAGTGAGGTGTGTTTATGGCACCGCCGGTTTTATCCTCACTCTCAACAACAAAAGGAAGAAAGGACCATCTTCTAGGACAGGAGTTGGCAAATTACGACTCGCCGCCAGGGGTGTGCAAGATCCCGGTCGGGACGGGAATTTTTCTCGGGATCGGGACGAAATCCCGAAAATGTTCAAGATTCCCGACATTTTGAAGTTTCTCCGTACTTCGAATAATTACAAGAATCCGAAAGCTCGAAGAACACAAAGGATTCGGATTGCTGAAATTTTCAAGAATAACGACACTTTCGGCAATCCCAAATATTATTCTATGTCTCGTATATTGTCGAAAATTTCGAACATTTTTGGGATCCCGTATATTTTCGGGAATACCGAATCATCTCTGGATCCAGCACATTTTACGGGAATCCCGAACATTTCACGGGAATCCCGAACATTTTACGGGAATCTTACACACCGTTACTAGCCGCCAGTTTTTAATCCGGCGGACATTTAAATCAAATAACGTAAAATAGAAAATATCACTTCCTGGTAAAATAATTTTGAACCTGTTTTTTTGTTGTTGCTCTATGAGCAAAATTACCCGTGTGAATATTTTCAAGCTCGCTACACGGCCCGCGAGATTAAGGAACACGAAAAAATATATCAAATTACGTAAAAATATCGCTTCCTAATAAAAAAAATTGAGTACCTGTTTTTTTTTGTTCCTCTACGAGTAGAATTACCTATGTAAACATTCTCGAGTTTGCTACCTGGCCCGCCGAGCATAAAAATTTTACGATCTGGCCCTTTCCAGGAATAGTTACCTGGCCTCTGCTCTAGGAGATGAGGAGGCCAATGGAAGAGAAAACTTGTACAACTCGGGAGAATCGAGATAAGATCAATGCACACTCTTTCTGTAACGTGTCTTTATATACTTTGTAGTTTCTCGCGACACCGGCGAGCCGAATTACGGGACTTTCGACCGGATTACGCGGATAACAATGAACAAATTACACGCGCGAACGAGGTAAGTCGTGTCGATTACAGTTCCAAGTTGCTGCAACTGTAACGTTAAACGACGGAATCGGTGGTGTGCATCCGCGCAGAGATCAGGATCGCGAGACGATTTCATCTCTTTTCAAACAAACTTTCAAGATCGCGGGGATGCGTAACGCCGTGCATCCTCGTCGGAAACATTTGAGAAAGAAGGCGAAGAAATCGAGTCGGGACACACGAAACGAAAACTTGAGTAGCGACGCGAGTAGCCCACCGATTCCGACAGGAAATACTTTTCGAAACATATTTCTATGTTCTCGTGGATGCGAGTATATTCGCGCGTGCGCATGTAATTTGTTGAGCGCAGGCACTCGCCCCGTGTGTAATCGTGCCGTGCGAATACATTTGTCCCTTGTTGGAATGCCTCTCCTATCGTTCACGTGTTTGCTATTCTTTCGCATCGCCAGTTGACGTTTCTCTGTTCGCAACTGGTTATTGCGAGCAACCACGAATATCTCTCTTGATACACAATATCTGAAAACTGTTTTGTGGCACGCGTTTCACGAGGTTCGGAATACGCGGGCGGTCCGCGACTCGTTCGAAAATAAACGAGATACAGTAATATCCGACTGTAAGTCGTGCTGAAAGCTTTACTGTATGTCCCTACGCTGCACATTCCACTGGGGAGCATACCCCGCGAGGGGCCCTGAAGCTCGAGCTGTAAACACTGTATATCGGTGTGAACTCTGCTAATCCAATTACAAAACTTCTTTATTTTTCATTACCTTTTTATGGGACTTTCGCCAACCTATTTGTGGCACTTTTCTAATCAAAATAACACCAAACGTGATATAATTCCGATGATCGTCTCTTTCTTTTCCATACACTGTCCTTTTTCGCGTCGAAAACTTTCACCGTTCATTATTAGACTGCGGATCTTTACGCAAAATAAAAATTATCTGCATCGATTGCAAGAAATAGAAACCAAATTGAATGTTATTTCCTGCCTCAACGATTTTAATGGAAGAGAAATCTATTCAAGTTCGAGTTTCATCTATTCAATTTAGCTACAAACGCATCCGCAGTCTATTCATTACACATTAGACAAATTCCACGAATATGTTGGTCAAAGTTCCATAAAAAAGTAACGAAAAATAAACAAGTTTTGTTATTGCATCAGTTATGTTTACACTTCCCGGCGGCCGAGGCCTCTCGAGGCCTTTTCCACGCTCGTCGGGGTCTTTCAAGCCACAAAAAAATAGTGTCCCGCTTATATCTAGGTCGCAACACAGAACCGAGAAACGACTTACAGTCGGAAATTACTGTGCACATCGTATTCATCGACATCAACGACGGTCTCCCACGTCCTTGTCCGTATTCCCGATCTCTCGATATCTCTCCCGCGCGGAACATCGAAAACGAGTGCGGCGAACCGATCGAAGAAGGACAAGGACACTGGCGAAACCGTGTGCCTTATGGCGGCAACGTACGAACGAACGTTGCGACGGATTCGAAAATAGTACGTATGCATAGAAGTTTCCGCGCTTCGGTCGGAAAAATGGCGGAGACGATCCGTCGTCGAGTCCTACGGTTTTGGTCGAAACGTTTCAACGATATGAAAATTATTGACCGGCGTCTTCTTCTATTCATCCGACAAAATCTGTCGTCGAAGCTAAGTATTCTTGCGCGAGTATTCACGACAAAACGAAACGAAACGAAACGAAACAAAATGAAAACGGCGTCTTATATCGGACAGATACGCGTTTAGGTTTTTCCTCGACGAGCTCGCGGCCCGCGCGAGCACTCGTCCCGGAAAATTTCGTTGTTGCGCGAGGTCTGCGAGTACATAGTGTTTGATCGCGAAACGATCCTAAGGATTACCGACCAAGCTGTGCGACGACGCTTCGAGAAACCGCGTTTCCCGTCGACTCCACAGCGCGGAGTCAAATTTTAAGAATAATCACCTTCGGAATTAGGGTCGTCGGCGAGAGGGGGGTTAGGGGTGAGATTGGTACTCGTTTCCTTAACGTCTTTTACAGTACGTAACGGCCAGCCGTTAGAGAAGAAAAGACAAGAATGAGGAAACGGATTGACGGAGTAAGAGAGAGAGAGTGAGAGGGAAGGGGGTAAAAAGTTAGAGTAGAGAAAAACAAGATTAACGTTTGTCGTTGATCGGAAACGACGATCGCGGTTGGAAGATCGATACGATGCCATCGTGCGAACGCGGTTGTTGATCGTCGCCTGACGCTACGCAACGATGTCCATGTCGGAGGAAGAGTTGGGCGTGTTCGAATCCAAACTGCCGAGGGTATCTTCGTCCGGTAGGCCGTGTTGACATCCGGAAGCTGGCGGACTCAGAGGTGGCAGATGCGGCGAGGACAGCATCGGATCGCCGCTGTGAATTGGACCGGTCGCGTCGTCCTCCATCAGATCTTCGAGCTGCGCCATGCTCAAACTCGTTGCCTCTTCCGCGACCAGGTCCGGAATCTGTCGAACAAAGCATGCCCGTTGTTCGAGTAATTATTATTATTATGTACGGACCGAAATCCATTTATACAAATGTATACAATACAAAAGAGAAAGAAAAATTAAAGTCTTAACCTAAAATTACTTATAAAGGGACATGCCGTAAGCTGCAGGAATACAGGTATCAAATTAACATATAATTGTACGCAATTTTCTCTCGAACGATTGCAACGACAAATTGAAAAAGTCAATATCATGATACAGCGAGGTAGAGTCCGCAATAATACGATTTAAGGGATCCATTAATCCATAAGTGGATTTGTACTTAATTGTTTGAAATCCTGCCCTAGTTCTCAAAACACGTTCGGGTACGTGGAAATTGATTTGCCCCAGGAGAGAGGGACAATCGATATGACAATTAATTAAATTGAAAATAAAGCTCTGGTCGGATACTCTTCTGCGAGTAGACAATGTTTCCAGGTTAACTATGTTTTATATTGAGGAGTAATCGGGATCAAAGATTGACATTGGCTTATTGATCTTGTACGAACACAACCTGAGAAATTTATGCTGCACTCTCTCGAGCATGATTTCGTACTTGAAGCTTTTCGGAGACCATGTAATCATCAATCGAAAACGAAAAATTGTTTCTTGGATACAAAAAGTGTTGGCGATGAATGCGACGAAGAGGGAACAGACAGACGTCTGGCGCAAAAACCTTTTTTATGCGCCACGCACAGCAAAGAACCGTTAACACGCTCGAGATAGATGGGCCGACAGTCTCGAAAAGAAATGTTGGAATATTGAAGAAATGCTGGAAAATACCGCATACAAAACCAGGGTAGCAAGGTTCTGTCCGATAGCTGTTCCGACGATTATAAAGAGACCTTTAACACTAGGTTTACGGGACCCGTCAAAATGACGGGTCTAACATTCTTAATTTGCGATTACTAAGATCGTAAAGATGCTTGTCCGAGGAATTATTTACCAAATTTATTATTTCTTATCTATTTAAAATTCTTATATATATTTACCAAATTCTTGGTATGTTTATAAAATAATGTGAAATAGTTATTTCTAGAGCTCCGTAAAGCTAGTGTTGAACGGATATACGTGGTCTGTCCGGAAAGTATCCGACCTCCGTTTGTATCTTCGTTCCTAAGTGCAACAATGTACAAAACTAAGTGCAAAGAGCCATGCATAAAATCTCTGCATGTCGTTATTTGAAAACGATAGGCAGTTTTGTAAGCATCTGGCGAAGCGTCGCGTTTTATAATGGCCGCACGTGTGGAACAACGAGTGCGCATTAAATTTGCCAGAAACTTGGGCATTCTTGTTCGGAAATCATTGGTTCGATATTCCGTACAGTCCTGATCTAGCTCCTTATGACTTCTGGTTGTTCCCCAAAATACAAAAAAACCTATCAAAGGACAAAGATTCGCGGACGTAGCTGTTCGCTATCCTTAAAAATGATTTTAAGGAGTGTTTTCACAATGACCTCACAAGGTCGGATACTTTCCGGACAGACCACGTACATGGTCAGTCCTGACCTGTCTTCCGGCGACTTCTTCTTGTCCCCAAAATCAAAAATGTGTTAAAATAATGTCAGAGTTTCCAGAAAACGCCATCCAGGGCGTATACAAAGCATGAAAATCGCACTGAAAAAAACGTATCGCCTCCCAAGGTTCCTACTTTGAGGAATTTTGAAGATTTGCATCCATATGTACAACAATTTTTTTTTTTTAAACGTGTTCCCATTACTTTTCGGACAGACCTTGTGTGTAGAGAAGAAGCCGACAAAGTCTGGTACACGCGCTCGCGCATAAGAGAAGAAGCGAGGACGAACGAGCGAGCGATTTCATAGTCTCGTAAGAGCAGATACAGCGATTATGAAACTAGAAGCGACAGCGATGCGAACGGTTATTCGGATCAAGGATCGCGAAACCATCACCGTTGTTCGACGCAACCTTGAAAAAATTGAAACTCTCGGCTCGATGGTCGCGCGGACTGCCGCGCCGCGGCGTACCTTGCGATGCTCGAGCTTGCTCCGAGAGAAGGCGTTCAGCATACTGCCGGAAGTCGAAGCCCAATTGAAGTCGGAAACCGGCAATCCGTGCGCTTTGGCCTGAAGCTCCAATTCCTGCACTCTTAGAAGCAGCCGACGATTTTGATGCTCCAATTGCTTGTGCCTGAGCTCGTGCTGCTTCATTCTGGTCACCTCGTTTTTCAACAGTTTTATGTATTCCACCGACGATTTCAGGATCGTTCCTTTGTTCGGTCTGACGTCGCGCACGATTTCGTAATACCTGAAACCAAGAGAACGGCTGAAATCGTTTAGGTTTGTACGTCTCCGATGCCGCACAGTGCTCCGGATCGAGAAATTCAGTGACATCTTGTTACAACTTGTTATAACATCTTGTTAACAATGGAAACATCGTCTACTCGCAGAAGAGTATCCGACCAGAGGTTTATTTTTAAGTAAATTAATTGTCATATCGATTGTCCCTCTCTCCTCGGCCAAATCAATTTCTACGTATCTGAACGTGTTTTGAGAACTAGGGCAGGATTTCAAACAATTAAGTCCAAATCCACATATGGATTAATGGATCCCTTAAATCGTATTATTGCGGAATCTACCTCGCTGTATCAGAATATTGACTTTTTCAATGGGTCGTTGCAATCGTTCGAGAGAAAATTGCGTACAATTATATGTTAATTTAATACCTGTATTCCTACAGCTTACGGCATGTCCCTTTATAAGTAATTTTAGGTTAATACTTTCGTTTTTCTTTTTCTTTTGTATAGTAAACATTTGTATAAATGGATTTCGGTCCGTACATAAGAATAATAATAATGATAATAATAATAACTAAACAGCGGATTTGATGCATTTATTACAAAAACGAGTGGGTGTCATTTAAAAAGATAAAACCATTTACCTTAAGAAATTGACCATTTACCCTGAGAAATTTCAACATACCGCTACAGTATTTTCAAGCCATTAAACGTACTAAGAGTGAAAATAAACTTCCACTTCAATCCAGTTTGTTGCAATTCAGGTACAACATTTTCATTTTGCACAAAGATCCGCTGTCTAGTTATAACTTCTGAATCGTTAGAGATATCGCAGAATGAAATCTTCGCTAAAAATATTTTAGAAATGTTCATTTTTAACTATAGCTGATTAAATACTTTTTAATTACTTTCCATTGATATTTTTGATTAAAAACAATTGTATATTTCGATTAAAAGTAAAATTGTGTATTTCGATTAAAAGCAAAATTGTATATTTTGATTCAAAGCAAAACTGTATATTTCGATTAAAAGCAAAATTGTATATTTCGATTCAAAGCAAAACTGTATATTTCGATTAAAAGCAAAATTGTATATTTCGATTAAAAGCAAAATTGTATATTTGGATTAAAAGCAAAATATGTATTTGACATTTATGTTTCGTGCGTGTAACGTTTTATGGAACACGTAAGATATAAATTCGAGAAGAATGAAGAGACATTGAGACGAAATTTAGAATCAAGAATATATTAATGTTAATTTAAAGAAGTATAATAATTTTATTTTAACGATATTATTAATTTAGGTGAAACGTCACTGAATTTCTCGATTCGGACCACTGTGCGTGCAACCGAGAAAACGACACAGAAAATATCTCTACTCACGGGTCGTTGGTTTTAGGCAGTAGAGTACCGAGCTCTTTGATTCTGTCGTTGATATTGAAACGTCGTCGCCTCTCAACTGCAAACGATCATCGCGTACAAGATTATTGAAACGATCGAAAGCAATAAATCGATTTCTGTTCTGATAAAAGAACATCCGTATACAAGTACGGGTACGAAGAACATTACACGACGAATAGGTACGTCCCGTCGTGTGACTATGCTCGACGAAGTTGTCGTCGAAGCAGCGAATAAATTCTGGATACTTACTCATGTTATGATTATCTTTTTTTTGCCGATCTTTCGCTAGAGCATGGATCTCCGCCTCGGTGAGCAGCAACGGTTCCGGTTTGATCTGTAGCTCCGGAATGCTGCTCAAGCTTCCCGGCTGGCCCTCCTTCAAACTGTCGCCCAACGATCCACCCTCGAACGACAGAATATCGTCGAGAAGATCCTCCGCCTGTAATCCGATAATCGATCCTACATTTGCACGAATCGTTCGAGAAAACGGCCAAACGAACCGAATCATTCTACTTTCGATTTTCTAACGTAGTCCACGGCTACGATTACGCGGTCAAGTTTACATAGAGCAAACGCAACGAACAGCATCGAGGAGTGGCTATGGCTGTGCCGCGTTCGTATTTAGTTTATTAGCACTATTGCCGTACAGTGACAGTTACAGTAAAGTATTTTTAATAATAAAAAAATTGATTCGATAAATTTCTTTATCCGAGCACGTATTCTGATAAAAATTGCACGAGATACAAAGAAAGAGAGCCTTGTCATTTTATGTTACTTTGACCTGTATGTTACTATGATACTGTATATTACCATGACCGGTTTGATATTTTTCATTTTACAATTATTGAAATCATGAGGCAGTTTAAACGGAAATTGATTCGGTTACAGTAAAGTATTTTTAATAATAAACCTACCGCTGCCAGTCCTATCGAGGTTATAACCAGAAATTGATTCGATAAATTTCTTTATCCAAGCACGTATTCTGATAAAAATTGAACAAGATACAAAGAAATAGAGCATTGTCATTTTTGTAAGCTAAAACATTTGAGTCGTTTTTAGTGCTAGTTTAGTGTTAATTTAGGTCTGCGGTCGACAAATGCGGTCGCCTCTTCGGCTACTTGACCGCGGCTCTTTCGCGAAAGGTGTGTTTAAAATAATTTAACTTAATGGTATGGTTAGAAAATTTTCAGTCGGTAAGTGTTTCATATCCGAATTCAAATAAAGAGCAATGTTTACTCTATTTTTATGAATAGACTGCGGATCTTTATTCAAAATGAAAATTGTCCGATTAAGATTTCATATAAATCTTAATGATTTGAATATATTTTACGTTAAGACTTTCATTTTTGTTTTTCTTCTGTATTCTAAACATTTGTATAAATGGATTTCGGTCCGTACACAATAATAATAATAATAATAATAATAATATAGGAAAAATCATACATCGACATGTTAAATTTTAAAAATTTTCCAACAATCTGTGTAACCAGTTTTAACCGACTTCTAACGACTTCTTCTTGTAAATCGTTGTACTGCTGATATACGGCCCATTTGACTAATGAGTTCGCCGACCATTGGTTTCGGTGAATCGCGTTTCACGATTTACCACGGCGCTGTGTCGCTCCATGATTGCTAGTTTTTTGGGTCACGCCAGGATCCGATGGACCATTCCATTGTTTCTCTCCTTGCCGAACCGAGAATTGATTACGAAACGAGGGAAACGGCCAGCGAGGACACGCGAACGCGCGGCAAAGCCATGGAAAAAGAGAACGAGTCGCGTTGAGAGAGAGAGAGAGAGAGAGAGAGAGAGAGATCGCGCGAGGGAGTGGTAAAACGGAAAAGAAGAGCGTATCGGAGGATGAGGAACCGAACAGTACCACGCGGGGAAATACAGAGCGAGATTGGTGCGCGCGCTATGAATACAACGCTTATGGCTGTTCGGTTGCGTACGTGTATGTTACGTAAACATTACGTAAGAATAATAACCGACGCTCGTCCATGGAAGAATATGTCGATGCAGAACCATAGCGAAGACAACGGGCGGCATGCAAACGGGACGAGCAGGTGGTAGGGCGAAAGATCGCGAGATCGCGAGAGCAACAAAGCGAGAGAAGACGAGAAAACGAAAGGAGAAAGGCGCCCGCGCGCGCGTCACTCGCAGTCGCCTCGAAGCCAAATTAATAGTCGTTATCTTTCCTTCGAGACGGAATTATCGTGCTCTTTTATTAAGCAGCGTCGTCGACGATTATCATCGAGCCGATATCTGGACACGCACTTCCGTTAGAAAATCCTACACAGATCGTATCTCTGTTTGTTTCGGACCCGACGATCTCGAAGACCGATCCGGTTGTTCGGTCTTTTGTTTCTTGTTTGTCGCTCGGCGCCGCGCGCGCGCACGTGCGGACGAAACTATCGGATGAAACAGCGAAGAATGAAAACGGAGAGGCGAGAGAAGAGAATTCGCGTAGAGATTCGCGTCTGGCCGAGATTGCGAGCGGGGTCGAATTCACCGTGCAGAAAGAGAAGGCAAACGGGAACGAGCAAACGCGGATTCTCGTTTGTTCGTTATCGAGACCGGTATGCGGCGCGGCGCGACGCGAGGTGACGCGAAACGACGCGCGACAAGAGGTGACGAGACGGTATATTGACTCGCAGCGAGGAGGTGGAGCAGTCGAGCGGCGAAACGCGGCCGTTATAATTTCCAACAAGAATATTACTGATTAGCCGACGACATCCCGGTGATAACGCGTTTGTCGGCTGTGTCTCCCGTTTGTACCGTCTCTCGCGACCGGGAACGTAATTCGTGCAGAGCCGTTGACACGCGGAACGATGCGCGTGCGAACAACTTAACCGACACGCAACGCTTTTTATTGCTCGCGTTGCCCCGCGTTTCAACCGCTTCCGCGACGGAGTTCGCACCTTCGGTGGCAGCCTCCTACGAAGTTTCTCGTTTTCACGTGCAGACTCGTTTCCATCGAGGTGCGCGACCATCCAGAGAATACGGGTTCTTATCCGTTATCTCGCGAAGCGTTCATTCTATCTCTTCCTTCTCTCTCTCTCTCTCTCTCTTCCTCGACAAATAGTCCAAGAGCACCTGGGCCGCAGGTACTTTCGTTTGACGTGGCCTCAGGCACGCTACACGCATCTGGTTTTCAAATATTGTATCGCGGCGCCGCGACTACGGTTCAAACAAATGTGCACCGCATAATCGAATCCATAGTATTTCAGACCGCAATTCCGGTGTCGCGCGTTAGAAAAACAGATGCGTGTAGCGGGCCTTAAGGCGACCAGATCGAGAACACCGATCGAAGCTGAAACGCTGCGGCAGAACAGTTCCAATCGCGGTATCTTTGCCGATCGATATCGGATGCGCGTTCGAGTAGTTTCGCACCGAACGCATTTATGGCGTTAAATTGCGAACGTGCTCGTCTTTGACGCGACGATGGTAACAAATGAAAAAAAGAAGCAATAATAGTAACAACAACAAATACGATTACGATAGCGACGATAACGGCGACGACGATAACATTTTGTAAAGAATTAATAGCGAAATGCGAAGCGATAACAATGTCAGGTTGATAACGGTACGTTACGCGGTTTCCGATGGCGATAGGCGGCTCTTGAAACGTAAAAATCAAACGAAACTCGTGAACAAACAAGTTCAAACTCACCTTACACCTTCGAGCTATTATATTGAATACTGGCATCTTATCGAAGCGGCTGCGTCGGAGGCAAAGCGAATGGGAACGAAACAAAAATTGAAACGGTCGCGGTCGCGGTCGCGGTCGCGTCGGAGCAACACCGCTACGATGGGCGTGGGCGTACTGGACGGAGTGGAACAGTTTCTTCGAGAACCGATCGAACGGTCCCGAATCCTGAATCGTTGTCCTCTTGCAGTCGTCTACGATTCTCGAATCGCAATTACGACGGGTTCTATTCTATTCACCGTTTCTCCCTCGACGATTTCCACTGGCACGAAGGGCGGACGGAGGACCACCGACCATCGGTCGTCGATCATCGACTTTTCCCACCCGACGATCGCGTTTCTTCCCGAAAATAGGGTTAGATGGAATCCTAGGTATCCTCTTCGTTGCGAAGCAGTAGAGGCCGACACTGGTACCGGAAAAGCGATCGAAGCCGGAAACGGGATCGACGAAAGCGACCATATCACGTCGGAGGAATTGACCGGATGCGAATCGTTGCAACGACCACCGGCGACGGATCGGGTTAGCTCTCAGGATAAGGGCAAGAGTACGAGCAAGAATACGAGCATGGCCACGAACACGAGAATGAGAACGAGAACGGGGATCGGAACCGTAGCGGCAACGACGACAGTGACAACGACGACAGTGACAACGACAACGACGACGGTAATTTCAATGGCAAAGACAACGTCAATGGGAACGTCAACGCTCGCGCGAGTAACGAGCGCATTTTTCGGAGCCAACGAATCGTCGATACGACGCTGGATCGCGACAACCTTGCGTTTTCTTCTCGTACCGCTGCTCCGTCGCGACTCGGCTACCTACGATTAAGCACCTCAAGGTTGCGGTTACCCAATATCGTATCTGCCGATCTCCTCGGGGCGTGGAGGGAGAACGCGCTAAACTGTCGAACAGTCGTGCGCGAAGCAAGCGCGAGCGAGAAACGGATCGGCACCGCCGACGCGAGAAAACATGCCAACATGCCGCGGGAACAACCGTTCAGTCCTGTCCGAGTTCCCGTTCTCGCGCGAATTCGAAAAACTGCGTCACACTTCGGATCGATCCGCTCGATACAGAGTCGTTATCGTCGCGAGTCCGGATCGATAAGCCGGCATCTCTCCGCGTAAAATGCTGCTCCAGTCTTCCGCTATTGCACCGTTTCGCGGGAAAGTGGTTCTTCCTCGTCTCGATCGTGTTCGCACGGAAAATCCATGACTCGGTTCCGGGTTACCGTGTCAACTCGACGCTGTTGCTCGTCCTGGAGTTCGAACGGGTCGAATAAGGCGCGCGCGGGGACGCGCGCGCGCGCCACAGGTGTTTGTCGCGGTTGCCACAAAAACGAGAAAACACGAGAATCGCGGGAAACGCGAGACACGCGAGACACGCGGGGAAACTGTCGTTTTCGAACGGAGCACCGAGTTTGCCGCTGGCGATGAAGTTTAGGTAGAATTCCAGGGTGTGCGAGTTGTAACTTTGAGCGACGCTCGGTACGTTTCGTTAGTGGTCGCTGCTGCTCGAATACGAATACGAATACGAATACGAATACGAGGAGCGGGCCACGCGCCACCAGAGCTCGATGCCCCACGCCCGCTTTCCGCTATCGTCTCTCGACGTACCCTCTTCCACCCGCTAACCGCTACCCGGGAACCACCGAACGTTCCCACCCGACGCGTCGCGACGCGTCGCGTCCCATCGCATCGTATCGCATCGTATCGCATCGTATCGCAACGTATCGCGCTAACATTCTGCTTATCCATCGAAGTCGCGTCACAGGCTCGTCGTCTGTCGTCTCTCGTCACTCTTCACTCGTCTCTCGTCGACGCGACTCAACGTGGCGCGGCCGACAACAATTTACCGATCGAACGCGATCGTCGATCCGACGATCGTTCCAGACGCGTTTTTCCCGGTTTCTTCTCGTCGGTGCGCCGTCACAGTGGGCCGGGAACGCGATTTTACTGGCCAAAAGTCAATTTTTGAAGTTCAACATTTTGAAAAACTTTTTTCGCTATAAAGTAACAATACTTCGAACAATCAAAATCTAAAATATTATCCATTTCTGATAATTGTGTAACCTCGGGTAACGTTCCAAAGACACAATTCTGAAATTCAAAGTGGAACTAATTATTCTTGGAACTCGTTATAGAACAATATGTAACAGGTTTGAATAAATGTTTTATACATGTTAATAGGCGTGAATAATAGACAAAAACAATACCATAAGAAATTAAATTTACCTTCTGAAGTGTTAGCGCTAATACGTCTTCCGTCTATCGAAGAAAAACTATCTGCGTCTGTATCCTCTACAATTGATACGGAATCAACCGATGACGAAGAAGATTCGGACGAAGAGGAATTCGAATTACCGATGTTGAAATATTTGAATAATTCAGAATTAACATCGGAAATATAATTATACACTTTTGTCTTATATACTATGCGTCTCTTTAATTTGACCACGAAAAACGAATTTCTAGGCTATATATGCGTAGTATCGAATCCAACATTTTGAATTTTTCATTTTTGTTGAATGGAACGCTCAACTTTAAGTCATCGTAGTAACTAAAATATTTATTCAATTTCATAAATTTCTTCATTTTCGAGGTCTACAGACACTTATCAAAGCAATACACACAGATTAGTTTTTTCAATTTCGAAAAGTCGACTTTTTGCTCGAATGTCCCTAAATTCTTCGATTGGCCCACTGTGCGGCGGTTCAGCGCTTGCGTCGTCCTTTCGAAATTTCCCTCCTCGCGCGCGATCGATCAATTTCTCTTTCGACTCCGTTCACATTAGGAATTCTTGTCTCGCGCGGGACGTTCTACGCGAGGTACTCACGCATGTATTCGGGTATTCGATTGCGATAACGGAGAGTCGGTTTCTCCGTTAAGTGGGTTGTACGATGCGATCGCAACGTACGCGACGCGTACACCAACGATCGTGAGTACGGTAGTTGCGCAGATACCTGCCTCGAGGATAATCCATCGAACGGTAAACGGCTCGATCGTTATTGTAGAGAACGCGGTGGAAACGTTGATGGAAATGCGCGCGAACGATGCGATGTATGTAACGCGTTTCCGTTTGTACCGCGCTATCCGATTGCCGCGCGACGAGAGAGATCTAGGCGGTGCTGGTGGATCGGCGGCAAGGTCTAGTTTAGACTAGTGCTGTTATTTTTCCGAAGCTTCGACTCTCCGAAGATTCGAAGGATTCCAAGAAACGAAGGGAACCTTGAAGCGCACGAAGTTTCGAACTCTTCGATTCGTATGAAGTTGTAACTTAATCAATCTTTTAGCTGTGGTGGCGTATGTTTTTCGAAATGCAGGAGTATCTGTAATTGTATCAAATATTCGAAGTTCAAAAATTCGATTCTCATCACCTTCGAAGTTTCTGAAATTGAAGCTCCGAAATTCGAAGCTTCGGAAAAAAGCAGCGGCCCTAGTTTAGACGCATCAAAATTGTATGAAAAATTCGATTCTCGTCACCTCCGAAGTTTCTGAAATTGAAGCTCCGAAATTCGAAGCTTCGGAGAAAAGCAACGGCCCTAGTCTCAGACGCATAAAAATTGTATTAAATATTCGAAGCTCAAAAATTCGATTCTCATGTCCTTCGAAGTTTGTGAAATTGAAGCTCCGAAATACGAAGCTTCGATGGAAAGCAACGGCCCTCTTCTGGACGCATAAAGAACGAATCGGAACAAGTGGCCCGCGTAGTAAAAAACCAAAATGATCCAGATGATTTACGTTACCTCGGAATTGCTGGTGGCGACGCTGGAAAGTCCCGGAGACATGCCGCCCGATGTGGGATCAGGGCTAGCCGTTACCGAATTGCCATGCGACAGCACCGTGGCCGCATGCGGGTGTGGGTGTGGCTGCTGTTGCGGTTGTTGTTGTTGTTGTTGCTGCTGCTGCTGCAACTGCAACTGCGGCTGTGGCTGAGGGTGCGGATACGAGGCCAGATGAGGGTGTTGCGGTTTAGGATGATGCACCGTCGGCCCTGGCGGGGCGCTCTGGATAACCATCGGCACCGATGCAGACACGTTCTCGACCGAATTTTTTCCAAGGACGCTTTCAGTGTCGACGCAACCGATCGCACCGCCGCGGAACGATTCGTGCAGATACTGTCGCACTTGATTCTTCTGCTTCTGAACGACATGATAGCGCGTCGGATTTTCCAACAGCGTGCGTACCTGCAAATATGTAAAAACCTTTTGATTTTCTCCCAGTTTTCGAATCGTCCGATCTACCGTCTCTTCCTCGACAACGATCGAAAAGAGTTCTCGAAGCTGTTCCAGGTTGTTTCGCGGATTGTTTCTTTTTATCGAAAAGCTGTAAAGGCAAATTTTTTTTGGAGTCGTTGAGAGGATCGAGAAACAAACGACAAGATATTCTGCTCGTCGTCCGACAAACAATGATCTTCCGCTTGCGTTCGCGTTTGCGCGCGCAAGAGATTGTGCGAACCGTTATCGGTGGAACGCGACGGAACGTAAAACAAACGTTGAAATGCGCCTCCGTAACCGCGCAGTTATCTCGTAACGCGTATCTTTGTGGATTACACTTTGGCATAATCGGTATCTGTACTGCAAGACGCGTAGATAGGTACAGTGACAGAAATTTCTATAAAGTCATCTTCATATTCATAGATATTTGAAAAGTATGCTTTCTTTGTGTAATCTCGAAATGTTACCAATACAAATTTTTTATTGGTATGGTACAATAATAAGAATTCAGTACAAAACACAGTGACTTCATAGAAATTTCGGCGAGTGTATGTACATCTAAATATTGTAACGGCCCGCTAACATGCTCTCATCGTAGAACAGGAGACGAGAGAGAGAAGAGGAGGAGAGACAGGGCCGAATTAAGCTAGCGCGAGGCCCGTAGCAAATGTTACCTGGGGGCCCTAGGTTTTGCGTGATAATAAAACAAAACACAATGAAGGACCTTTTTTTTAGCAGAAATATCTGTCGATAGTAGCCAAGGCTTTTTCTGCTGCAAGCGCGGGGCCCTTAGAAGAGCGCGGGGCCCGTAGCATTTGCTACTTCTGCTACTGGACTTAATGCGGCTCTGGGGAGAGAGAGACAGAAAGATGTTAGAACGACGTTATATACTTGCAAGACTTGTGGCGGCACGTCCACCCCGATGGTCGAAAGGGACGCGGGGGGTACGGGTCTGGGAGGAGCAGCTGTCGGTCTCTGCTGCTGCAAGCTCTGACGAAATTCTGCCTCCCGCCTCTCTTGTTCCTGCTGCTGCTCTCGCATCAGCTGGAGCTTCAATTGCGTGCGCGAGGTGGGCGTCGCTGTCTTGAACGTCGGCGGACTGAAAACCATCGAAAAACGTTCGAACTTTTGCGCTATACAATGGCGGCGAACCTATGACCAATTTCCAAATTATTGGCACCCTTTTTACCACACCCTCGCCAAGTGACGCCACTGATTAACCCTTTGGGGACGAATGACGTCTATTTTTCTACGATTCAACTCCTAAAGTTGCAGACAAACAATTTAACCGCGTACACGATTTTTAATCACTCAAATTCCGCAGTTAACAGGTTAACCCTTTGCACTCGAAGTTATTTTAACTCGAAAATTAAACATTTCTTTCGATTTAGAACATTTCCATTCCCTTATATAAATGTTATGCATACGAAATTGGTATAAATACCTTACACAGTACCTAAATGTTTAGCAATTGATTAGATACCGATTTATTTAATAATCTAAACAATATTTCGAATGATGTTACAGCAATTTTTAGTGGCGCCTCAGAGTCGCCATTCGAGTGCTAAGGGTTAATATTTTAATAAATCTTCGTCCCCAAAGGCTTAAGAATAATAATGAAGAAAATTTGACCCACTTCTCGAAAAGATTCGCCATCACCGCGCTATAGTTTCCGTCGATCCCTCGATCGCTCGATCCAGCGCTCTACAGTACGAGCAGAAGTCCGATTCTCGTACACGACACTACTGTGCGAGTGCGACGACGGGAGGGAGACGAGCGAGGAACAATGTTTACAATCGAATTAACGCGAAGCGAAACGAAACGAAACGACTGGGACGAGCCCATGGCTGCGAGAACGCGTTCGCGCGACGCGATGGAACGCTCGTACGGCTTGGGATATTAAAAATAGGGTGTACACGCGCGTACCGTCGTCGGTACCGGTACGCGCGAGTTTGCAGCGAGAATGCTTCGCGCATGATCGTAATTCGATGTCGTAACGCGAAACTCGGAAACGTTTTTTCCGCTGCAGCGATTACCCGAACGAACCTGGACGGTCCAATAACGTTCGCGTACGTACGCTCGATCATCTTTCACGAAGAATTGGCCTCGAGGCATGTACGTACAGGAAACTGAGAAATGCGAGATCGCACGATTTTTTCTTCGAATCGAATCGATAGACGGATCGACGGGACGCGCGAAGCTCGCCTAAAAGATATTCCCAATTTGGGAACAAAGCCAAGCGCGGTGGCTAGAAGTAAACGAAAATAAAGGCATTGCGCAAGTTGGGCCAAGCTTTGCTTCTCATTCACGGAGCCGCGATAATTTTCCTCTTTTCCGTTATTTCGACGTTCGTCTCTGTCCGTTTCCAGTGTTCTTTCTTCACGCTGTTTCCCGTTTCGTCCTACTCTCGCGTTTCCACTTCCCCGCGCCCGTTCCCCTCGATCTCTTCGTTTCCTTCTTCAAGATCTTTCGAGCATATGTAGGTTGAAACGTTCTCGCTTATCTCGCACCGATTCGGAGCTCGTCGCGTCGTTTCTTTCGCGCAGTGTAGCGGTTACGCAACCATCTTCGACGAAAAGCTAAACCAGTTGTCCTACATACATATATTGTTCCGTCTCTTCTACGTCCGCAACCGTTCTCCTGCTCTCGAATCCTGTTTCTTCTTCCTTTTTTATCGCGTCGTACGATCTCCCTTCGACTACGTTTCGTCCGGTCTCGTCTCGCGTCGTGTCGTTTCGTTCGATTGTCCCTTTTTACCCCCAACCTCGAGTTCTCGATACCGGCGAATCGATCTTTAAAACCGTTCTCTCTGGAAGTTCGGTCGAGAACGAGTTCGATTCGTTGAAAAAAAACAAAAAGAATGACCGTGATCCGTTCGCGAGAATCGAGCGTGTCCAAACGTTTTGACGGGCGACAATTGGGTCGATTTCGGAGCACGTTTCGTTCCCTCGCTTTCTCGAATTCGAGAGCGCGGTGATTGGAAATCGACGGTGACACGATGACGGTGACACGATGACGGTGACACGGTGACGGAGACGACGACGGTGAGACACACGGCGATGGTGACGGTGACGATGACGGCGAGGACGACGACAAGAAACGATGACGCGATCCTATATAGATGTTACACGGATCGGTAACCCCGGGCCGACGCATTTCGCAGGGGCGGCGTTTCGTCGAGCGTGGGAGAGGATCGAAAACGGAGGAAAGACGAAAGAAAATCGATGAAACGCGAGAAAGGGTGGCGGGGAACGAAACGGGAACCGTGAACGAGAGCGGACCATTGGCAATGCCGACGAGAGATTCCCACGTAAGATTCAAGGACTTGCTTTTATATTTAGACGCAGTGTTTACGAACCGAGAAGAACGCAAACGCGCCGATAAAGAGAAGCGAGCCGAGCGGACAAATTTCTGTCGTGCCAGTCTCGCGAAAAGTTTTGCACGGGCTGTCGCCTTTCAACTGGACATCGTGGTTTCGAACGTGTACCAAAATACACGTGGAACGGTGTATCCGGTACGATTTTAGGATCCGTTCGGCACGTTCGATCGAGAAACAATAACAATAAAAACAATAGGTTGTCGGACTCGAACGTGTCGAACGGATACGTATGCGCAGATCCGCGTAGTTACACGGATCCTTAAATTCTTAATACAAGGTTCGCGTACGACGTGTATTTATATGCACGTGAAACGGGGATCTCTAGTTTCAACGAAGACAGGCGAAACTATGATACGAAGGGCAAAGAAGGAACAAGATCGAACAAGCTAATGTTCAACCGGGGAGACGGAGAGAAAGAAAGAGAGGGGCGGATTGGGAGAGCGAAGACGCACAAGGAAGTCGGAACGTCGAACCGTTCGAACAGATCTGTACCAGTTTCAACGACCAAAGGCGAAACTATGATACGAAGGGCAAGGAAGAAACAAGATCGAACAAGCTAATGTTCAACCGGGGAGACGGAGAGAAAGAAAGAGAGGGGCGGATTGGGAGAGCGAAGACGCACAAGGAAGTCGGAACGTCGAACCGTTCGGACAGATCTGTACCAGTTTCAACGACCAAAGGCGAAACTATGATACGAAGGGCAAAGAAGGAACAAGGACGAACAAGCTAATGTTCGAACGGAGAGACGGAGAGAAAGAAAGAGAGGGGTGGATTGGGAGAGCGACGACGCGCAAGGAAGTCGGAACGTCGAACCGTTCGAACAGATCTGTACCAGCCTTGCGGACGAGTGACGCGCAGTGGCCGCGCAAACGCAAGGTTCGCGGGCCGAGGATTGCCGGGCAACGAGGACGGCGTGGCTGCGGTGGCCGTCGTGGCCGTCGTGACAGCTGAGACCGTCGTACCGTCGACGATCGACGGATCCATCTCGAGAATCATGCGCAAATCTTCGTCGATGCCGATGTGCACGCGCACGCGTTGTTCCTCTCGGCGTTCTCGCTGTTCACGTCGGTCCTCTTGATCTCGACGATATCCCGTAGCGACGGCCGAGCAACCGGTGGATCCTCCGACTGGTTCGGTGGTTCGCGCGAAATCCGCGCAAACGTCGCTCGTGCTCTTGGTCCGCGCGTTGTCGTTGCAGTTGTTGTCGCAGCCACTCGGAAACGCAAACGGCAGCGAACCTGTGGTCGGCCGATCGTTGCAACGGAGAAACGGAATCGACGCGAACGGAGAGAACGCGTGCGTCGACGGCGGCACCGAGGACGTCGTCGTTGTCGTCGTCGTCGCCGTTGTCGTCGTCGTCGTCGATGCGGCCGCTCGGGCTGCTGGCACCGACTTTGAATCCGGTTTCGATATCGAGAGCGAACTCGTCTCCGTTTCTGTCTCTGTCTCGGTCTCCGTCTCCGTCTCGGTTCCCGTTTCCGATTCGGAAACTTGGAATTTCGATGCCGAACTGGATATCGATGCGACGGGTCGCGGAACTCGCGAGCGCGAACGCGAACGCGAGCGTGAACGCGCGCGCAAACCACACCACCAACTCGTCAACGGTTTAGCGAAGGTTGATCTTGGCGAAGCGTGAACTATAGACGGCTGCGTCGTCGTCGTTGTCGTTATTGTTCCAATTCTCGACTCGAAAGCGGCCGCTGTACCGGTCAAAGGTCGGCCGACGTCGTTTATTCGATTCAACCGCGACACTAGATCTTCGAATTCGACGATCTGTCGCACGGTGTCGGCCGATATCTGTTGCATGTCTCCCCAGTGGGAGATGAACCTGTCTCGCGACCGAACGAACCGAGACGTCGCGACGCTACTAAAACCAGCATTTGCGCTCGTTCCCTGTCAAAGACGCGTTGTCAACGACGACGCTGTCGGCACCGTGAAACCGGCGCTCGTAATTCTAAACGTGGATTCGTTTAGTTACTCGCGTTCGTTCCCACCCTCGATCTCTTTTAAATTGCGAGTGCGAGTACGAGCGCCGCTGGCAGTAGCGCATTCGCGCGGCCGCGCCAACTCTCGCGTTCATCTATCGACTCTATCGCCGGTAGCTACCCTACCAGCATTTATGGTTCACCGACGGTGGACAACGGTTGGGACACCGTTGGTGATTTTGTCTGCAAATCCCCGACGCAGGGCCTACGACGGAAACTTATGACAATTTGCCAACGAACATCCATAGTTGGGCCTACAATTATTCTAGTTGGCTAATTAACAAGAAATTTTACCCAACCAACGTTTACCAACGTTTAACCTCTCAACTGCGGAATTTAGTTTTAAAAATTCCCCGCAGAGAGCGGAATTAAAATCAAGCAATGGCGAGTATGCACGTCGAACGCAGGGGAAATGGCGCTATTATAAATTTTACGACAAACGAGGAAGGATTACGTTCTTATTTGATAAAAAGTTAACAATTCATTTTTGAGAAGGTTATTTCACCGCGACAGAGATTTGGATTGACGCGTATACACGTCGAACGCAGTTAACTGGTTAAATATCGCACGTCTCGCAGACGTTAGAAACGTTGCTGCAACGAAAATCTTGTTCGTTAATATATTTCTAATTGATTTTCCGGTTGGCCCGCTAAAGTTTTATTGTCTGCAGCCTTGAAATTTATTTATTTCTTTAATTTCTCCATTTTCCAAAGGGAAGGCAAGGGATAGTGCTCGCGTAGTGTAAGAATACCCTTTTGGGTTGCTTCGGAAGGGGCCTTCGGTCTTCAGGTATTTTATGTATATTATTTATGATATACTGTAAAAATAACCGTAAAAGAGAAGATCAGAATAATATGTTGTCGGGCCCGGTTGACGGTTCGTACTATAGCGAAGTTGATCCTTCGTTGGCCATGATCGTTGGTCCGCCCGCATAAAAATAAAACGACGACACGTCTAACCGTTTGCCGATCATTGTTACAAGAAGGCTGAACAAAATGGCAATCGTAAATGCTACTAGGGTAACCCGGAACCGTGCACTCGTTCGCACAGTCCCGAACCAAAACGGCCGCGTCTCAAACCGGAAATCGTTCTTCGATAAGGATGCTGCGTAACCCTAATCCAAATCGAGGAAGCTGAGTAGCTTTGGAGCTGGCTGCGGTAGCAGCTGAGATGGCGAACGAGAGGGAATACGATTGTGGCTTGCGGCTTGTAAACTCGCGCGGCAGCTGTATCGTACCGCGAATACAACCGAGCCCGGCCGAGCGGTATCGAATCGAATCGAGTCGAGCTCGGCCGAAGTCGACTCGACGCGGCGGCGCGTACGAGAGGAAGAGCGAGCGGCGAGCGGCGAGCGGCGAACGGCGAACGGCGAACGGCGAAAGCATTCGCGCATACGCTATCTATAGCCAAAGAGCGTGAATTCCATGCAGCGACGACAACGAGCAGTTACGTACGAGTTAATAAGCTGGCCAACGGTTTGGTAATTTTCCGCGAGAACCGATCGTATCTGCATGTATAGTCTCCTCACGGTGACGCGCCGTTACGATCGTGAGCGACAGAGCGAGCAACGTACCTGTCTGTATTCGGCGTACGACTCTTTAATTCGTAATACATGATATCTTGCATCGGCGTTGGCAAGAACGATAACGTTTGCTCCCAGTCGTCGGCGGCGTTGCATCCGTTTCCATGGAAGTTGACCGGTTGATCGAACCCGATCCCGGCGCATTTCTGCTCGCACCGTCTGCCCGACAGATCAGCCTCCCGATGCTCCAAGTCGGCCGTGATAGCGGCCAGATCGAAGCCCATATCGATCCCGGATTCCTCCATTCTCGAGATCGCGGTAGGATCACGGTATTATCGGTGCCGCTTAACAAGTGGCGCGCGGCGTAACGTTTAGACGTCACTGCACTGGTCGCGGACCAGAGTCAGCCTTGCCGACTTTTCTCAAGGAACTGTCGGGCCCACGGATAGGGAACAGGGACCGGGACCGGGGCAGGGATCGGGATCGGGATCGGGATCGGGATCGGGATCGGGAGTGGGAGCAGAGCCGGGATTAACAGTCGAGATCGGAATCACGATCGCGATCGCGAGGAGAACGTCGTTGTCGAGGTTTGCTTTCCAGCGTGGCGCCTCCCCACTGGCAAAAGTCAAGACTCGCGCGTGTCGAGCGATAATCGGAGCGAGAGGCGGCGCGGCGGCGCGGCGGCGGACGGCAGACGCGGAACTCGAGAGCCGCGCGAGAACTGTTAACCGAGGGGCTGGGGACGTACGGGAATATGTAGAGCCACGACCGACCGATATGCTCGACACGCTCGATGTTCGATGCTCGATGCTCGATGCTCGATACTCGATGCTCGATGCCCGCCGATCCCCGATACGGCAAACGGCCGATCAACGACCGACGAACGACCGACGAAACACGGAAAACGGACGCCGAGAAGATCGCGGCCCGCGCGAACCAACGTCTGCGATTTTCTTACGGTTACCCCCATCCCGTGTTATTGACGACACGGGCGAGAGAAAGCGGACAAACGAGTATCGTACGCTCTCTCGAGTCGACGTTCTCGCGCGGTTTCTCGACCGACGGGAAAATTCGCACTGAAACCGTGCGTTTCAACCGAGCCCGGCCAACGCAACGGCAAGCTGCCATCCACGAAAGAGACCGCTAGCAAGCCGAGAATTTCCCGTCGCGTAGACGGGAATTCGAAAGGCCGCGCAGTGGCGGGTCAACGTAGCCAGAACCGCCAACGAAATCGCGATCGCGAGCGCCAGCGCAAGCGCGAACGCGAAATCCGCGCGATTTGTTGCCGGTACAGCCATCTCGCTGACTACTTTCGAACCTTTCGAAGCGATCGTGGAACAAGATCGGATTCTCCTCTTTCTTGGCTCGCGTTCTCTATCGCTGTCTTTCTCTCTTTCTTTTTTCATGTCTCTGTTCAGAGTCGCCAGATTAACGAGTTGAGCGCAAAATGAACGGGTCTTCGGAGTCGACAGATTAACAAGATCAGCGCAAAATCAATTCGTCTCTGATTTGGACAGACTGACTTTGTATAGTTGTAGCTCTCGTTACGCTTACTATAGAAGCGATAAAAGCGCGAGAATAGAAATTTATGAAGAAGACGTTCTTCGCTTCCGTATTATCAATTGCGCATTGTGTTGCATTGCAATTCCGTCATTTGCACGAGTATTAAAAGAAACTGACATTTTGAAAGTTTTATTCTGCCAACGATGTAGAATATGAATATCGAAGAAGATACCAAATCTACGCAATCTACGCAAAATAAAAAGTTTCCACCTGATTTGCAACAAACTGGAGTGACATAGAAATTTATTTTCTCTCTTAATATGTTCGATAGATTGGAAATGACATAAAAGTACTTTGGAATTCGTCTAATGTTCTCAATGTTTTCAATTACACCTACTCGCTTTTGTCATAAATGCATAAAATCCGCTGCCTTGATGATAAGCTTTATTTTCCAGTTCTCTTCTGCAACGAATCGAGTTAAAGTCTTTCATCAGATATTTCATTTAAAATACAATATGCGCTTTCGCGTGTTACATTGTATTATATTGTATGTGTGAACGTTACAATGAGTAATGGGGCATTATATCGTTGGATAAACAAATAAGCAAGGTTTAATTGATAAAAAAAAATTGTCATCGTCAAGGGAATTGAACCCTGGTACTTTCTCCCCACGCTTCCACTTTGGCCCGGTCATGTGACGCGTTTCGTCTCCGTCGTGCATGTGTCCGGTACCAACAGAGACAGGGGAACTTTTTCCCCTGAATTCGTGCTCTCTCCCCTCATCCAGCGACTCTTTCTCTATCTCGTATCTTCGTTCCTAATCCCCGCAGACTCACGGCTCGAGCTCGATGCATCCTCGAACTGTCGCGCGTCGCCAATCCGCGAACCAATCGTCGGAACCGCCGCTCGCTTCGTTTTCAGATATTTCGCGGAAACGATAACGACACCGGTTCTTTTGGATTTCGCTGCGATGCATCGCGTTGCCTCACGATTGCAGTTTGCAATCCCTAAAAATGATATATAAACGTGGCTGTCTGTAAATGTAGCTTTAAGGAAATTAAAATCAGAAAAATGTTTAAATAATCAAACAAAATTTTAATTTGTAGAACTTTGAAAATATGATTGTGAAAAGCGAAGACTATTTGTTGTTGTTTGTTCTACGTTGCTCCTCAATTTATTACAAAGATATCCTGTAGCATCCCGTATCCTGTATGAATTCAACATCGAAATAGTTCATCTTGCGGTATTTCGCATCACCTGTTTAACTCCTTGCCGTATTTTAACGAACCACACTCGTCATGCAGATTTCGAGCAAAGTCTAACAAGTATGAATGTTACGCGTTTCTTTTTAGACGAAATAAAATTTGATTCGTTTGCAATTAACAGTTAGGCATTAAAAGAAATTTAGTCGTACAGAATACACTCGTATATATTTTCTTTTCCCTTCTGTGACATTTTTGGGGATAAATACGTTTTAATCGTTGTGACTGTAAAGAAAATTTTACGGCAAGGGGTTAATAAATGCGGGACTAAAAAATGACGCGGGATCCTGTAGGATTGCGATGCCTACCCACGATTATGCAACCAACCCATTTACCGAGCAAACCCGATTTCATAAATACCCAGTGATGTACACGAACCATCAGGAATCGTTGCGACGCGACGGATAAGGTCGTGTCGACGCGTGCTATTCGAGCGGAATACGAAATATGTACCGAAAACATGACGCAATGTTCGGTAAGCATTCGTTGAGTCTTCGCTGCTTACTCGCAAAACGTAAACCACGAAATATTAAATACGAATAATTTGCTGACAACGGAGTTTGATCGGCAACGAAACCGATACAGTAGCCACGATAAATTTCAATCGACCCAGTTGATCGATCGACGAAATGAGAAACGGTTCGGCGATGAATTTACGACTTTGCGCGCCTGCGAGTCTCGCGTTTCTTCTGCTAACCACGTTGCTGCGCTTCGCAAGTGTTCGACCATTCGAGCAGGGGAGGAACCGCTTTCCTCCGCAAATAGCGGGAAAACTGGACGACTACTGGAACACGTACAAGGTACGCGATGACGCACGGTGGTCCCGGAGCCAATTCATTTGGTAAAAAGTGCCCTTTTTATCGGTGTTTAACGCATCTACATTACTTTCGAAATATCTAGCAATGCCGAAAATGTTCATATCGATGCAATCTGATAAAACCTACAATTTTACCTACAAACCTACAAGCATAAAAAACCGGCCATTTTGTGAATATGATTTTCGATGTAAAAATTCGATATTTCTGAGAAAATGTTTCTTTTTAAATGCAGAGCATTCTTTTACCTTGAGAATTTTATGAACACCGCATTATGGATTATTGTTTACGTCGTCGAAACGTAGAAAAAGTTTTTTCGAAAATATTTATTCTATAAAAAGTCAAGGTCACATGTCACAAACATCAAATATCTCGTGAAGTATTGACACTTCGATTACCTTGGGTCAGTAATTTTATACGTGGAATAATAAAAGAGGTCGATTGGTTTAACAAGTAATAGAGCTGCATTAACGAATAAAGTGCAATTGCATCGGGTGGATGCATCGGTGCGTCCAGATTAAAAATAAGGTTGTAGGAAGTTAGGACGTGTTACGACATATGATTTGTATACGCATGTATACATATTTTTGATTTCATAATTGGACAATGTATCGTTATGCTAAGTAAAATTTATCTACCTGAACTGCAACAAACTGGAGCGGAATAGACATCTATTTTCTTTATTAATATGTTTAATAGGTTGAAAATAATATAAAAGTATTTTCAAATTCTTCTATTTCGTTGTTACTACTTTCAATTACACCCACTCACTTTTGTCGTGAACGCACGAGATCCGCTGTCTGTTCATAACATTGTAGATGATGTCAAAACGAATCCAACGATTTGCATTGTTATATCGGTAATCTTCCAGGTACATTGTAGTACTAAAATCTTAACAAAATGCTAGATTGGCCGGACCACTGTGTCCACGATTCACGTTCGACGATTCACGATTCACGATTCACGATACTCTTGGTCTGATTGTTAGGCCCAGTACAACAAGACTTACTCCAACAATACGGAGGCAGCGAGAAGAATCGCTTGGGAGGAGAATTTGGTAACGATTTACAAACACAACATGATGGCAGCAGCGGGTCATCACAGCTACACGCTTCGCGACAATCACATCGCGGATCTCGGGACCAGGCAATACGTTCGAGACATGGTTCGTGGGAAAGACGTAATTCCCGATCGTCTTTACGATTCACCGTGCTGTTCGGCGTTTGGTTCCAGGTAAAACTGCTACCGAGCCGCAAGCGGCGCGTAGAGAACGAGCCGATGGTTGGGGCGGTATTACACGATCCACGGCGCGTACCGCCGCGATTCGATTGGCGCGAATCCGGTTTTCAAACTCCCCCGGAAAACCAACAGAGTTGCGGTAGCTGTTACGCCTATTCGACAGCCGGCAGTATTCAGGGGCAAATTTTCAAACGAACCGGCATGCTGATTCCTCTGAGCGTGCAACAGCTGATCGATTGCAGCGTTTCCACGGGAAATTTGGGTTGTTCCGGCGGATCTCTGAGAAACACCCTGAGATATCTCGAGAAAACGAAAGGATTGATGGACAGCGATCGCTATTCGTACGAAGGCAAAGTATGTTCTCCATGTTTAAGTACGGGAATATAGCGGAGTGGCGAGGAGAGCGTAGCGTTGAGAAGAGCTGTGCGGTGATTTTTGTTTCTATTTGCACCGCTCCAGTATAAACAGTCGCATTTAATTCCATTGGTTTGATTTTGCCGCGATGTTCACCTCGCCGCTATCCTTTGATCTTCACTGTTCCACTACAGTGCCGCAGAAAATGATAGGACATTCGATGTATTTGTATATTTCATATAACACAATAGTATATATGTACATACTACACGCCCTGTATATTAGATATGTCCTTCAATTTATCCATATAGAATTGCAAGTTTGTAACTATCGCATACCGACATTATTTTTTAATGCCTGTGTCTGCCTCGCCGACCGCACCGAGAGTTCAAAAGAAAGCCGAACGTAGAGAAGGTCAACATGAGAATCGAGTGTTTAGGCACCTGACAACTATCGCATACGCGGTCGTTGACAAATATCGCGATTTTACTGTATATCTGTACCCTTAGACCCCGTTTAGACACGGCGGAAACCGAGCGTTTTCGACCGCGCGATTTTTCTTTTCGATTGTTCGACTGCAGGGACACGTGTGAACGAATACGAAGACGCTAATGTAAATAAGATCCGCGCGATCGAAAACGCGCGGTTTCCGCCATGTCTGAACGAGCTCTAAACAAGATCCGCACGGTTTGCATCCACGCGGTTTTCACCGTGTCTGAACGGAGAAACCCAGCCGATCAATTCGTGCATATCTTGTTTCTTGTTTCTTGTTCGCGAACGTCCCAGACGTGGACAATACGAAAATTGTTGAATCGTTTTCGTTTGCTTGGACGTAGCAAGGTCCGTGCCGTTTCCAAGAACAGTCGAGCGTCGTTAACATTACTTCATGGGCAGTGTTGCCGGCGCGCAACGAGAAAGCTTTGGAAGCTGCCGTGGCGACCATAGGTCCGATCGCAGCCTCGATAAACGCCAGTCCGAAAACGTTTCAATTGTACCAGTGAGTATGGTTCTTATCTATCGTAAATGCAACATTTCGACGAGAATGCAGCTTTTGAGAAAGGAGGTACCCTAGTAGCATTTATGGTTGCCATTTTGTTGGGCCTTGTTTGCGATATTGGTTGGCCAACCGTTCGAAATGTCGCCATTTTATGCAGCTGGGCCAACGTCACTATGATACGGACGGCAAACTGGGCCCGTGGACATATTATTCTGATCTTCTCCTTTACGGTTATTGTTCGAATATGCCATAAATAATATTCATATAAACAATGTATTTCCGCGATAAAAATTGAGGAAAAAACTTAATTCAACAAAAAAATACATTTGGAATATAACAATTAACAAGTTTGTAGTTGTAGAAACGTTTCTAACGTCTGTAAAATGTACGATACTTAAATGTTGGTAAACATTGATTGGGCCAATGTAGTATTATCATACGTAAATTACTTGTTTGTCAACTAACTATAATAGTATTGTAATAAAATTTCGTCGTAGACTTCACGTTGGGGATTTCTAGACAAAATCGACACCCAACCATTGGCCAACCATAAGCGCTACTATCAGCATTATAGTTCTATTTCACGAAAAAAAAAAAAAAAACGAAAACGCAGAGTCTGCTGAAAATCTAGCTCGACAAGCTGCGGATCGGCCGAAGGGAAATAAACGGAAGTAAACGGAAGAAAGCGCAGATAAATTTGTTGACACGCGATCGAGTCGTGTTCGACGAATGTTTACGCGAAAAACGGGAATACGAAAACTCGTATCGCCCCCCTTTCACAGATACTCGAAGAAATTGGTCCAATTGCGCGATAACCTTTGGTGCATCGTCCACGCGATGCCCCTGAAGCCGACAACGAGCCAAAGTCATTGAACTCCGCGATTCGCTGTTGAAAAGGGCACGGAAGTAACGTCGACCAGCTGGTCCGATGAATCGCGATCCTCGTTCTCGCTTTCGCCCCGAACTCGCTGCTGCATCTACCTAATTTCCTCGTTCGGGATGAAACAGTGACCGACTCGATTTCGAATTACAGCCAAGGAGTCTACGACGACGAGACTTGTAGCTCGGACAACGTGAATCACGCCATGCTGATCGTTGGGTACACGCCAACCGAGTGGATCTTGAAGAATTGGTGGGGCGACGGATGGGGTGAAAACGGCTACATGCGATTGGCCAAGAACAAAAATCGATGCGGCATTGCCAATTACGCGGCTTATGCAAAGGTTTAGCAGCATTTCGTTCGGCGGAATCGCAACAAACCGAACCGCTTTCATCATTGTGATTTCTGGTTATGATGCAATCGTTATCAGCGTCGTCTCATGGACTCGCAGAACCTCGTTACATTTGCCTTCGTTTCGCATCGATCCGATCTAGAACATTAAAAACGGAAGTACGAGAAAATACGTATCGATTTGTCTCTCGCCGATTTTGAATTTTCGTCATGTGTCTGTTCGTTCGAACAGCAACGAAGCGTTCCGAAATTAGATAGCGTCCAGCGCGCATTCCGACGGCGTTTGCGAAAAAGGAAACGGTTGTTCCGCTTATTGCGGTAGCGGTCAGCATAGTTTCATCGTTCTTGGAAGCGATAATTCAATCGGCCTTGAATCAAGCGACAGAATCCCGTCGGAGATCAGACCTATACCGCGAACGATTGCGATTGAAACTTTTCGCGATAAAACTAGTTGATAATTGTTTCGCGAATTCCTCGTACCAGTTTGCTATTCGCCTTGGACAAATATCTGGACAACCCGCGCAGAGAATCTACGGATCGATGAACTATCTACATTGTACTACTGCTTGTATACCACTGCGTTTGCGCTTGTATTTGTACGTTTACACGTGTGCGTGGTGAAGCAGGCAATCCGGCTACCGGAAGGCTTAGAATCTGCCGACAAATTCGGCGATTAGGGATGTGAATTTATGGACTACGAAGAGAAGGGAAGGGATGGGAAGCGAAACGAAGCGAAACGAAGCGAAACGAAGCGAAACGACCGACACTCGTCGAAGAGATGAGGCATGTTCGTGGCGCGTGCTCCTTCCCACGATATCAATGCGATTCGTCTCTGTCCAATCCGCGGTGCCCCCCCCTCCCCCCGCTCGTCGAGCAAAGTTCATGCTTTACAGAGAATCGATGCGTGGACTACAGCATCCCGTCCAAGAATCCTCAGTCTTCGCGGATGAGTTAATTGAGAGGTCGGATCGGCGAACACTGGTCGACCGATTGCGTACGAGCGAGTACGGCGAGAAGGAAACCCCGTGCGATCGATCGATCTGAACGGGACAAGTAGCTCGCGTAAGCGATTCTTTCCCGCACGAAAAACGTTTCAGCGTTAGCCGGCTGTCGGAGAACGCACGAAAATGCACGCAAACCAGAGGAAATCGCTATTCGCCGAGTCCTGAAGCGAAACCGAGGACAGAGATCGAGAGACGGAGTGAGAGAGAGAGGGCGAGAGTAAGAGAACGAGAGAAAGAGAGGAGAAGAGAAAGAGAAAGAGAGGTAACGAAAGTTGGAACCGATGCGTCGTTCGATGGAAAAACAGTGCACGTTCCACGATCGGTCAACTTTTTCCGCAGTGGATTTGTGAGACGACAAAGTCGACGTGGAGAGGTTCGTGCAGATCGAAATCGATGACCGACCAAGATCGCAACGATGCGTCTCCTCCATCGGTTTGTCATTCTTTTCCTGGTAGGCGGGATCACGGGGAATCGGGTCGAAGCGATCTGGTCGAAAATGGAAAATCCGCTGAGCTCGGTCTGGCGAAGTTTCTATTCGCAATCGACCGCTTCCGATTCATCCGGATCTAGTCACAGCTCCTCCCTCGAAGAAGAGGATTGCACGGAATGCGCCCACAACAAGATCAGTCTGCTCGCGAGCGATCCAATTTTGACCGAGTTCAGGGTCGAATACGTCAAGCAACAAATTCTCAAGAAACTGCGACTTTCCAAGCCTCCAGAGATATCGATGCCGCTCTCGACCTTGCCGAAGCCTCTGATAAACGGTCGTGTGCTCGAACTTCGACCCGGAGCGCCTCTCGAGCCGGAAAAATCGATCGACAGTTTCTACGGGAAAACCGATCAGATTGTCGTTTTTCCAAAAGAAGGTTAGTCTATCGAATTTTTCTTCCGTTTTCTTCCTTTTCCATCCTTCTTCTACCTTTCGCCGCCGTGTCGCCCGGCGTCGCGCATACAGCTAAGGTTCAGATGCATGTCATCATAGTAAGTGCGAGCATAACAACGAATACAGGCCAAATAGCGATAACGAGAAAGCAAACACGACCGTGACAGTTTAACCGAATACATATTCCATATCGCGTAGTTGTCTGAGAAATCTCTACGTTTCGGTTCGAATGCTCTCGCGTCTGTCTTAGAGATGTAAACGAAAGCTAGGTAATAAAAGGAAGATTGTACCGCACAGCGGATCTAACTGGATCATACTGTACATACACCGATTTGCCCCGTTGCACGAGCCGCGTCGGCGCGACGCGACGCGACGCACAGTGGTCCGAGAGCCCGTTTTTTGTAACCGACACTATTGCAGCGTTATTTCAAGGTTTAATGTTATATTATTACATATGCGAATATCGAAGATCTAAGCTTTTAGACAAATCAAATCTGAATTGTAGCGTTTTTACGAATTTTTTTAGAACTGTCCCTAAAGTTTAGATTGTAGTTGACTTTATATTCTTCGTACATTGATTAAAACATGCGCATATTACCATTAAATAACTGAAATGTTATATATCCACTCACGCATATGAAAATATAGCACACATTCGCATTTCAGCGTTGTGCGAGGAATAATTCAACTGTTTAACCCTTTGCACTCGGAGCTACTTTAACTCGAAAATTAAACATTTCTTCCGAACTAGAATCATTTCATTCTATATTAATTTATTTAAATGTTTAGTAATTGATTAGATACCAACATAGTATAGCAATCTTTCTATAGCGACTCTGAGTTACTAATCGAGTGCTAAGGGTTAATTGTAACTCCAATTTCATAGTTTTTCACGTGGAACGCTATGTGTGCTCGGAAAACTACCTGAAAAATACCATATTTTGAATTTCGAGGTTTCAAAAGGCTCTTATTTTGAGAGAAACAAAAATTCTATTGTAATTTGAATGTCGAATAATGAATTTTAGCCAGAAAAAAGCGGACTCCTGGACCACTGTTGTGCAACGGAATCGCGCCGGCTTTGACCTTTCCCATCGCTGCGAACGTACTCTCCGTGCCTTACAAGTTGTCTCCTGGCAGGAATTCGAAAGGAGTGCGGCAGCAAGCGGTCCGATTGGGCCATTCCACTGGCACTTTCGGTTCCAGCCGAATTATTGGCTAAAGTTTGTGACGTCACGGCCTAACCATTGGCTGCGAGCGAGAATCCCCTTTGCCCCTGCGCTGTCTCTCGAGTCAACTTGCGAGGCACGGAGAGTACGCGATCCCTAATTCCTAGTTCGTACAAATCGTTTCGACAGATAACGAATTTCAGGAATACCGTGTCGGGGATAGCACCGGTCAGCGAGAAAACGACTCCTCGAAGGTCGACAGTTTGATAAGGGGTAGGGGGCACGCGTATCTCGCATGACCGTTTCCGAATAAAGACGTTCACGCGAGGGACGCTTCTTACGAAAAAAATTCAGATTCTACGACAAAAACATAAAAGAACTAATGATCGACAACTACTTTTAGGCGTGGCTGACTCGAAAAAGTGTCAACACAGTTCAAACCATTTGACCGGGTTCAATCCTGCAGCCTGCTTCACGTTTTATCTGCCGAATGAGATGCAATTTCTGGACGTGACCTCGGCACAGTTATGGTTCTACAAAGAATACGACGAGAACGATGACCTCAATCAAACTTTTGTCCTATCCGAACTCGATCACTGGGACCTGGATGGTAATTTCGAAAAGAACACGATGGTTGCAATCTTCGAAACCGATATCGGAGGTAAGATCGATCTTACATCGAGTCTGGTGGTTCTTCCTCATAAGCACGAAACGTATCGAATCGAGAAGAAAGCAACAGCTTCATGCTCGCGTCGTTGTTTGTAATTCGAGTCAGATCGAACCGAAACCGACATCGAACTCTTCGCTCGTCGTCGACCCACGAGATTCGCGAGCCCTCGGTCTCGGCATCGGCATCGTGAAAATAGTTCGAGTAACTTTGCCACGAGATTCGATAACGGAGCACGCTAAAGAAAAGAACACGCTGAAACGGTTCTACGAAGCGAGACACCGACAACGTTAGTGGTTCTACGTATTCGTTGGCATTCGATAGGGACTTTAGACCGTGGTAACGATATGTCGGAAAAAATACAGTATCCTCGTGATACAGACGTATCTGCGAGGCTGAAAGAGAGGATCGAACGCTGCCAGAGCAACGACACGCGCAATGTTTTTATCGCGTAAAGAGTTCGGAACGGTACAGAGCACGATTCAAAATCGGTACCGACTACCGAACACGTTTTCGTTCTTGTATTATGCAATAGCGAGAGTACAGTCGACAGAATGGAAATACACCGGTCGCGATAATTTTCAAAGTTGAACTTTTCTCACCAACTCTCGGCTCCGATCGAAAGCACGAGCAGGGCCGTGCCGTGCTATGAGTCAGAGAGAAACAACGAAATCAAAAAATACAATTTGAACCAGTCAATAATAATTACAAATCTTTACGCAACGCTCTCCTATATTGGTCTATGTTATTCCGAAATTGATGTACACGTTTTATAAGTTTATCGCACGCCTCTGCCTAAGCGCATTCGGTACCCTTTGACTTCGGTTTTTGATGCAGGTGCATCGTTGGCGAGCGCTCGCCGATAGACTTTTGATCTGACAGCGCGAAGCTATTATTTCTGTTTTCAATCAGAATCGAAGGTTATTTAAAAAAGAAAAACATTTAAGGTGCGGCATTTCGAAGACTCGCATCATACTGAGAAAATCTACCGAGGACAAGAGCCCAAAGTGACAAAGTAAACTTTGATATTTCAGAGGGTTGGGTGAAAGCGGACGTGAGCTTCACCTTGAGGAAATGGGTGGAAGAGCTTCGGCTGAACCACGCGATACAAATAGCTTGCAGCACCTGTTCGATCGACCGTGATACCGCGCCGGTATCCATCGAGCTGACTCTGAAACCGTTTCTCGTGATACACGCGTCGCCGGTGCCGCAGAAAAACAGGCCGAAAAGGAATTCGAACTGTCTGCCGGAAATGAAGGAATGTTGCAGGGACGAGCTCTACATAAATTTCGAAGATATGGGCTGGAGCGATTGGATCCTACACCCGAGCGGGTATCACGCCTACTTTTGTCGCGGATCTTGTTCCTCCGCGGCTTCGTTGACCGCCAGTGGTTCCGCGTACAACAATGTGATCAGGGTAAGAATCTCTTCAGGGGTTTCCAACCTTCTCAGCCCCTTTTTAAAGAACGATTTTCTTCATAGACCCCCTTACATTCTTCTCTGTAATATAACAATAATACCGTTAATAGCACATAAAAAACTTAAAGATAACGATTCGACTATGAAGTGGTTTATTAGATTTATGTTTCATTACCTTTGTATTATTTTTTTCGGACATTCGACTTTAGATGCGTGGACCATACCGCCCTATACAAATCTATGTATATTAGATTTATATATGCTAAATCGGATATTATTATCTAATAATTACATTCCTTAAAAATGAAATAAAATTTCAAGAAAGAAAAAAGTATCATCGACCCCCGATAGACCCCTGGAATGCTATGGACCCTTTTCAAACTTCCATCAACCCCTAAGGAGTCCACCCGAACCCCATTGGGAACCCCTATCTTCGAATCTAAGACTTTAGATAATCTAAAATGTCTTTGCGTTTCGTCGCTCTTGACACTTCTCTTTTCTTCTTACAGAGATTGTTGGCCAGAAGGGGGAACACGGTCCACCGTAAAAGCGAGATCGTACCATGTTGTTCGCCGACGCAGTTCTCGTCCATTCAGCTGCTCTACGTCGACTCAAACAATACGATCACGCAAAAGACTCTACCGAATATGGTGGTCGAAGCTTGTGGTTGTATGTGATGCGAAAAGCCGATCGAGATCTAAACCATACCTAATCCACACGATTCGAAAGAGCATCGGTTTTGTTACTTTCCTACGCGACGAGCGTCTCATAACCGGACGCTACACATGTACGCGACACACCGTCTATCTAGATGGTTAAGTGCATGTGTACTACGTGTAGGCAGGTGTTTACGATTCGTACGACGGCAGCGCCGTTATCCGGAAAACGAACGAATCGCTGGATCGGCTAGATGTTTCGCAATCGGTTGATAACGCTTGAATCGTCGATCAAAATTTCTCTTTTGCATCGAAAGCGGTGATAGAAATTGATTTCGAATACGGCGCCACGAGACATTGATCGAAACGATGATGCATCCCATCGTTTGCACAACCATATCTAACCGTGTAAACGAGCGAAACAGTATTTTTTCTGTCTTTCCTGCTTATCGCTTTATTGCTTCCACGACTGAATCCAAACTCTTTAACCGCTCCTCTCCCCACCGTCCTCCTTCCCACTCTCTCACTCTCTCTCACTCTCTTGCCCTCTTCTTTTCTCTCAACACAGTCGAAACCACCGCAATCGCCGCAACCGTATTTCTCCATAGAAATGTTATCTAAAAAATTCGCCCAATATCGATTGTCAGTTGAACGTAATCATATATATATATGTACTGTGCTGTATTTATTTCTTATAAAAATATTCGAAACTTTTGTTAAATTTTGAGAGATACTCGTACGATACACTCTAATTTCTTCGAATATCTTTAAGCTCGTATTTTCATTAAGGTATGTGTCAATCTGAGAGTAAAACTACTATTGAGTAAAACTACTATCGAGAGTGCTAGCGGAGAGTTAAATAATAACTAAGTTGAAACTCTCACAAATGGACACGTACCTTTAGGATTCCTGTTTCAAAATTTATGTTACTCCTCTGTAAACACGAATATAGGAGCAGTTCGATGGAATGTTACTACCCCCGGAAAGCTATGACATTTTCCATATGTTGAACACGCGATCCAAAAAGATGTTCACATTCCGTACGTGTATAATACTATAATCTAATAGACTCACCAACAATAAGACGCATTCAAACATTAAAAGTACATCGAAACCGTGCGATAAGAAGAGCGTAAGTATGTATATTCGATTCGATACGATGCGATATACGATACAACTCGTTTCGATTCGATTCCTATTGGTTCGAGTGTTCTTCCGCTGCTACTTTCATTCAGTCAGGAAATAGTGGCCGTTTCCTCGCGCATGCGCGGCGATTTCAACGTCAGTAAAGTATAATTTTGGATAAAATAGGGTACCTTGATCAGCCTGTAAAATTTTAGAAAATTCTTATGATTTGATTATGAAAAATGAATGTACAGGTTTTGCACTCCAAATTCACCCTTCTGTAAATCAAATTCAACCTTCCGCAAATAATGTATTTTAAGTAAGTTTTTGTAAAGAAATCAGATCAAGTGTAAATTAATTGTCAGGAAATTCAAAATTTTATTTATTGCAAACGATATACATTAAATACTTAGTTAAAAGTAATTACCAATTATATGAATATGTGTGATCATTGTAACCATTTTCTATATTATTTTCTAATAAATTTAAAAAATGAAAGTACATATGTATTTATTGAAGCGTATTGAGTATTGAGACTTATTTACGTTTCCCTCGCAGTAATGACACCGTTCACATGTGTCTAAATATATATATAATTTAATCCAAATAAATAAATAATAAATTTTAAATATTCTTAAAGGGGCGAAATTGATTTATAAAGGTTGAATTTGATTCGCGCGAAAGGGTGAAATTGGTTTACAAAATGATGAAATTGATTTGCATAACCATAGGTTGAATTTGTAAAACATAACAAAACGAATACATGTAACATGTGTATTTGTCTATATGTGTACTGTAACTCGTAGGACACTCGTCGCGTCTCTTTGTCCGGAACTTTTCCGCCGATATCACTACCCGACAATCTTTTCCTCATAATATAGATACGTTATTGTTTTTGGCACGCTTGCGCAAGAAAAAATTGGCCAATATCTCCTCACTGCTTTCATTAGTTTCATTGTACACCGTCGCGTGCTTCTCGTTCGCGCATCTGTATTACCAAGGTCTAACCTGATCTAACCAAAACGCATTATTGAAAACTATATATATAATCAGAGTTATATAGAAACATTGATGCGTATTGTCGCAATGTCGTGAATCTTGCGTACGAGCAAACTCGTATCTCGGTAAAAATATAATTTCACTACGATCAAGTTCGAGTACCGTGTGGTTAAGATGCTGTCAGAAGTCGACGTATTTATAAGTAATTATACGCTCGTCGATCCCGAGATATACCAGCTTTGGGTCGACGGTCATTCCTGTGAGTTCGTCAATTGTAATTCCCCGAGAAAACGAAAAGCTCTATTTTTAATGTCTAAAACCTTCTGGTCTAATCGATCCGGTTTGACGTTTTCCCGATTTAGCTAGCGACGCGGTCAACATTTTGCATCAGCGAGGTATTTGTCATCAAACAAATGCTCCTATCGAGTTGGTTGCTTCCGATATTCTGGATCACTATCGAACCTACGCCCTTTTGGAAAAACTGCTTCACACTCCTACAAAATTAGCGAGCGAACAACTCGCGTTTCAAATAGAACCCCAAACTAGTCAGATGCTCATCGAAATGTAAGCGAATTCCACTACCGATGTCACTCGTTAACCCCTTCCCATCTTTTTTACAGTTACACTGGTTAGAACGTTTTTAGTCGTAGAAGAGGAAAGAAGATTTATTTGTTTTGTATGGCTATGTGTGTGTGTATTATGGGCAATGTGTATAATGGACAGGTATTTCACAAATTGCCCAAACATTTTATATAATATCCACGTTTCGTTGGGCAGTGTGTTAAATCCATGCTGGACATTTTTTTTATGTTTCTCTTTTATAGCGGTAAACTCGTCGATTAGGATCCTCCTCTCAGATTTTAACGGAACTTAAAACTCAGACCTATTTTGTTTTTATTTCGTAAACTAACGCAAACCTAACGGCCGGCATTTCCGCCCCCACGACCTAATCACACTTACGCATTCTATACATTGTCCGTAAGAACTACATTTATTTTAATACTTAAATATTAATTACCACACAGTGGATCTTTGTGCAAATTAAATTTTTTTTACTTGAATTGCAACAAACTGAAGTGAAAGAGATCTATTTTCTTTCTTAAGATAGTAAACAGGTCGAAAATAATAAAACGGTATTTTTAAATTCTTCTATTATTTTTACTGTTTTAAATTACACCTACTCATTTTTGTTATGAATGCGTGAAATTCGCTGTCTGTGAATTTTATTTCATCTAAAAAGAAAGAACGCGTAACATTCGTGTTAGTTAGACTTCGTTCAAATCTACATCACGAGTCTGGCTCGTTAAAATACGGCAAGGGGTTAACCCGTTAACCTATCGTAATGGGTAGCCGCGTAACGATTTCGATTGCATCGATTGCATAGGTACTACGAGTTCGATGACATCGTTATCAGAGAGCTGTTGGGCAAAAAGCTAACTTCGAAAAGTAGAAAGGATATGGACGAAGTGTCGGAGAAGACTGGTATCACGTTGAAGAGCTGCCGCAGACAGTACGATAACGTGAAAAGAGTATTTAAGGTCGTCGAAGATTTGCCAGGCTCCTTGGCGGTTAATATCGAACAGCATTTTTTACTATCCGAAGACCTTGCCAAGTAACGAAAAATCAGAACTAACTAATCGTTCGATCCATGGCATTCGTTCGTAATTAATCGGTGCTTACAATCGCTTAGACGATACGCGGCTGTGGTGTTCATCGCCTGTCTCAGATTCGAAATGAACAAACGGAAGCTGCAATTTCTAACGTTCCCGGATCTATATCATTGCGCCAATAGCATGATGTCTCTGTGGACGTATCGCTGCGTCGGCTCCGAATACTTCGATACGGACTTGGACAGAGAATTTCTATTGGAACTGGCCGAGTGTAGAATACTCTTGGAAAACGACAAACATCACAAACAGTATGTTGCGCATTGCTTTTCAAAATTCTATCCGTCATGTTGAAAACGCATTGCTTCCACGAAGGCCTGTTTTGCAGTTTAGTATGTATCAAACTGAAGCCTATGATTCCGGAACGTTCTTACCAAGAAGTGGACAGCAATTTCCGTTCATATTCCAGAGCAATGCTGGGGATAGGATGTAATCTGCATCGTTCCAGAGATCTGAGGTTCTTCTTTCTAGAATTGGTAGAGAGATGCGTGGAACCGTGGCGTCAAATCAATTGGAGTCACACGGATCTTCGCAATTTTTTAACGGTTTATACACAATGCGCGTTAGATATGGATGTACTGAGGTGAGATACAAACCGGACAGATCCAAGCAAACAAGCATCATTTATCCCACTTGAATGGATCATTTCCTTTTCTAGGGACGGCGAGCTGAGGGATGCTTTCGAACGCTACATGATTGTTGTAACATGTTGTTTATTGCGTATGTATCATACATGACTATCGGCGGGGGACGACGACACTGTGCAAATATTAAATACAGTTAGCATCGACGGCTAGTTAATCGTTACAGACGAAAGAATATAGATAAATTTTATGTACAATACAGTTTATTATTACGTTTCAGTAATAAATAATCGAGAAAGAAATGCAGCGTTTACACGCTCATTAAATATGTGCCGATAATATACAATTCTTACGTATTATCAGCCTGTATCGTCGCGTATCTTACGCGACGTGAAATATTCATTTGCCATTAGGACATTTTGCGAACAAGAATCAATTTCATTTACCAATAAAAAATTCGAAATTATTTGTTAAATTCGTTGAACACTATTGTGGTATTGCGATACGATTTAAATATTCGGTCATAGGTACTACTGCGCATATACTATACATCATCATACATGTATTGTATAGGTTGTCCATATGTGTATATATATATATATATATACACATACACACACGCCCACAAACAAATTTGCATGTTAATAGTGTTCACGCGTACGCTGCATGTACTGAAAACGATTCGCTTTTTATACATGCACACGTTTCGAAATTGCTTAAACATAAACTCCATGACTTTTTCTTATTATTGTTAAACTTTGTACTTACTCTCCGCTACATATTCTCTTTGCCTAGGATGGAATCTAGAGGACGCTACATTGGGGGAAGGGTACAACCTGGTAAGTAAGAAAGTGACAGGAAAGATCGATTCGAAGGGGAATTTGAATTTTACCTAGAGATCTCTGGAAACAGTTACTTTTCTAAGCCAAGTACTTTGTTCGTTGCGTACACTATGTCGTTCATTTGAGGCAGAGCAGCAACTTCCAACGATTTGGTGTAAGGCATTGGTGTGTCGACACCAGTAACACGAATCACAGGAGCATCGAGGTGATAGAACGCTTCGCCTGTAATTTTTAGAAGAAATCGTTAGCAATCGGAATAAGTATAATATAGTGTAGCATATATTAATTACGATAAGCCAACAAAACTCACTTTCTGAAATTCTTGCGCTGATTTCTGCACCAATACCGCACTGCGGCCAACCTTGTTCCACAGTTAAAATGTGATTCGTCTTTGCTACCGACTGCACGATCGTGTCTATATCGAGCGGTCTCAAAGATCTAAGATTTATCACTTCGGCCTCTATACCCTTTCCTGCAAGTTCGTTCGCAGCTTCGAGCGCTTGCTCGACCGCTTTGGAATGTGCCACCATGGTAACGTGTTTCCCAACTCGTTCAATTTTTGCTTTACCAATGGGCAAGATGAATTCTTTCGACAGAGCCTCGTCCGACATGGGATATTGTACACCGTACAAGATTTCATTTTCTAATACAACAACAGGATCGGGATCTCGAATAGCGGCTTTCAATAAACCTTTCGCGTCTTCGCTGGTGTAAGGCGACACCACCTTCAAGCCGGGGCAGTGGCTATACCAAGCGCCGAAGCACTGAGAGTGCTGCGCCCCTACGCCCGCTGCTGCTCCATTAGGGCCACGGAAAACAATAGGTATGTTTACTCTACCGGCAGACATGTAGAACGTCTTTGCCGCGGAATTAACGATTTGGTCGATCGCTTGCATTGAGAAGTTGAACGTCATGAACTCGCACACTGGACGTAAACCAGCCTAAAACATTTCGATGAAAACCATGATGCACCTTGAAAAAGTGGAGGAATAGAAAACGGATGTGAATTCAGTTTACCATGGCAGCTCCTACTGCAATTCCGGTAAATCCTGCTTCCGTAATGGGAGTATCTATAACACGCTTGTCACCGTATTTTTTCCATAGACCCCTAGAAACTTTGTAAGCACCGTCGTATAAAGCCACTTCTTCCCCGAGCAAAAATACTTTCTCGTCTCTCTCCATTTCCTCATCCAGGGCTGAATTCAATGCGTCTCGTACAGTCATCTGCGAAAACAGAACATTTGAGAGTAGCTGACGATAAATCTGTGCTTACAAGGAAGAACGCTGCATGTCGCATACTTTCATTTTCGAGATATTGCTGTTTAAAGTTTTGATTACTAATTCTTAGACATAGGACATTGGTTAAATTGCATTATTTTCTGAGCCTTTGGAATTTGTTTCCATGACCTTTTTCTGGTAAATACGTAAATCCTATACTCTAAAGCTCAATTAATGCATACTCAAATTGTTTGAAGTTGTGACATGCGGCGTGTTTCCTTACAACCACAGAAATATCGTGGTCGCATTTTTCGTTTTATGCTGGTGAATTCACGTTCGAATGAAGATAGGTGACCGCGGGGGTTTAGAATTTGAATAATTGATCGCGGAACTCTATTGCAATTTAGAACGAATGACCTTTGCTGCCCTTCAACGTGTAGCACAACCGATGCAACAATAATTCTCGCTTGTCGCACGCAACGAGCTTGCGTTACGCGTTCGAAAGGATCCAAAAGATAATCGACTCGACGATAAAACATTGTTACGAGAAAAAGACGGGCATCGTGCGCGAAAAAGTATGTGGTACGATGTCAAAGCGTTGAGGTTATGTTTCTTGACGGTGAACAAGATATTGAATTGAAAATATTCTTACCTGCTGTGCGGCAGTCCATTTTGACGTCGAGAACGAACGTCGGACGATATTCCTGACGGCAGACTGAAAACAATTGCGACAATCGTTGACGAAGAACGTACAGCATGTCTCGTTTGTCTTTTAAAGTTGAAACGTCAACTGTTTTCGAGTCGACGATAACCGTACTTACCGGAATCATCGTAAGCCGTAAACCGTAAACCGTTCGAATAATCTTCACGCGTGAAACCCTTTCGTTTGGTCAAATATATTTTCGTCGGTTCTCGTTCGTCTCGGCAAGACCCAGCAAGACCTCTGGTTCGAGAGTAATCCGTCACGATCCACGTCTACGGTTATTCAGTGTTCAGTACAGTACAGTCACTGAGTACAGTACTGGCTACGAACCGAACACGGAACGATAGAACCAGAACCAGAAAAGCTCAAGGTCGAGAGGTTAGCTCTTATGAAACACCTTTGCCCCTATTTGCGTTCTGCACTTACAATGTATTTACGATATAGATACATACATAATAGTGCACGCTTTGTACCCTTGCGAACAGGAAACGACAAAATCATTGAATATTTAAGGCAGCTCGTTGCACAACCAGTTTCTTATTTCATATACTAATTCTAAGATACCGATGTTTCCCGCGCAACATTTGTATTACACATATTTATAGGACTCGCTGCGGTCATTGTCGTTGGCTGCTGCAACGATAATGCGATCGCTAGAGGCTTCTTTTTTAGCCAATCACGCTACGACAACCGATTAGCTAACCAATCGTTGCAACCATGGTAGAGTAAGGTTTCCGTTGGCTCCGGCTTTTCCAGAAGACGAAAATGATGGCGCGGGCAGGAACGAGTGGTCGCGACCTTAGTATATTAGCGCGTTTGGAAAATTAATGTGTAATATGTGGATGCCAATCGAATATTAATAATAATTTACCCCCTACTTTCTCTACAATGTAGAATATCCTAAAAATGTTGTACTTCCTTGAACGAAAACTTTCTCCGCGAACGAAAAACACGGGCCAATCAGAGCGCGGCTACAGCGCCCGCATTCCGGCTCAGCCAATCTCAATGCCTGGCTCAGCGCGAGCCGTCAGTAGTCGCGCTCTGATTGGCCTGTGGTTTTCTTTAATAATTCAAAAAAAAAGAAAAAGTTGCTTCAAATAACATCAGGAATCACCCCTTCCAAGGAAGTACAATATTTTTGGGACACTCTGTATAGTTACCTCTCTGCGCGTGACCGGAAAAACGCGTCCAATATACCATACCTGCTCGTGATTCGCGAATGCGCCTGCACGCTGCGTTCTATTTTAAATTAAAAATTTCAGATTGCAAATTTGAGATTGCAAATTTCAAAATTCAACCTTGAATTTGAAATTTCAATTTATTGTATTGTACAAACTGATTTCATCGACTCTCGTGAAAGAAAGGTAAGCAAGAAAAGTCGAAGTGTACTCGTTGCTGGAAATACGTTTTATTACTTGTACCTTTATTACCGCTACACTACTCTTAAGTAGTTGCGTCGTCCTACTTTTTACAATCACTGTAATTTGCGATCTCGCGACGTTTCTTATTGCACCGTTCGTTGACTCGATCGAAGAGAAGCGAGCGAAATTAGTTGTTAATATTTCTATGCGAGGAAATCGTGAAAAATCGCTTTTAGCCGCTTCTAGTCGCTTCTAGTCGCTTCTAGTCGCTTCTAGTCGCTTCAAGTCGCTTCTCGTCGCGCCGATAGAAAAGCAAACCGTAAACGATCAAATACGTGAATGGCTTAGGTCGCATCAGCCCCTTAATTTAGCTACTTATCGTTAGGGACATGGAAAGGCCGGTGAACGGTTCGAACGCGATTCGATTTCGAATCCGAGACGCGATTTCTGGCAAAGTGTTCTAGATAGTATAGGTACGTAACATGCGTAGGTTTTTCGCTTGCCGACTACGTTTTTTTTTGCTCGGCCTCCGAATTCCGAATTCCGACGTCTGGATCGAACAGTCGGAAAAACGATCGGCAGCGATATGATCAAGATCGTGCAAAGAATTGAAAAGCTGTCGCAATTGTCGCGTTCTTTTTTATTGCTCTGTCGAATCGTTTCCAGTCGGTCGGCCTCCGAATTCCGAATTTCGACGTCTGGATCGAACAGTCGAAAAAACGATCGGCAGCGATATGATCAAGATCGTGCAAAGAATTGAAAAGCTGTCGCAATTGTCGAATCGACGCGACGTAAATATCTACACGCGCACACGTTGAACGAGAGTCTGCGAACTTGTGATTTTGGCGCTAAAGGAAATCGGAGATCTTGCGATCTTGACAAAGAATGACGGGGGTGTGGGGGAGGAAACAGGCAGAAATCGAAAATGTTAGTCGCAAACGAGTGAAAATTGCGAGAACATGTCGGTGAGCAGTGGGTTGATAATCTGATAACAATAAAAGAAACGGCCGATTCGATCGCGGATCTCGAGTCTCGATGTTTCTATCGAAAATCCTCGCAAGCAAAGAGACGAGCTACCAACATTAGTACATTTATTTACAAAAAGTATTCGCTTTTGGTACAATGAAAATGCAATGTGAAAATGCGTGTTGCGTGCGTGCATGAGGGTTGCCTTTATAGAAAATGCATACATAGCTAACATTCATACGAGAGCATTCTACGCAAAGACACTTGCGCTGTAGGGTATTGTGTGACTAGATTCTTGATTCGGAATCGATCTATACGTACGAACTGCCAGTGTGATCGAAGAGAAATGATGTTCGATGATACGGTACGATCGTACTGGGGAAGAAATCACTATGCGACATCGCTTCTCTGTACAAATTTCTCCGAAAGGAAATCAAGTTTGGGTATACGTGCTGAACCGTGTTTCTTCTTTTTCGGGTTTTTTCTTTTTTTTCTTTTTTATTAACGAGAGAACAACAATTCCATAGAACTTTGGATCGAGTAGAACACTGGCTAGAATAAAAGACCCTCTCTCCGATCGATAATTCAACTTTGTCAAAGAGAACGCAACGGAAGTCGAGAGATAGAAAAATACCAAGAGAGGGTTCAAGGTATGGAACGTGAGCCTAGAAGTTCTTTACTTTTGCTTCGTAGTTTTATCTGTATCGGTTTCTGTTCCTGTTTCTGTTTCTGTACCTGTTCCAGTTCCTGTTCCTGTTTCTGTTTCTGTTTCTGTTTCTGTATCTGTGTCGGTGTCTATGTCTGCGCTTGTATCGGTATCGGTATCGGCATCTGCATCTGCATGGGCATCGGCATTGGCGTCGGTATCGGTAATGGTATCGGTATTTGCATCGGTATTTCTGTGTATACGAACTTTTGTGCATATAACTGTTTCAGAGTGTGTCGTATGCATGTTTCGGTGTGTGGCTATGGAAAAACGAAATGAATCAAAAGAAATCTAGCAAGTAGATCAAACGAAAGATACATGTACAGTAAGTGAAACGATCTTTGTGGATCGAAATAAACAAATAAAGAGAACGAGGAGAAGAAATTTCTAAACGAATTAATAATGTATTACATGACACTTATTGATAGCAATAGTGATAATAATAACAATACTAATAAGAAGAAGAATAAGAAGAAGAGAATGCTAATAATAGTAAGAATAATAGTTGTAGCAGTCGGTAGTAGTGGTTGTGGTGACAGTGGTGGTGGTGGTGGTGGTAGTAGTAGTAGTAGTAGTAGTAGTAGTAGTAGTAGTAGTAGTAGTTGTAGTAGTAGTAGCAGTAGTAGTAGTAGTAATAGTAGTAGTAGTAGTAGTAGAGTAGTAGTAGAGTAGTAGTAGTAGTAGTAGTAGTAGAGTAGTAGTAGAGTAGTAGTAGTAATAGTAGTAGTAGTAGTAGTAGTAATAGTAATAGTAGTAATAGTAAATATATTAATTGTAGTACCGTTAACATCGGCTGTAAGTACGCTACAACGATTTAACTTTGGTTTGGATAACATTTCACTACTCTCGGTTGTACGTCTGTTTGTTTAGCACGTTTGGGGCCAAAAAATAGCCTTCTCGTTGAAAGTGTAACGTCGAGAAACGTTGACGCTGCTTTGCGATTAACCGATACGATTCATTTTTTTTTTATTATTAAAGGCCTCGAATAATTCCTTTCGACGTTCCAATGTATCCGGTTGTGGGCCATCGATCGCAAAGATGCGCAACCAACGCAACGCAACGTGATGCGACGTGACGCAACGCAACGCAACGCAACGATCGGACTTAAGAAGAAGGAATAGATTTCAGGGAGAATCAAAGTTCCTCCGATCGCATCTAAAATAGTATCGATCCGTTCGCGCACCTTGCTATTAAACCTAGCTCGAACCGTGACCGTAGAATATCGTTCTTCCTTTTCATTCGGTTTATCATTCCATCGATATCTTGTGAATCCCATGAAACGAGAAGCGACACTTATGTATTTACGCAATATACGCCTATACGAAGGCTACGAAAGGCATTTCTGATATGAAAGAACAAATTGCAACTGATGCGCGCGTTGTTTTAAATTTCTCTATTTTTCGAATTAGTATTGGTAATTTGTAACGGGTAGTTCTACACGCGTAAACGCAAACGGTTTCAGAATGACCCAAGAAATTTGTTAAACGAGTCGGATCGAACGAATGAGAGTTCTTCATCGAACTGCTCGCCGATGCTTCGTCGGTTTGGTTCGCACTCGTGAATCGTATTATTGTAAATCGTAAATCGTAGATCGTAAATCGTAAATCGTAATTCGTAAATCGTCAATCGTCAATCGTCAATCGTAAATCGTAGATCGTAAATCGTAACTCGTAACGTACGATTCGACGACGCATTACTGGACGCGCGCAATCGCGTTCCAACCTGTTAATTTACACGGTATAAAAATCTCCTTTCCTTTTCTCCTCGTATCCTTTTTTTACTAGAATATGTACAAAGAAACTGTTATCGACAACTGTTTTTTCGAATTCGCTAATATGTAGAATATAGCACGGGTTCTTCGTCTTTCCACGAAAGAATTGCCGCGCGAATGTTACGCATTCTTCCTATTATTATAACATTCGCTATACGTATAATACCTTTGTTTGTGGCCTCGCGCGCCGAACAAGAACAAAACGATCAAATCTATGTCAACCGGAAGACAGACACACGATCTTTTAGAATTTTGACTTTCCGTTCGTTCGATCGTTCGTTCCGTTTATTCGGCGTTTCAAGGTGTTTCCCCGTGTAAGTAAAGCCTTCTGGAACAATGAAACCACTCGTTAGGAAATTTCAATGAAAACTGATTGTAACAAGATCGGAGAGCTCGACGGTCGATGCGACGTTTCTGCACTACATATATATATGTATATGTTATCTTTTAGCCGATCGCCCGATTTTCTAGACCTAAACTATGCACTTTTATTCGCTACCGTCTATCGTCTGTCGACTGTCGACTATCGGTGAGCCGATCAACGCTGCATTCTCTTCAGGGTGTAGACTCGCGTTTCCAGGATTCATTACTCGGTGATGCAAAGATGGGATTTTGTCAGTAGTCAAAAGCGCTAGATATTATAAAAGATCAATTTAAACTGCAGTCGCCCTCAAAAATCCTATTTTTACGTTTATTCGGAAGCGTAAAGCTGGGCATGTAGCTATTTTCGTAAAGCTGCGACAGATACATGCTGCCGAATTAAACATGATGCCTCGTAAACGTAAAAGTAGGACTTTTGAGGACGACTGCGGCCTAGATTGATCTTTTATCTAGCTCTTTCGACTATTGAAAAAGCCCATCTTTGCATCGTCGAGAAATGAAAAGGCGCATCCCGCACTCTTGCAATCCTGGAAACGAGTTTACCCCCTTAAGACCGTCTTAAAGACGTCTTGTCCTATAATTATCCACAAGTGAATACGACTGGTCTTTCAAAATGTCTGGCCGTACGACAAATCGTGTCGTCTGTGGGCCGTTTTATCATCGATCGGATCGATTCGTCTCGCAACCACAACCGAACAAACTAAAACGAATACTTGTTTTTAGCAGGTGGTCGAACGGCTTCGTGAAAAAATTCGAACGGTGCTAATAATCCGGATACTACGCAGTCCAAGGACACCCACGCGGCTAGCAGTAACACTCGTTACTCTTTGTCAGGTACAGATAGCACGTACACGGATACGTATACGAGAATCAGGATATGTATAGAAATCGAGGTATAGTCTGATATGGCATCGGTGTTGAACGTGTGCAATTAATCGGTCCCAAGTCGCACCGGATTGCATCGTTTTTGAAACGTGTTGCCTTTAAAAAAGAAAAACGCGATTGTCCATAGAACAGTCGAGCACAATATCGAAAGAAACTGTTCGGTTTCGTTGCGGATACGCGATGAGCGCAAGAATTTCGCGTATTCCTACGAACGTCGCATCGTTCGTATTACTGCTAACAACCGTCTTAACATAACAATGATCCGAAACAAAAGATAGAACTGTTCTTCTGGACGAACGATCAAACGAATTTTACCCAAAAAGCTTTACCCAACAGCACGTCTGCGTTAAAGCAATTCAAATGATTCCTTCGATCGATCGTACCGAACAACGATTCTGCCGCGATGAATCGTAGTTCGGACAAATTCTTAAAATGTACTCTAATCGGTTTTGCCTCTTTTCTTTATCACTTTCTTTCTTCTTTCATCACGTTTACTCGCTCTTCCGCTCTCTTTTTCGCATGCTCTCGTTCGTTCGTTTATTCGCTCGCTTTTGTTCTTACACGTTCGTTCACAAGCCTCTTTCTCTCCTCTTCTCGTAACCCCCACCCCCATCGCCAATCTCTTTCGCTCTCTTTCTTGGTATGTATGTACATATGTATAGCCAAAAGAACGTATAGTAACTGAACGCAAAATTCTTGTAAAAGTGCTAAAACTTATGGCGATAGTGAGCCGATCAAAATAATATGACGATGACGGTGATAATGACGATGATGTGACTATCACGATAATAATGGCGGGCGATGGCGTAACAAGAACAATAATAATTACAGTGATTAGAACCAACTGCCTCCGCCCAATTTCGTAGAAAGACCACCGATGCCTTTGCCGAACATACTGCCAACTTTTCCGACAACGTTCGATGTAACGTTGCTGATGTTAGCCACGTAGTTTGCGTCTTCGCCGGCAACGTTTTCGACGATCGTCACCTTCGTCTTCGGGCGCTCCTCGTCGTCGTTACCATTTTCCGAAAGCCCCCTTTGACAAGCAAGAAAGAGAAACATTTACCGGCCGATCATTATCGGGATTATCGGAACTATAGTAAAGTCGCGATCTAGCTTCCTGAGGATCTCCACGATCCTTGGCCTCGCAAGATGCTGAGAAGCTCGAGCTCACCGATACGCTTTCTATTGTTGCGCCTTCGGCCGCGCGGTCCGTGTTTACATGCTGTCCTTTTCTACGTTCGGCATCCTTTGCACTTTTGGCGCGGTCTACGCAGTCATAAAAAAATCGTTTCTCTACACGATCTATGTCCCTGCTCGGAACAGGCGATGAGAGCCAGATCGCGAGTTTACTGTATCGCGTTACATGTACCGTGCACAAACAACATCATCGATACAATCCGATACTCACTCTTCGTTCTGAGCGCTCATGGATAAGGCACAAGTCGCTTCTTCCGTTTGCATCCTCTTAGATATAACCTGATATGGCTCCGAATTCAGTTTCTCCTCTGTGACACCCTGCAGCTCGAAATCGGAGTAAATCTTCTTCACTATATGAGCGAGACATGTACATTGATACAAATGCAAGCTGCATTCCGGTCTTTCCATCAACCAAGTGCACAGCATCTGGATTTGTGCGGCGTACCATTGCTGCGGAAACGAAACGAGATGAATTCATATCGTTAACGTTGTGTTTAGCGGTAAGAAAGACGCGACTCACCTCGAAACACGTCAGGATCCATAAATCGTCCATGACTTTGCCGCGAACCTGATCCATGCAGTTTCGCGTAAAACTGACGTAGGCCTGGCCCATTTCCTTCCCACTTCCCGACACCTTCTGAAAGCAAAAATTTTTCAAAAGTTGTTCCTGTCGCGACTACCGCGAGCAGATCGTCCGATTTTCGTAGCATCGCGTCGACAAGCGAAATGATAATCAATTACCGTGAAGCTAAGAATGGAGCCTATGAAAGATCCTTCGTCGTAACGGGACAACTTGGACAATGTCGTTTCCATCACCGTAATCAGTTTGTTGGTCATCCCTTGGGTCATGGAGGCTGAGGTCTTTTCGATCAAGTCGTCGATTTTCGCGTGATAGTTGTGCTGAAAGTAAAACGAAATGTGTACCGTTCAACGGCAACGAAAGCTTTACGTCATAGAGACAATTCGAGAAAAGAAAACGCAACGTCGACTCACCACATCGACACCGTCGATCGTACACAAACACAAGTTTTGCTTTTTCGCGTCCAAAATAACGTTGATCATCGCGCACATTTCCGATGGAATGATGTAATCCGTCGATGTGAATGTGACGCCTTTCTTCAGCCACTGCTGGAAAGCGGTGTCGGTCCGTTGAATACACGATTCGATCATGTCGCAGGCCATCAAGGTCAGCCTCTGCTCCAAATGTTGTCGAAACTCTTGATCCGGCCAGTGGAGATCGCGAATGAAAGATTGCAGGGCATCCAGCTTCCAGAAGAGTTCCTCGGACGTGGCGCAACCGTTTCCTTTGATTTCCCACCGTTCCTTCTCGAATCCTTTCTGAATCGATTGGGCGATCGACGTCTCCATCAAGTCCACGTAACGCACGACCAGCGGTGCAAACGTGTCGCGCAGATGCTGATGAAACCTACCGTTCTTCAAATTATCTGCAAGCGAGAAGCAAACGGCAGGACCGTCGATCAAAGGACGGCGGGAACGGAATTGGAGACGATGAAAGAAACAATGAAAGGCGGAAGCAAAGGAAGAAGGTGGAGAAAAAGCAATAGATCAGGTTTTGTTCATCGCATCGTATCGCATCGTATCGCATCGCATCGCATCGCATCAGTTCGAACTGTTCGAAGAAACACGGTTCTACCGTATCGACTCACCGTCTTCCCTCAAGTAATCGTTCAAGATCTTAAACAGCGGAAAGCTGTCCCACGTGTCCGGCGGTTGTTCAACGAGCACCTTGTTCATGTCTTCGGCGAACAACGACCAGAAGATCTCGGCGTGCTCCACCATGAGCTCGCTAAACCAGGCGAACGCCTGCGGTACAGTGTAGTAGGAGCGGATCGTGAAAATATTGGACGTCACACATGTACGGAGGGCGCATTTCGTCTAACTCAGGGCGATGGGTGCGTCACCCTGAGCAAAGAATCCTCGAAGACGGACTTTCTCGAACGATTTCAACGGTTTCAACGATTTCAACGGGATGACGCGATATTTTTTCAGGCTACCGTTTCCCGAGGTACATATCAAGTTCCACGCCCACTTCGAGGATTCCGAGAAACAGCGTTAGATTCTAGAAATCCAACTAATACCTCCGAGTAATGTTCTCCGTTTTGCTGAAGCAGATCCACGCACATTTCGGACAGGTGTATGAGATCCTCGAGCTTCTTGCTAGGAGGAACGCACACGTCGCTGCTCAAATCGTCCTCGATCTTTGCCTCGGCGGAGAGTTTCGTGTAGTTAACGAGAGCCGCGGTTTCCAGGCAGTTCTTGATCAAGTTCTTCACCTCTTCGGGAGCCACGGGAGTGACGCCGTCCTTCATCATGACTCGCTCCAAAAGCGACAAGGTAGCCTTCAACGCGCCTTCCGGCCGGCCGAACGGAAAACTGTACCTGTCGGATGAAAAATCCCGATCGGCTCTCGTTCGACTTCGAATAAGGACGAAAAATAACAAATCAAGATACATTTTCCAATGCAGTCTTTCAAAAAGATTCTATGTTATATCTTAAACTGTGGTGTCCAAGGTGGTTCGGAATCCTTTTTAACGCTACAACTACCAGATGAGTCAAAATGACTTGCTCCTGATCTGTTCTTTTAAAAATATTAAAATTATAAATATGTTTCTCTGAGAAATTGTTCAGTGAATTTCTTTATCGAAGTACATATTTAAACAAAACTGGTACGAAGTCGAAATAAATGCAATTTTGTCATTATTATAAGACAGGATTCATGCTTGGAATTCTAGCGTTGATAGACTGTGTAGCTCCTGCCGGTAATGGCCGTAGCAGTTGACGCGACGTAAAACAAATAAGTAAAACATCAAGAAATATCGAAATGTTACCTGAAATTGGTGATTTGATTTTCAAGAATCTGCCGTAGCCTCTCCTTGATCTCTTGAAACTTCTCCTTCTCTTCGTAGGTAATGGATCCTACGCTGTCGGTCCTGTTTCCGTAGACGTGAGTGGCGCAGAACGCGAAGCTAAAGTGCACCAGGGTCGGATCTATCATGAGCCCTCTGTCGATTCTGTCCAGCAGATCGCTCAAGTAACATAAATGTCGGAAACATCCTCGCACGCCGTACCTACGACAAATGCGAAATCAAACGAAACAAATCGAACGGGTGAGAAAGCTGTTCGAGAACTGATAGTGTCTAGTCGCAGACGCCACCTACCTAGCAAAGTACTCGTCCAAGACGAACAACTGACCGGGCGAGAACCAGCCTAGAGAACAATACGGATCGTTTAGCCGGTAATCCAGAATCAAATTCTGGAGAAATTTGAAAAGCCCGTGGTGGTCGAATTTGCAAGGATCCGCGCTAATGTAATCCTCCATGCCGTGTTTCTTCGCTCTGTCGTCACCCTGTACCTTGTTGCCAGAATTTTTATCAACCACCGAGACTTGGGGGGTAGGCTTGTGCGACTGACCGGTCGCTCTGTACATAACCATCACCCAAGTTTGACACTCGTTCTCGTCGTCCGCTGCGAACACTATGGTATCGCCGTCGCGAACAGCATTGAAATAATATCTGTAGGACAAACAACGTAGAGCAAAGAACGTCGACATTTTTCTATCGAAACGATAGAGACAGCGAAAACAGTCTAGTTGTCTAGTTCGGCTTCTACTTTGATCTACGGTCTTCTCTCGCATAGCGCGACTTTCGTCTCTGCGGATAGCGTTACTTTTTCATACCAGGTTCCCCCTTAGGCGGTCGATCGCGCTACAATGTAACACGATCCGAGGTCGGATATCGGCAATACTGGTGCAACGATGAAACTTTATTACTTTTAGTTTGAAATCCTTTGAACCGCGGCCGATGCGCCGCGACTCGCTGCGTCTCTTTCTTTCCCATACGCTGTTCTTCTTTGCGTCCAAAACTTTCATCGTTCGTTGCACGAGTAAATATAATTAGAGTTATATGAATTATATGGCAGAAAAATGCCACGAATATGTTAGTAAAAGCAGAGCCGGATTAAGCTAGAGCGGGGCCCGTAGCAAATGTTACCTGGGGCCCTAGGTTTTTCATGATAATAAAACAAAATACAACGAAGGACCTTTCTTTTAGCAAAAATATCTGTTAATAGTAGCCAGGGCTTTTTCTGCTGCAAGCGCTGGGCCCTTATAAGAGCGCGGGGCCCGTAGCAAATGTTACCTGGGGGCCCTAGGTTTTGCATGATAACAAGACAAAATACAATGAAGGACCTTTTTTTTAGCAGAAATATCTGTTAACAGTAGCCAGGGCTTTCTCTGCTGCAAGCGCGGGGCCCGTAGCATTTGCTACTTCTGCTACTGGGCTTGATCCGGCTCTGAGTAAAAGTCCCATAAAGAATAATGAAAAACAAAGCAAAAATAGTATTCCTTCGCGATCTCCGTCACAGCACGGAACCGAGAGTCGGCTTAGATCGTGGGATCGCTGTAACGCTATGCGAGGGAAGACTGACCTCTGGTCTACTCTAGCCGCTAGCCTATCTACTTGCCTGCCACCGTCCAAGTTTGCGCCAAACATGATATTCGCTGAAACCGGGGTGGTGTAGTCGACCGTGTATCCATCGAGTTGCATCATTTCCGACGGCTCGTTTCTTTTCTCTTTGTACGAGCACATCGCGAACGTGTACTGCGAGACTTGGATCAGCACGTGGTAACGTTTCTTCCACTTTTTCCAGACGGATTTGCCTATCGCGTAAAGGTAGCCGCAATGTTTCATGTTGAACGGTTTATCCATCCGACAGCTGATCCTTATTCGAAGATCTTGGTCGGGACAATTCTTCGTAACCGTCATGCGATACCACTCCGGCTGTTTCGAAGCAAACGGCGTCGGCTTTATAATTACTTTGCCCAATTCCTTATCTTCGAGCGCCAATATCGCTGAGTTCTCAGTGTACAATCGAACCTTGACCACCGGCAGCGGGTACGTGGTAGTAAAGTCGGCTTCCGTCGCCCACCTAAAAATTGCTTTTAGCTTTCGATCTACTCTACTTCTCTACCGCTCTACTCACATCGGTTTCGATGCCTCCGCGTGATCCGTCACCAATTTCTTGCTACCCTCGACCTCCATCGTGCAATAAACAATCTTACTAGCCGGCAAACTCTGCAGGCCTCTAACCTCGATCACGACCACGGCCAACTGGAATGTCAGACCGACGTCCATTTTCGTCAGCTCGGTGTCGGCCGCGTCGCTCTCCAATTTCGAGAGCGAGCCTTGACCACGGCAACGGGAACGGTCGCGACGGTGATTGTAACGTTTCAATTTCTGTAGCCCGTATTTTCCGTCTATCGAACCCTTCGAGACCGGCAACGACTCCAAATTAGCCATTAGCAGGTTGATGGACGATTTCAGCTCCTCGATGTAAAGCGATTCCATCTCCTTCAGGAGTAACTTGGGCATCAGTTTGCGATTCTACGGAAAGACACATGTCTGGTACGAACAACGAACAGCGAATCGATATCAACGATCAACCATACCTTCTCCATTTCGTTGACTTTTTGGAGACGACCGTCCAGCTCCCGTCTAATGGCGGCAGCTTGTTCGTCGGCCGAATCCAAGAGTAGAGCGCTGAACAGAAGCTGATGTTCGAATTTTTTGATACCGAGAATTTGTTGGAACATGTCGTAGAGCTGCTCCTTGGACAATATCATCTCCGAAATCAGAGACTGCTGTTGCATCCTGGAGGGCCTTTTCGTCTCCTCGTCACCCGTACCTTTCAAGATACAATCGAATTTGGCCAGCCAGGACGTAAGCACAGTCTCCTTGCTCAGCCCGTTCATCTCGGGGAGCCGTCGGACGCGTATCTCGACGTTCTTCTTGAATACCTCGCGAAAATCAATTTGCGAGCAAGCGCCACTCTGCACCATCTGAACTACTCTATCCGACGTTAAGAATACATCGTGGTAGTTCTGTATGGCGTAGCGGAACGCTTCGTCCGCCATAATTTGCGTCTCGCCCTTCAAGAAACTCTGCAAGTCGTCACAAAAAAAAAGAAACCTTTCAGTTACGAGCGTTCCGAGCCGTCGCGACGCCTACACCGGTTTTCCGAGATTCGGTCGAATCGACGCGAAGCACAGTGTTTTCTCGATAATTGTCGTTCCAGCGCCCGCGAACCCCTAAACCCCGCGAGACCTGGAGCGTCGACGGCCTACGCCTGTCGGTGAGCCCAATCCTCGTCCGCGCGCATCCGGAAAGGAGACTCCTCATCGACCTGGCCGCGGTCGTCGACAACCCCCAAGACCTGGAGGAGGTAGCGATGCAAATCGATACCATCCTCAACGCTTCAGATCGAAGCCCGCGGGGGTTGGGGTGCCAGCTGACGGGAAGCCAGCAACCAATGCGAGGAGAAGGGGCGAGAAGGGGGCGTGAACCGAGGGACGGATTGACGCGACAACGGATCGAGTCAGGGAGGCTACGCGTCTTCAGAGGCTGTTCCGGCAAAACCGTAGGCGTGCGGTCCAGGAAGTGCTGTCATGCGCACCGGTGTAGAAAAAATCTTTTAGAGACAAAAAAATACATTGAAATCTGAGAATATTTTTCTCGATTCTTTCTCTACTTCGGACACTTATATTATTAGATACAGACATAATCCCGTTAAAAAATCGGTCGAGCGCTGTAGCTATAACCTTCCTCTTTAGAACGAGCCCTCACTCAGCCCAAAATTCGTTGAAATAAGGACAAACAATCTAAGACCGCAAACCCGTTTCGATCCAAAATCTAGTTAGATTCTAGTTCCTTTCTAGTTATGTCACGAGGGTAGCGTTCCCCCTCTCCGATGCAGAGAAAATCTAGAGCCAATTTTAGTTCAGCTAGTTAGACGAGATGGCGCCTACTCAGGACTGTCAACATGGAATCATAGCAACAAACATATGAAAGGCTTGAATCCACTCGGATCCATTAATAACGTTAAAGATATTAATAAACAAAAGAAAAAAACGTGTAATCGTAGCAAAACTGAAGCGTTAGGCTGACACGTATGTATGTTTGTCCAGCGTTACCACACAAAAAACTTTTTTTCTTCACAGAGGTTGGTAACAATGATAAATATTCTGAAAAGCAAGGGTAGCGTTCCCCCAAGGGTGCAAGACGCTGGGGCGAGGGTGACAAGCGTTGCCGGCGATGCGGGGAGAACCTCGAATCCTTGCCCCATGTGCTCTGTCACTGTCGGCCTGACTCGGCTGCATGGCAGCTGCGCCGCGACGCCGTCGTCTCGCGAATAGCGCGAGCCTGCCGACTGCCAAGATAGTCGAGGGCCTCACCGGCGATCCAGAGGCGCTCAGGCCGGACATTGTTTTCCGGTACGACCCCTCGAAAAGCGTCGCGATCGTCGACGCGACCGTGACCTTCGAGAACGGTATCGAGGCATTCCAAGCCGCGAGGGAGAGGAAAATTGTTAAATACTCTCCCATCGGTGCCGTTCTCGAAGGGCAGGGTTACAGAGTCGTGACCGACGCGATCGTCGTGGGGGCGCTCGGCTCATGGGATCGGGGCAATGAGTCGGTGCTAAAGCTGTTGCGGGTTGGTAACAAGTACGCTAGCTCGATGCGCCGGATCATTGTCTCCGAGACCATCCGTTGGGGTCGTGACATATACGTGGAACACGTATCAGGGGTTCGGCAATATGTCGCTATTTACCAAGAAAAAGTCATGAAAATAAGTTCGAAGCATTAGCGATCAAAACTTTAAACGGCAATATCTCGAAAGTGAGAGTACGCGACACGCGGCGTTCTTTCTTAGAACCACAGAATTATAGGTCAGACTTTTGGGACATTTATCGAGAAATCACTGTATCGACTCGTCGGTCGATCTTTTCGCGAATAACCACGCAGAACGTGAATGTACGTCGCTCACCTGAAATCGAGAGCATATCGTGTCGAGTTGTTGCTTGTTCACTTTGAGTTGCCGCCTAGCCATATCCAACGGTTGCTTAGCGTTGAACGGATAAGAGATGCATCTCGACACGAACACGTACACTTGGATCCTAGTCTTCCTCTCTTCTTCCTCGCGCTCTTGTTTATCCTGGACAGGGATATCGTTTTAGGCAGACGATATGCGAGAAAAGGCGGTTCCGTCGTCGGTGTTCGAGAGACCGAAAGGATCTCCGGAGAAGATCATTTGCTTACCTGCAAATTCGCCTCGGTTTTCTCGCTGGCAACCGAAGGCGAAGGACTGGTGGGCCTCTGAGAATAATTGGCCGCATCCTGCGCGGCGGACATCGACGGCGACAACGAGTTTCTGCCCGCGGCGAGACTCGAGGCGTCGCGAGCGGACGCGAGATCTTGCGCGCCGCCTCGAGGCGTCCCGATGGGCCCGTGACTGGACCCTCCGGGGGACGCGGTCCCCGAGGCCAACGAGCTGACGCTTCCGCTCGCGGGGCCCGAGGCACCCCCGAGGCTTCCACCCGGCCCGACTTGTCGTCGGGAACCGTACGAGCTTCCGCTTCCGCCGCGAGCTCCTCCACCACCTCCGCTTCCACCTCCACCCCCGGCTCCGACATCCTTAGACTCCTTCTTCTCCTCGTCACTCTCCTCCGACGAACTGGGATCTATCATTTCGTTCTCCTAGGACCTCCCCCGAGGAGGCCTAGTTTGGTCACGAGTCCGTCGCCGTTCCCGATACTTGAATTCGAAACAGAAATAGCCAAAGATGGACAGAAATTCGCAGAAATCGGCAAATACAGCGTTTTCTCGATAACTGTCCAAAACACGGGCAAACATATGAAAGGACAGCGAAGATCGAAGTCCTCGGTCGCCGAGAAGTCTAAACATACCTAATCCAATAACAAAATTTCTTTGTTTTTCATTATTTTTTATGGGAGTTTGATCAACTTATTTGTGGCATTTTTCTTGTTAAAATGATACCAAATATGATATCATTCCAATTATACTTGTTTGTGTAACGATGAAAGTTTTGGAGGCACATGACAGCGTATGGCCGGCACAGTTCAAAGGATTTCCCATACGCTGTTCTTACTTGCGTCCGAAACTTTCATCGTTCGTTACTAAACTGCGGATCTTTATGCATTTATGGCTCCTGAAAGTTTTCAAAAAATGGCAGAATATAAAATTCGACAGAATTTAGTACTATTTTTATTTATTTCAGATCCACAAAGGCTGCTACCACTGAAAACAAGATTTTATATGATTCCGCTTGCGTAAAAGACGTCTACAAAAATTGCAAATTGCATAAACAAAGTAAATATAATCGGAATTATATCGTGTTTGGTATCATTTTCATTGGAAAATACCACGAATATGTTGGTCAAAGTCCCATAAAAAATTAATGAAGAATAAAGAAATTTTGTTGTTGGATTAGCAGTGGTTCGCAACGATATACCCGACCCCTGTTATGTTACACTCCTCGGCGACCGAGGCCTCTTGAGCTTTCTGGCTCCTCAAGGGGTACACCTCGAGGTAGTGGGGATAGTTCTAGGACAATTAACCCTTAGCACTCGAATGGCGACTCTGAGGCGCCTCTAAAAACTGCTGTACCATTACTCAAAATATTTTTTACATTATCAAACATGGTGGTAGCTAATCAATTACTAAACATTTAAATGTGGTATGAGGTGTTATATCAATTTCATGTCCATAAAATGGAAAAAATCAAATGGAATGGAATTATTCTTGCTAGAAAGAAATGTTTAATTTTCAAGTTAAAACAGCTCCAAGTGCGAAGAAATGTTTAACTTACAAGTTAAAACAGCTTCGAGTGAAAAGAAATGTTTAATTTTCAAGTTAAAACAGCTCCGAGTGCGAAGAAATGTTTAATTTTCAAGTTAAAACAGCTCCAAGTGCGAAGAAACGTTTAATTTTCAAGTTAAAACAGCTCCGAGTGCGAAGGGCTAAAGGCCAGACATTTGGGACATTTATCGAGAAAACACTGTATAGGGTATTTCAAAATTATATGTCGCAACCACTATAATGTGATTCTGCACCTCTTCCAAAATGGACCGCAAATTTGACCTCAACATTGGATTCCTAGGTTAAAACTGTTTTTTATTGCATCGTATAGCACTGATCCCGACGAACAAAAGTCTCAAAGGAATTATAGATCTCAATTCAATTGTTCTCTTAAAAAACGACTTTAAAGATCCGCCAACTATTTTATTCCATATCTTTACAGGGTGTTTTAAAATCGTATAAACGTGGAGGGGTTTATTCTACACGGGAAAATAAGTCGACGATATAGAATAAATTTTTTCATTTGACGCGTCGTTTTCGAGAAAATTGGCTAACAATCCGTCAAGTTCGCGTGCCAAGCGTTCTTAACACATTACCGACCGGTGATTATTGCATAATTTTGAAAAATCTATGGTAAATGGCTAAACACTTTTTAATGAAACCTTAAGGAACCTTCAATAGCAACAGCAATTTTCATTGTGAACTAACAAATCACCCCCAATAACGTCATCTAATAGTTTCATTTGAGATTGCGACGTAAAAGAAAATTTCTATGCTTTCTTTTGGTACAGCACAATTATTGAAAATCCTGTTAATAGGCTTCCGGTAGGTAAAGTGTTAAGAAGTAGAATGAGTCGATGAGGAGACAAATGAAACTTTGTCCCATATTTATATGAAATAAAATAGTTCACGAAACTTTAAAGTCGTTTTCTGAGAGAACGGAGAACGAAGCAATGAAAACAATTTTGACCTTGGGATTCAATGTTAAGGACAATTTGCGGTCCGTTTTTGTGCAGAATCATGCTATACATAGTGGTCACGACGTATAATTTTGTAACATCCTGTACACCTAGAAAACTGACTCCTTTCCCATTCCGGTGCCGGAATCTTCGAGAGCTATCGTTACATTTTTCACGAAACCGTTTCGAACGACCAAATTGGAACAGCGTTGGTGCTCTAGACTCGACTCGACTCGAACGCCCGTATACACAAACTTTTTACCTTCCAACCCAGATATGCAAATATTTCAGGAACAACGTCGATAAGTTGTCGCGATCAGTCGCACGTAACAGACCGTTTCTACCTTTTCAGAGCTGAACTCTCTTTTTTTCGCGCCATTCGCGGACACAATATTCTTTTCGAAACGAAATCTATCCTCTTCGTAACCCCTACACGTTAGACGACTCGAAGCAGCGTTGGATGCCCGTTAGTGTGGGTGTACGGGTACGTATACGTGTGGGTGTACGGGTACGTGTACATATACGTGTGGGTGTACGGGTACGTGTACGTATACTTTGACGTTGACGTGGACGAGTACTCGAACGAAGCCAACAAGTTCGGTGTATCATCGGCGTCCCTTCTTCTCTACGAACGATCGATCGATCCGGTAAATTGGCTCTAGACTTCCCATCCCAGTCGAGCTCTCTTTCGCGTCTATCAAATATACCCTTGAAAACGCTATCCCATCCAAAACGTTTGACCGTTTGCAATCTCTTGTGTAGTTTCGACGTTTCTTTGGAAACGCATCCCGGTTCTCTACGTTCTATAAAATCGAATCAACGTTCACCGTCGCCGAATCGAAACTATTTAACAGCATTGTTGTTTGTACCTAGGTGTTTCGAGCCGTGTACATCGCGGAAAACTCTGTGGTTATACGGAAGAACGCCGCATGTCGCATACTTTCACTTTCAAGATATTGCCGTTCGACGTTCCGTGGTTGTCAGGAAAAACGCCGCATGTCACAATTTCAAAAAATTTCAGTTTACGCATTAATCGAGCTTCACAGCATAGGATTTACGTATTCAACAGAAAAAAGTCATGAAAATAAATTCGAAAGGCTGAAAGAAATACTGCGATTTAGCCGATGTCCTATGTCAAAGCATCAGCGATCGAAACTTTAAACGGTTATATGACAACCACAGAGTTCTCATCGCTAATTCGTTGACATAGGACATCGGTTAAATTACATTATTCTTTTCTTTCCGGTAAATACGTAAAGCCTATACGCTAAAGCTCAATAAATGTGTAAACTGAAATTTCTTGAAATTGTGACATTGTTTTTCTTCGCAACCAGAGAAATATCCTCGCATCGGTCATGAAACGACGTAAATAAGTAGATCGATCGTAGAATAATGCACGCGCGTTACCGTTGCGTCGCGCGTCGTGCCGTGTCGTATCGTGTCGTGTTGCGTCGCGCGTCGCGTGACGTCGCGCGTCGCGTCCCGTAGCGTCGAATCACGTCGCGAGCATGTTCGCGATAAAATCTCCTCTCGTGGTTCGCGTGCAGGGGTCGGAAAGGGGTATTTCTATCGACTCTGCAATGGAGACCACGTCGAGAGGAAACTTTCAAGCTTGTTCGAAATGAACAGACACGAACAAACAGCCGGCTATATACGTGGCCGAATAGCGAACGATTACAATCATCCAACGCACTCGTTTTATTATCTCCTTCGAAACCCCGAAGCAACGAACACGTATACCTTTGAACGACATTTTCAAAAGTCAAACCGAACGCGGGACGTACGCTGCGTTCACCCGCTTCCGTTTACATTGGCCTCCTCGTTTTCCGGCAAGATAACAATCCCAACGGATGTCGAGCGAACGAATCAATGTTTTCGTCGACGAATTGCAACAACGCGACCGATACGGCAAACCGATTTCTCATTGCCAACGGGATCTCATCGAGGCGGTGTACGAATTTCGAAGCACCAGCGTTTCCAGTTAAACAACGAGACTTTACATGAACATCGACGGCATCCATTTTTTCCGCAACGCGTGCATTCCTATCTAGCTCGAGCCATATCTCTTTCTCCATATTTTATTGGACCTCGAATCGAACGGTTGCTCGACGATTCGAAACGAAACGCGTTTCGATCGATCATCGAGTTACGCCGACGCGATCCCACGACTTTGTCGAAGCTTGCAAAATGATTAATGCAAAGCTTGGAAACGGGAACTGGACGTTTTCAGATTGCAGAGTAGGTTATCGTCGACTAGGCTGGGTGTGTCGAGATACCACAAAAATTACAACGAAAATCTCACTACTTGTTGGAGCGAAATCCTTTCTCTCGTTCAATTTCGCTTCCCTCCCTTTCTCATTTTTTTCTTCTCTCTCTGCACCTCGTTCTCTTGCTCGTCTAGCGCTCCCTCTCTCTCCACTCCTCACCCTGACCCTTTACATCACCCTTATAATCTTTTTCCTTCTTTACTCCCCTCTCGACAGCTCTAGCCCCCCTTCCTCCGCCCCCCTAGCTCCGTCTTCTATGCTTGCTCACCCTCGTTCTACCCCGCACCTTTTCTCTCGTTCACCCTCGATCACTTTCCAGTTTGCTTTCCCGTTTTACTTCGTGCATGCGCGCACTATATAGCGTTCGCGATCGTTATTGCGGATCAACCGAAACCAACCTTTTTCAAAGAACACGCGACCACGATGACCGTGAACGTCGGCAAATCATTCCGCGATCATGTTATTCCGTCGAAATACGTTGAATGACGGTCCTCCGAACAGGGCTCTATCGGTACTCGCCTTTGGACTCGTCTGAAATCACCAGCTGGAGAAACGACCGCGAACAGCGGTATCACCGGCAATCTTTTCACCAGTGTTACAGCTATAAAATTTTCTTCATTTTTGTTAACGTTCGAACGAGGCTTGGTGAGAGTGGACGGATAGACTCTCGACGATCACAGCAAACCGGCGAACCCGACAGTCTCTGCTCGTCAACTGACCAACCGTTCGAACGGCGCTAACAACGCCGGCGCCGGCGCTGTCGCCAATACCGACGCCGACGTCGACGCTGACGCCGACCAGAAACCGTTTGCAACGACATAGGCAGGCTTCTGGATTTAAAGACGAGAAAAGGGTGGAGAGGGGAGGGTGGAGGGATGGTTAGAGCGTGAAAGAAACACTAAAAGGAAAACGGAGTCGATAGAATCCACGAAAAAAATAACAAGAAGAAGCTTGAAAAAAAAAGACTCGGAACGATTAAACGTCTGGGCGAACGTTGATTCGATTGGTCGAAACATTGGAGGATTGGTTCGACCTCTGAAAGACGATCGCGACGACGAGCGACCTGATCGAACGGAAATGAGAACGATGAAGAATAAAAATTTCAAGAATATATATATATAGATAGATATACGTACATGTGTGTATACGTATATCGAAGATTGACGAGAGTCCGAAAGAAGTAGAGTAAGAGAAGAATAAAGAAAATAAATGAAATGGAACGAGACAGATATTTTAGCGTTCGCTGGAGATAAAAAGGGGAGAACGAAGTCGCGAATAAAAGGGGCGTGTCGAAGGAGGGGTAAGCTACGGTAGGGTCGAAGCAAGGATAACTTCTAGACAGGAACGAGTGGTAGTGGGCCATCGATCGGTTGCGCACGGTCGTCGATGCTGACCGAATCTCGGGACCGGCTGCGATGCAGCCGAGTCGCGTTTACCGCCACTACCGCTAGCGCGACTATCCGACTTTTAGCGCGTCGCATCGCGTACTTTTCCGTTGCGTCCCGTTTCCGTCGCGTACCGTTTTCGGATACCCTTAGGTTCATATCACGATCAACCACTGCAACCGCAATTTCATTCGCACGCTACGCTGTCCTTGTACTTATCAGTCTCGTTCCTTCCTAGAAGCAAAAGCTAGTCATATCGACTTTTCATATTGAATTTCCTATTGTCATGTCGCGTTTACCATTTGTAAGCTGCGACTCTATTCCTGGTACTTGTGCGAAGTATTTTCACCTAGAAAGAAAACAAATGATCCTCGGTTAACAGGAGGAATAAAAGATGAGAGCGTGATTCTTGAATTCTCGGATCCGTTGAGTAAAGCCGCGAACGAAGAACGAAGCTGGAATGAAGTGCAAACAGATTAGACGACTTTCAAAGAGGAACTTTGAAAACATTGGTGACCTAGCACGAGGTTGCGTTATTCGCTTTCACAGCGTCTCGGTACAATTGCCCGAAATTCTGGCAGCTAGCCAGCTATGAAAAAATAGGTTATCGATCGATCGCTAGCACGCTCGCTCGCTCGTCCGTGCTAGCTCCTCGATAGTTGCAATCTCGAGCCTCGAGTTTGTCCAACGATAACTTGACTGTCAACTGTTTAAACGATCCTTCCTTTCGTGAACGCGTTCGGTTTTTTTTCTGAGATTTCATTCGTATCGATCTCAATTCCCTCGGATTCGATCGATAATTCATAATACGACTATGGACGAACGGACAGAAAGAGAACAGAACAGGGAATGCAAGAGTTCCAGCCATTCACCGTTTATCGTTTACATGGAAGCTCCCCGTGTTTACGCACGCTCCTACGTCCATCGAATTTCTTCATACAACAACATTCTCGGGTTTCTTGCAAACGCGTTGCCGATAATGCGATGGCGAAAAACACGAAAATTCTACAATTATTCGAATTTACGATCGACTATTTAAACGTTCTCGAAACTTGTGCACGCATGCGCTTTCAATACACCGATTTTCAAGGCTATGTTCACGATACGCCTACTTGCAAAGGCATGCGTGCTGGAAATTAGTGCGATGTAAATTAGTGCGAAATTTTGACAGGTTATATGGTTCTGCGACTTGCACGAGGAACGGTTATGCTCTCCGCCAATCAGAAGCGATCACGAAAATCTCAAATCTCTGTGAAAAGTCACCGTGATTGGGAACGAACGTGATCGAATCACGAGTGATCCAAAAGTAGCTGTTCGCGCCACCCCTATTTCTAATCACGACGATTTTTCACAGTGATTCGTGATTTTCGCGATCGCTTCTGATTGGCGGAGAACATAACTGTTCTTCGCGCAAGTCAAAGAGACGTAACCTGTATGTATTATATTATCGACATAAAAACGAAACTATTTAAAGATAATGAAATGTAAATGAAATTTGGAAATATTTTTTTGTCGGTAAAAGTTTTCTGCGACCACGGCGACCTTGACACGTACATGCAACGACATCTGGCGCGGCGATCATGGTACCAGATCGATCACAGTCGGTCACACAGATCAACTTTAAAGTCGACGAAAACGAATAGAATCGAGAGACGACACAGAGCGAGATCACAGATCACCGATTGTCCATCAAGATCGATGAAGATTTCTGACAATCGAGATTCGGTGATGCATCGATACAGGTTTTATCGATATTCGCGACGTCGAAAAAGTAAGTTGGTAAATCGTAAGAGGCAAGAGCAAGCTGCGAGTGGCTGTGACAGCGAATTGATCGTTACGCGTTCACGCATTTATAAATTTATGCATTCACGCACTCACCAATTCATCACAGATCAAATCGTGTGTACTTATACTTACGTTACCTCGAGTGCCTGGTATATATATATATATATATACAGGGTGAACCACGAATCGTGACCAGTACAGATTACTTTGTTATTAACAATCCGATCGAATATGTTTCTATCAATAGCAATGGTTTCAAAAGAACTTTCACGTGATTATATAAAAAAAGAAATTTTTTGCAATCTTTTTATGTTATCCTTTTTATGTTATATTTTATGAAATCCTCTAACAAATAGGCGTAAAAAAATTGAAAGCGACCTAAAAAAATCATGAAAAAAAAGAGTTGACAAAAAATTTGCTATAATCAAGTGAAAGCTCTATCGAAGCTATGCTATACCTGATGAAAACATTTTCGATCGGACTGCTAATAACAGTCCGCTAATAACACTCTACTGGTCACGAATGTCACGATTCGTGGTTCACCCTTGTACACACGCGTGCGCGCGCACACGCACACAGAAAGAATATAAAGGAATCGTATACAGATAGGTCGGAGTCAGTCGGAGTACGCGTTCGTGGTTCATTGTGGTTCATCCAAGGGAAACAAGGAGCGAGGACTGGGGAAAACGGACGCTGGTGGAATTGGAATGTCGGCGCGTGAAAGTTTGCCAGGACGTCCAGGAATCTAATCCGGCTGCAGTGGGAAAGTGGGAACAGAGAAGGAACTCGATCGTCACGGACTTTTTCGCGATAAACAACCATCTGTTCGAATCATGTTGAATGTCGCAGCAAAGAGGTGGCGAACATGGAGCTCGAAGACGAAAGGTTTCGTTGCGTTCGACGAACCAGCATGGCAGTAACCTGTTTATCGGTGTTATTGCAAAACATTTTCGACGTTGCCGTGACATTTCCGAAAAGTTGCACGCACCGGACGAAACGTTGCGTGGTCCATCATGGGTTCGTGATTGATCCGCAACGATGTGAATCATAAAAAATTGACTGCACGGGAAACCTAAGGGAAGGAGCAGTCCTGCATACGTGCAGACGTGCAGCTGCGAAACTGTCACCATGCATCAGTTACTGCATCTTCGCAGTCGTCCTTTGCAAACGCTTATCCTCGGACTGATCGGCTTGACCTTCTACGCGTATTACCGCACCACTTACTATGATGTGCCACAGTATGCTGTACCTCGAAATACCAGTAAGTACTTACTTCGAGTCATTCTTTTTCGAATGCAAATGATCTAAATCTTTGTTTACAGGTCGCGCTGCTGCTTACCAAGAGGCATTCAAGCAACACGCCAACTCAAGTCCCGAGCAGCATGTCGCAGCAGTTCCAAGAAATGCATCCTCCGAACCGTACGTCGTCGTTCCTTACAATATCCAGGCGATCGCCAATCTGTCGAGTTCCACGGCTACAACCTCGTCTACGTCGTCGACTTCTTTGATTCAATCTTCGTCGAGTGTTTCCAACGAAACCAAAGAACTGTCCGCTCTTCGCAACGAGTATTTGGCAGGAGCCATTTACGAAGCTGGTCACACTGTACGGATACCGGAGAGGTGTCCAAATTTAGGCAAGGAGATGGACTTGGTTATAATAATAATGTCCGCTCCACCGCATCTGGAGGCACGAACAGCTATACGACAAACCTGGGGACATTTCGGACAGAGAAGCGACATCAGCATTTTGTTCATGCTGGGCGCGACGTTGGACTCCAGAATGGAAGCAATTTTGAAAAAGGAACAGAAAACTTACAACGACGTGATACGTGGAAGGTTTTTAGATTCTTACTCGAATTTAACTCTGAAAACGATCTCCACCCTAGAATGGGTGGACAGCTATTGTTCCAAGGTGAAGTTTCTGCTGAAGACCGACGACGACATGTTCATCAATGTACCGCGCTTACAGTCGTTCGCGATGAAACACGCAAAAGACAGGAGCGTGATATACGGTAGACTAGCGAAAAAATGGAAACCGATCAGGAACAAGAAGAGCAAATACTTTGTATCTAGAACACAATTCAAGAACGCCGTTTTTCCAGATTTTACTACCGGACCAGCTTATCTGGTGTCTACCGATGTAGTGCATAAGTTGTACAAAGCTGCGTTGAATCAAACGTATCTGAAGCTCGAAGATGTCTTCGTGACTGGAATCGTCGCGGACAAACTCAGAATTAAAAGGACGCATGCCAACGAATTCTTAAACAAAAAGATATCATACAGTGCGTGTAACGTTCAACGTGGCATCAGTATACATATGGTTAAATATAGCGAGCAGTTTGATCTCTGGAAAAAATTGCTCGACGGCAAAAGCAAATGTAAGTGATGGACAATGGTTGCATGAACCTCTGTTTCCTTGGTGTACTCGATACCAATCGATTGGGCGTTGCCACACGCGGTTGTCTCGCGTTGCCACGCGCCAACGTTTATTCCTATTCGTTTGTCGATCTGTATTCTACGATGGTCTCGTACAAACAGGTTCCCTAGTTTTAACGATAAGTTGACAAACAACATTTGTATATTCGAACTACTTGGATAAGAGATAGCCTGGAATCGTGTGCTCTCGCTGCTCGACGATAATCGCGCGTTTGTCCGTTCATTTCGATCGAAACTGTTGTTATTGTTGCGATCGTTGCGATCGATATTGTAAGTATTTATCGTAAAAGACGCATCGATCGGAATCGGAACTCATCTGAACTTGTATTTCTCATTGAAACGCGTAATACTCGATCATCGTTGCCAACAAACGCGTAACTTTGAACGCCTACGTGTTGTCGCAATGGCAGTGTCGATTCTCCTATTCTCTACAGTGCCATACATCGTACACGTAAACAGAGAAACGTTGCGATCAACTCGTTGCTTTCGCATTTTGCGGAATCTCGTCGAACGATTGCGTAATGTCGTATTATTTCGTTATTCGCGACGGTGGTATCTGAAAGACGCGATGGAAGAAACAAATTGATATTTAAAGAAGGCAATGAAAACAACGAGATTCGTGATAGTTGATTCAAGGTACGTGCTTTTTATTTGTACTCGAAATGTGCAACGTTCTCGATGCCGACTGTGCAGTTTAAATAACTTTCGCATACCTCGGATGCTCGTATTTCTTTCCTCTTTGCTCCTTTGTCTTTGGTATTTCGCTTCTCATTTTTCACCTTCCGTTCAAAGGACAGGATGTTTTAATCGCGATACGTCATTATGACTCGAAGAAACATCCCAGTAAACACGCGTGCTCGACTTTAGAAAGGCCCCGCAGTGCGCGTCCTGAGCCGCAATTTCCTGGCAGAATGACGGGCAGATTTTCGGCCGGTCGGGCCGGAATCCGGCCGATCTGCCCATTTCCAGGATTCGCGTTCTCATTTCTTGATAACACAAAGAGCACGGGGTTGTTCAGTAGTCAAGAACGCTAGATAAAAGATCGATCTAGGACGCTATCTCTCTCAAAAGTCCTATTTTTTCGTTTACGAGGCGAAATTTGCATTATTCTGTTTACTGGGATGTTGCAGCATTCGTACGGATCGAGTACGTATACTTAGGTATACCTGCCTGAAGGCATATAGATATTATTACATATACATATATGTAGCATATTGTACATGCAATACCAGTACATTCGAATGTGCTGGGTTCCTTCGTTTGTTCAGCGAGCGTAATTTCTAGCAGAACAAGATTGGATTTATTGAGAGCTCACGAACAAACAAAACTCTCGCCAGAGTGTAAATCAATATCATTAAAAATGCGCCTATCACTTTTCTAATGTTCGGGCGCGTCGTGCGAAACTTATTTTTTAACACGATACTCGGCATATTTATTTAGCGCTCGATTTGCCAATAATTCATGTTCTCCATTTTTTCCTTCATTTCTATTCTCGAACAAATTACTTTTATTATTTATCACTCGTTATACTCCTTACTTTGTACCAAGTCTCTCTCTTATTGTTTTTAGAATTAAAAGTACCCATGAACGATTTATTGTTTCGTTGGTATTAAATATGCTCGAACGCTCTCTATCGTCCCAAGACATTGAAATGCAATTTTTGAAATGATTTTTTCATTTAACAAACTTTCAAGGTGTGACAGTTTCTGTTTGAATTAGGAAGAGATTCCGAAGGTTGTATCGAATACGGGGAGATCAACGATTGTCAAGGGGAAGTAGTTCGATAACGTTATCGAATGACCTAGCACGCGAAAATAAAACATGAAATGCGGCTTTCATGTAACTATTGTGTGTAGCGGATACGGCGGTACAGCGAAAACATAATGTAGACATTATGAGATGCCTTCCAAAACGAGCGATGTATCAACAATCATGCAACATACGACCACTATTTGTAAAACGTACGTCATACATTCCATACGCCGTTGCTAGATTAGCTACTTATCCTGGAAGGATTTACATTTACATTTAAATTTACATTTTATTTTTATACGGTTTTATTACGTGTGTGTGTCTCTTGTTCGTTCGTGTACGAACGTGTAATCTGCATCCAGTGTTCGATTGTACGCTCGATCGTCGCCTCCTACATCGATTCCTTAATAAAAACAGTTGTTCCTGTTTCTACGTTGAGTACAGTGCAACATTCAGAACTAATATAAATCTCGATTTGCATATAATATTCCTATACGTTGCCGAAAATATCCATACTCTTTATGTTTGAAAAGATATCGTCTAGCACAAATATATTGTATATTGTATTATCATCGGTTAATCCATTCTGCACTAATGTTACCTATATACAAAATAGTCTTACAATTAACGTTTCGTGTTTTTCCCCCTTTTCCAAACAGGAATTATTTTACCATAAAAATCAATCATTTGTTTTTAATATGTTTTTCCTTGCCTTCACCCTGTCGTAACTGAAATTACCAGAAGTATTTCTAAATTGTATAATGACGTATACGATTTTGAAAAAACTATTAGTTTATCTACAGAATAGATGGTTAATTATTTTCAGGTGGAGATGAGGGACGACGGAATGAAACATTTATACAGATTGTATGAGGACACGTAAACGGGAATCAATTTGGACTACGTGAACACTTTTTTCTTTACAATAGTTCAAACGGATCTGGAACATTTTGTCTTATCATATCTGATTAGGAGTAATCAACGATTACGGACGACTATACAACACAAAACTCTTCGACCGGTTCAGTACTGTGTGTTGTGTAGTCAACGATTTGAAAATGCGCAGACGTACGCAGCAGCGTACCCTGGAAAATACAATAGACATAGATGATCATCTTACAGGGATAATTTATAATCATTGGTATTATGGTGATGGGCTACGCGTCGCTCAATCTGAAACATGTATGCAATAGGTACCTACAGGTACTGACGTCGCTGAAGATCAGTTTCGTTGCGCACTCTACATTGAACAACCAATAATAATTGGAGAACTATATATACAGTGGGTGTAGAAAGTATTCGTACACCATTTAAAATAGAATAACTTTTTTATAATTGTACCAAACGACCTGATTTTCTATAATCAATTAGAAGCATTGGTTTACGAAATGATATGCAAAAACGATTTTCTAAAAATTATAATTTACCAGGTTGCATGCAAAAATAAAATCGGCATTTTTTAAAACTTTTTTATTTGGGTCCTCAATGAAAATTTAAAACATATGTTCTGTAGATCTATGTTAGCTATACACTTGCTGAAATTTTCATCGAAATCGGTTGACGCAGGAGAAAACTACACGCATCGAAAGATGTACGATTCTGTGGATTTTAAGCTGAAACTGATCAAAAGTCGTGTGAAACTACGATTTTCACCATTTTTAACCGCTTGTAACTCGCGTGTATGTTAATCGATTTCGATGAAATGTTCAGCATGCGTGTAACTACTATAAATCTAAAAAAAACGTATATTTTAAATTTTCTTTAAGTGCCCAAATAAAAAAGTTTTAAAAAATTCTTTTTTTATTTTTGCATGTAACCTTGTAAATTATCATTTTTTTCAATCTTTTTTGCGTATCTATTTCGTAAACCAATGCTTCTAATTAATTATAAAAAATCAGATCGTTTGATACAATTGTAAAAAAGATATTCTATTTTAAAAGGTGTACGCATATACTTTGTACACCCACTGTATATGTATATAGGATGAACGACGAATCATGATGAATAGAGATTAGTCAGTAGTCCGATCGAAAATGCTTTTTAGCAGATACAGCCTACCTACGTGCCGCGATAATCCGATGTACATATACCTGGCTGTAATACGAACCTTTAGTATACCTACGTTTAGTACACCTACAGGTACGTCTCCACCATTAACGCGCATTATGTCAGCAAAATTCTCGGAATTTGCTTCGAATTGGACAGAGGACACCGTGCAAGCAGAATATTATACATCTATTTCCAAATAAAGTAGATGACAAGGCTGGCTGGCTGACTATAGTAAACGTACAGACACTGATTGTGTATATTTGTTGAAATTTTCAGAATTTCCAAGAACAGCAATAAATTATTCGACCCGTTTCACGATATTCACATTGCTTTCGTTGCTTTGTATCAATAGGGTACGCGACGAAGTTATATGGCGTCAATAGAACTGGGCAGTTATATACTTTCACCGTCGCGAGGGCCAATAAATCCAGGGTAGTTACCAAAACAACCCTGGATTTTCGGACTCTGTTTATTGACGCGCTGTGCTTCCTCACAATGAAACTGCACGAAATTATATACCTGAACCTTTTCCGTGAAAGTTCGTTTGGCAAGCAGATTTTCACATATTCATCCATTTCATTTCCAAAGTACAGTACAGGGCCTCGATTAACCGGCTTGATCGGTGGATAATTGAGGTCCGAGGGACGCAATTAAAATGTACATTAAATTCGAAAATAAATTTTTTATTTCCTTTCGTATAACATAATCATATTTAAACTCATATTTATTTATAATCGGGATCCGGTTACTCGAGGTCCTACTGTATAATCAAAGTCAGTTGAATAACAATTCTCGCGTACCAGGAATTTTATAGAAATTAATTTACCATAATTTACAAACACAGAGAGAAATTGACAGAAAGCCACAATAATATTGAGTCTGCTTTCGTACCTCTTTTATTTATGACAAATTCATATTCCATTGCAACGAACCGTGTTTCGTCGCGGATTAACCGCTGCACCGAGATCCTCCGTCAAACCTTCATATTTCATCGCTAGCTGACGACAATAAAGAGACCTTTTCGAAGAGCTCGTAACAAAAGGACCGTTTTGACGAGCTCATGACAAAGACCTTTCTCGAAAATTAAGCAAAACTTGCCGTAGGGTGATTCATGCTAGATGTGGCCCAAACATTTCATTTATTTTTCTTATAATCCCTCATAAACTTACAACGTTTTCTAGGATTGGGTCCCCCTTTTTACGGGGTAGAGAGGTTGCACAGCAATGCGAACAGTAGATCGCGTACCTCTCGTTAGCCTCGGATGCCTACAAGTCGACGGGTCCGAAGGAGCTTCGGACTTTGGGCGGTTGGGTTTTAGAGGATAGCGGTGATCTCACATATACATGTAGTCCCGTTTCCTTCGCACATCTTAGAGGGTGCCGAGTACTACCCTCCCAGCTATCACCTGTGGGAGGGTGTGCGTAAATCCATTTCCCCGCCGTTCTTAAAGAAAATTAAAAAAACAAAAGAAAGGGTCCCCCCCTTTTTACGACTATCCGCGGACGTTGGATAACGGTTCTGAAGATCACCCTCGCTTGCTAAGTACGGTTTCAAGGTATACCGGTATACCGAGATCCTTCACCATCCGAGTCAGGTATCGCCCCACTCCTCCGTCGGATTAACTCTCCCTCAAAACATCGGCAGAAGAACTTGAACAATCAAGAGCGTCCTGATTGGGAATCCCAAATTCAGCAAACCAATCAGAGGATCTTCTTTTGCCTATGACAACAATCAGTAATACACACACTCCTCTCAACCCCCCAATTCACCTCTCTGAAGGTGCTTTTCACAGTTCCGTTCTAAGGTTTCGATCGAGTGCTTCCTTGCGCGATCGAGACAATCGATCATCGTTTGGATTCGCGCGCGTATAAGGAAGGACGGAACGCGCTTCCAGTTCGATCCTTTGGACTAGCTCTGCACGGTACTAACTTGGCGGGCAACAATCTAAACATTCGCGAACCCACGCGTACGCTGATAAACAATATTTAAATCGAAGGATACCGTGTCGTGAACTATCGTGTTGAAGAGAAAGATGTGAGGAGCTCTCATTCAATGAGGAGTGTGATGTAGACTCTACTCTTGTATATATAAATAAAGGTCGTTTCGTCCTAGACCCGCTAGAGGACTCATCGGTAAGGCTACCTAGCGGGCCCTGCCCTAGACGGTGTAATCGGCAGTTGAGGACGTATATATAGAAACCGGTGGCAACTCGGATCTAGCGAGTAAGGATAGCTCATGGGATAGCTGCAGGCTTGGACTAACTGTCCATCTGGCGGCAAAGCCGAAAGTTAAATGCCGCCACAGTATCGTGAACTATCGTGTCGAATCAAAATGTGTAAAAAGTATATTGTTATTGTGATATTTCTTCTAGTGATAATATTCGTAACAACCTCGGGAAGGTCAACCGTTTTAAACATAGAAAATGAACTGGACGAAACAATGTTACACGGTGTTAGTGACAAAGAGAAAAGAGAAGTGGAAAATAATTTGTTAAACATTCTGGAACTATCTAATAGACCAAGTGCAATCGCACGAAAAGCTATATTAGTGAAAAGATCTGGGCCCAAATTTCTGCAAAATATTTACAAAAATGTTTGGTTCAACCAAGAGGACAAATCAATTGATGACAAATACGAAGACACAGAAGAATTTGATACAAGCGGCTACGATATCGATGTTATCGATCAGAGCAACTACATTGTGACTTTCGGTGGACATAATCCACATTCCGGGAACGCGACCAAAACAAACAGAGGAAAACGAATTTGGTTCAACACGTCGGAAGTTCCGCAGGGACAGCACATCATTTCGGCTGAAGTAAGGCTTTATCAAAGTCTGGGAAATGTTTTAGAGTACAATAAGACTTATACAATAACGTTGCACAGAGTGGCTAAAATAGATGGTAGACGAATTAAATATTATATTAATTCAGTTAATACCACAACGGATAAAGAAGGATGGATAACTGTAAATATTAACGAAGTACTTGAATATTGGGTGAACAATCCACGAGAGAATCGAGGTTTATTCGTGGCAGTGAACGGTGTCGATAACGCTGGCCACATTTTGAGACCGGATGATATAGGAATTGTAGGCATTTCAGGAGTTCCCGAGAAGCAACCATTCATGGTTGGTTTCTTCAGAAATTCTGAGAAGCGAAGCAAGCACGATACATCGCAAAGAAAGAAACGCGATAACCCGAGAGATTCAAATATCAATAGTATAAACATTCCAAATAAACATTCTAGAAGAGAAAATTCATGTCGTATGAGAGCTTTACACGTCAAGTTTAAAGATCTTAATTTTGACGATTGGATTATTTACCCGGAAGGATACAATGCTTCTTATTGTAGAGGAGAGTGCAATTATCCACTAACCGATCATATGAATGCAACTCAGCATGCAATTGTCCAAACGTTAATGCATTTTCAATCACCAGATGAGGTACCAACGGCTTGCTGCGTAGGAATAAAACTGTCACCGTTATCGGTTATATATATGTTAGATGACAGTAATTTTGTCCTAAAAAAGTTAGATGATATGGTAATTAATAGTTGCGGTTGCCACTAAGTTCTATTTATTAACATTTCAATCAATAAAACGATCGATAGTATTTTTAAAATTATGTATTCCAATTACATTTTTATAAAAATATATCGAACTATACATTACAAAGAAACTCGGTAAGCAAAATGCTTGCAAGCATGGTTTCTGCCGGGCAGCTCCCGTCGCTTCCTGCCATCGATGGCGCAACAAACATGCCCGTGTGGGAACAGTAAGTTGCATAGATATTTTTAAATTCCGTAATAATTATAATTAAATTTTATAGTACACGGTGTAATGTTTGTATTTGTTTTAGCATCCAACAAGTGCGAGGCCCAGGACCAAATACTGTAGCGCAGGGCGAAATGAGTAAAGTCGAAGTGAGTCGTCCTCAGAATTTGTAGAAATCGTATATTTCTCGAAAAGTTGTTTCATTTATTAATTTTTCTTTGCTCTCGCCATCAACAGGGGGTAACTTCGAGCCATGGTCTGCGAGCAGCGGGGGGAGCGGCCGCACTGCCTATCTCTATATTCCGTAGAAGAGGTAGGCAGTTTCGAGTAGAGTCCCGCAGAGGACTACGACAGTGTGGTAAGTATATCGTAATTCGGATATGTAATAAAAGTAACTATAATATGCAAACTAATGTTTATTTTGTTTTTTTAGGTTGGCCATTTCTTACAGACGTGGAGCATGTGGCAATGCAGCGACATGGTGGAATAGGCCTACTGGGGATACCACTGAAAAAAAAACGCATTGACAATAGTACCTCCGTGGTAATGTGGAAATCTATTGGAATCTGAGGAAACATATAATGCTATCCAGGGAAGGAGAACCGGGGAAGAGAAAGTCCTCTAATTTCTGGTGTGACAAATATATCTAATTACGCCATTGTACACATATATATATATATATATGTGTAATAATTATATATAAACATATTGTATCTCAATATGATTTGCCTTGTATTTTTTAGGTATCCCGTTTATGCCAGACATGCTACTGGCCGCAAGTTTAGGGAAGCAGATGTAACAACGTCATAATCGTACGATAGATTAATCTGAACCTTTTAGGTTTATGTAAAGATTTAAAAAATTTTTTTATTTCAAATAATGAAGAATAATAATAAATTAAAAGTTATAATATTCATTATTCCCTGTCATTTATCCACCATCCCTTCGCCAACTCAATGCGGCGTAATTTAATATAATAACTATAAAATTGAATAGATGAAATTCAAGATTGTTGTATTTTGACGAGCCAGACTCGTGATGTTGATTTTACCAAAGTCTAACAAATATCAGTGTCACGCGTTTCTTTTTAATCAAAAGCATTCAAATAAATGTAGCCATACAAAAAATATAAATTTCTTTTCCCTTCCACGACACTTCTTATTTTGCATGAAGACGTTTTAATCAGTGTAATTTAGCTTCCATTCAATTTAGCTTCCATCTCTCGCAATCGATGCAGACAATTTTTATTTTGCATACAGATCCGCAGTCTAGGAAAAATAATATAGATATAATAGAATAAATCAAATTTAACATTGTATGGGGTTTATTATTTCGTTTTCCCTCCTTGCATGTGCACAGACTGAATGTTCATCAAAAATCGATATTTTGAATTGTCGGTAAAAAGGAAGACTGCTACATATTTGTACGATAGAAATTTATTTCACCGACTTCTGCCACATTAGTACGATCTGCCCTCACCGACGGTGCTGCCCTGTATAACGGCATCGCCACAATAGTGCGACCGTGCTGCAGTCTTGCGGGGAGGCAGAATCCAGGACCTAGCTGCCTCCCATCTGCTCGGCAGCTGCACCGCCAAGGTGACACCTTCCCAGTAAACCAGGTCTGCCAGCTGGCTCAGCCTGTCGAGCCCGTGACGGAAATTATGCTGACAACACTACGCAGAATAATGCAAATGACGAAAAAATAGAACTTTTGTGGGAGATAGCGCCCTAGATCGATCTTTTATCTAGCGTTCTTGACTACTGAACAACCCCGTGTTTTTTGTATTATCAAGAAATGAGACCGCGAATCCTGGAAACGACCGGCCGGAATTCTGCCCGGGCAAAATCGAGCACGCGTGTTTACTGGGTTGAAGGTGTACCCGGCAGACTCCGAGCAGATTCCAAGCATCCAATGACAGGATACTGTCAGGATACTGACAGGATGCTGCCCGGCAGACTGAGCTCACTTTCTGCTCGGAGCAGGCCTGGTTGACTGGGTATATGTTAGAGGTTTTAAATTTTCATTTTTTGTAGAGAAGTTTTAAGAAGGCGGTACCAAATGAAATCCTATTTTCATATAATAAATACAAATCGTACTCAATTCTGTCGAATTTGATACACCAGCCTTTTTCTGGAAATTTTTATAAACTGCATGAAATTCAATGCATAAAGATCTGCAATTTAATCGCGTAACATCAAAAATTTGATTTTTTAATTTCTTTTTACAAAAAATTATTTGATAACATTTTTGATCGGACTGCTAATAACAGAGTATGTAATCTCTACTGATCACGATTCATGGTTCACCCTGTATACAGGGTCTATGTACATATATGTATATCGAGCAGGAACGAGATCGAAGTTACGTGGTTAATTAATTGAACGACATTATATCTGCGATGTTTTTATTGTATTTTTTCATTACTCTGTCAGCCATACTGCACCTTGAAAGAAAAGGGAATCGCGATTACTAATCATTTACAATTTACAACGCAGAATCTGCAGAACCATGGCTGTCGAATATAGCTTCACCCTCTATCTCTATCGCGCATATAGATTTATAGTTGGATTTAGTTTATATAGTATGTCAAACAAAGTAAATTTATACACGAAAAATCTGCACCTTACGACTTGCGAACTAGAAAAGAAAAGCGTAACATGATGAATTTTTACATACCCCTAGCTATATATATATATATATATATAGTGTATACATATTTATACATATACGCATATATATATTTATGTCTTGATATGAAGGAGAAAAAGAAACGGTTTTTGTTCACTCTTATCGTAACTGGTATGGTGACGTTCAATTGTCAGAGCGAGACGTACAACTACAATGCATTTTACCATCGGTTGTGTAGATACAACCACACATATGCTACGAATTACCTAATAGGTACATTTTTCAATCGAGAAGAACAACGCAAATTATGCATGTATAGCTAATTAGTCGATTTTGTATATACAAGAAAATAAATCGACGAGTTTTTTCAAAGTTGTACATTCGCATAAAAAAATGATTATTTAAAATCCCGAAAAAATATCGAAACGAATCTGAACTCTGAAGTTGATAGATGATTCAGACTCGGACTCGACGCATGCGAACTAGAATGCAGTCGTAGTGTATAAGGATGACGTCATTTGCACAGTGTCCGTGAGAAAGAAGAGAGTAGCGGAAATTCGATGGACACGTGTGTGCAAGTATAGGTGGTGTTCGATGGCCGTGGGCCGTGGCAGTGTAGAGTCGACCAAGTGGTTCGAGTGTGTGTCAGTCGGTTGAGAAGTCGTGAAGGCGACGTTGTATGCGTCTGACTGCGGGTTCAGAGATAACACGAGTGAATTTGTTGAAGCAAGGGTAGTGCTGTGTGATCGGACTGAACTGCTGCAGCCCATGTGCTCTGCTTGTTAAGATGCTAATCAAAGAGTTGTAAGTTCTCCCGAGTTTTCCTAATGTTAGCTTGTTGAAACGCGATAAACGGTTACTGGTCGAACGTCTCGAACCAATTCTCAGGATATGGTTACTAATCTTTAACAGTGGGTAGGATTGGAGGGGTGAAGAGGGATATATGTATCTTCATCCCTTGCGATCCGTATAAACGAAACCTTCTACCCCGTAAACGACTGTTTCTCGATTTGACTGATCAATTACTTTTTCAGAAATTTTCGATCGATTCATGTTACGTTTGACGTTCGAACATCGACGTTCGATTCATTGATATTTTACGCTTCAATACGATCAAAGCCGTTTCTCCGAAAACTCTATGGACATTTTCCACTTGTTAAACATCTTGAATAGTTAGTGTCATAGAATAGAATAGATAGTTCATCAATTTCTCTGTTTCAGCCGTGTCACTTTGCCTCTTACAGTGGAAGAGGTATGTATTCGTTGAAAAGCAAGGTCTTCCTCTTATAATGACCCACTTTGGAATGAATTGCAGTATTACACATAGATAAATAACCATGAATTAGCTATCGTGTAATTTGGAAGATTCGCAACTCATTTAATCAACATGTATTTAGACACGCGTGGTTATCTCGAAACGTAGGATCTTGAAATTTCAGTCCAACCCATTGGATAAATTGTAATAACAGTTTTAGTTTCGATCAGCTTATTATTGATTTCGCTGGTATAGGTTGTGTGATAACTTGAGATATCAAGCATCGTGGAAACTGATATTTCCTTATTGCGTCTTGTTGCTACTTTATTTCAACGATGTGTAACATTTTGCCTTGAATCAACAGTATCAAGTGGCCCAGCTATTCTCTGTGGCAGAGGCAAGCAAAAATAATACAGGAGGTGGAGAGGGTATAGAGGTGCTAAAAAATGAGCCGTTCACAGATTATCCTTTGCTCAGTGGAAAATATTCTTCGGGTCAATATACGTACAAGATATATCATTTAGCTAGTAAAGTGCCTAGTTTTATCCGTATTATGCTGCCAAAGAATTCCTTGGAAATTCACGAGGAAGCTTGGAATGCTTATCCCTACTGCAAAACTGTTATAACCGTAAGTATCGATTCACGATAACAACATTACCTCTAAGATTACAAATTAATTAACTGATTAGATTAAGCAATAATTAATTTTTAAATACATATGTTATTTTTTCATTGCAGAACCCTGGTTATATGAAGGAAAGTTTTGTAATTATGATAGAATCGTTTCACATCAACGATGATGGCCACCAACATAACGTACGTATAAAGTAAATTTGCTTTATAAAAACAAAGAGAACAGGGATTGTTTTATTTTCTCTACTATATTCTGAATTCTTCCACGATAGGTTCACGAATTACCACCCGATAAGTTGAAAATGAGAGAGATCGTGCATATAGATATTGCTAATGATTCCATTGCAAACGCCGATTACAAAGAGGACGAAGATCCAACCAAATTTAAGTCTGTGAAAACGGGTCGAGGTCCTCTTGTTGGCAAAGATTGGAAAAATAATGTTCAACCTGTGATGACGTGCTATAAGCTTGTCACTTGTGAATTTAAATGGTTCGGTTTCCAAAATCGGGTCGAGAGCTTCATTCAGAAAGCTGAAAGACGTCTCTTTACTAATTTCCATAGACAAGTGTTTTGTTGGATAGACCGTTGGTATGGTCTAACTATGGAAGATATTAGAGCAATCGAGGAGAGTACAAAAGAAGAATTAGATAGGGTAAATAATAATATAATTATTCGAATTTCAATTAAAACCTGTAAGAGAAAACCTGTATAAATTTTCCTTTCCTTTTTTGTTTCTCTTTTTAGCAAAGACATCAAGGAGAAGTGAGGGGTATGCGAGCCGACGATTGAAGCTTCAGTAGCTTCTATTACGAATAACTAAATCAATTTCCTTCTATTTTTCGGATACTTGCGGCTACCTATGAAAATACATTCATATATGTTTTATCAAAGATGATCCTGCAAGATCGGGACAATTTCCAGAATTTACGTGTTTAGATTCAGTGTCTATTAAAACTACTTATGAGTTTAATTTATTTACATTTTCAAGCGTTTTAGATAAATGTACCTACAGTCAAGGATTATAATATAGCCAATAATAAGGATAAGAACCGATATAAATCGGTTCGATCTATATGATGTGTAAAATATTCGAGAAAAAAAAGAAGAGTACTATTTGACTACAAAAATGAAAAAAATAATATAGAATGGGAAAGAGAGAAAACATTAATATTATCTAACACTGTAGTAGTTCGGTACTAAAACTAATTACATAGACAAGCAATTGATATTGCTGCTGGCTACAGAACACAAAAGAACGAAAAAAAAGAAGAAATACTTGACACAAGAGTTACAAGTTCGTTCATAGTTTCATAGAAAACGATTCATAATTTATATTTATATGGTGTTAAGGTTGGAAGCAGGATTATTGTCACAGTTTTACGTAATTTCTTTTTGTTCCTTTAAGGAATTTTTCGCAGCATAATATGAAATTCTTTCAGTCTTACAAGGTGTACAATAACCAGAAAAAAATTAAAGAAAAATATTTTAGCAGTTCTTCAAATCTAAAAATAATATTATGGCGATTTATTAACAGTCAGTGTTGCCGTCAGATTAGATAAAAAATACGAGTGGTCAGTAGGTTATAGAGATTACGCTTCTCCTTTGCGTTTTTGTATTGTTTATTCAAAAATTGAAGAAGAAACGTACAGTCGAATTAGGACCAAACTGATGAGCGTTTAAGTAATCTGCAATTGTAACTTTCATGTAACATTCGCGTCGGTTGTTCGCATCTATGGAAAATATGAGCATAAAAAAATGATATAAAATAATATACGTATGTACGTAGAAATGAACAGAACAGAGTTGAAAATATTTCTCTATAGCAATTGCTGAGCGTCGAACGGGTACGTTATTGTACATAAAGAAAAAGGCATACAATGAAATTGAAATTGAGTTGTTACACATTTCTTTGCATTCCAATAGATCTCTGTACAACAAACCTAATCTAATCCAACGGTGTTAATATTCGACGTGTTTTCTCGTTGCTAACAACAAAGAAACGATTCTATATTTAAAATATAGTTCAGAACAAAACTGTAATCGTCGTTTGCACAAATTGTATGTATACAACTGTTACCTGTTATACTGGGATCTATATTAGTTAATACAATAGTATATAATATAGTCTAGTATACATATATAGTATAGTATAGCGTTTAAGCGGCGTTAGAAAGCGAAGTAATTATCAATTGACTTGACTTCTAAAAACTTTCAACGGATGGAATATCAGGGGATTCGTTTTATTTAGTTATTTTCTAGTTTTTAAGTTTAACACACGATCTCATCGATGTTTGGTCACGGGAGGCTGGGGTAATTTCGAGAAATATAATTTCATTGCGAGCATGTCGTACCGCCGGTACAAAATGTAGAATTAATTTTATAGAATAGGTTATTAATACAGCTAATAACAGCTTCCTCTTTACGACAAACGGATAAGAAATTTCTGTATGTCGCCGGGTGAGGGAAAGGGTGGGAGGGGGAAATATGGAGGGAGTATATTTACTTATCGAGTCTCTTTGTGTCCAATTATGATCTTCAACAAAGTTGTACATTACATACGTGTACGTACATACAGTATTATGTACCACGGAGTCGCGATATATGTATAGAAAGGGAGAGAAACAAAGAAAACTGCGCAAGAGTGATCGTATAGAAAATTTATTGACTTATTCTTTCTCGTAAAAATAAAAATGTATAAAAATATTTTGCTCGTACATATAGAAAGTTTAGATACAAGAATAAGAAAAAAGAGAGGAAACTGTCACATTCGATAGTTTCAATTGAGATTGTATTCTTTGATAATGTTTGCGGCTATAACGAGTCTTTGTATTTCCGATGTACCTTCGTAAATCTCGGTGATACGCGCGTCTCTATAATGACGTTCGGCCGACATGTCGGTCACGTATCCCATACCTCCTAATATTTGTATACACTGGTGACTACAGAAGGTAGATGTCTCAGATGCCGATAACTTTGCCATAGCAGCTTCCTGCCAAACAAAACACGTTATTGAAAAATTATATTCGTTCGTACAAAAATTACAGTGTTTATCGTACTTCTATGTATGTATATTATGCATACCTTTGAATACGGTTTACCATTGTCTTTCAGTACAGCTGCGCGCCACGTTAATAATCTTGAACTTTCTAGTTTTAGTGCCATATCGGCGATTTTTTGTTGAATCGCTTGTAGCTTAATTATAGATTTACCAAACGCTAGACGTTTCGCTGCGTACTCGACAGCACAGTCAAGAGACGCTTGAGCTATGCCTAAAGCTTGAGCAGCGATGCCTATTCTACCAGCATCTAAAAGTAATATAGTTGTTACGTTTCCGGATGTTCTACTCAGTTGTGTAGATGCGTATTTATTTCATACCCAATGTCATCATCGCGATTTTAAAACCCATTCCTGTTTCTCCCAATAAATTCTCTGCCGATACATTGCAGTCTTCGAATATCAATGAACAAGTGCTGCTGCCTCGTATCCCAAGCTTGTCTTCTTTTTTGCCAACGGAAAGACCATCCGAATGCTTATCAACTACAAAAGCGCTTATTCCTTTTTGCTTTTTCTGTTTGTCAGTTGCAGCAAATAAAATGATCGCATCCGACTCGTAAGCATTCGTTATCCATGATTTAGTACCATTCATCGTATAGCTAACTCCATTCCATTTGCCACTGGTAGAAGCAGCACCAGCGTCGCTACCATTACCAGGTTCGCTAAGAGCAAAACATCCAAGTTTTGAACCAGTCACGAATGGCGTAATATATTTGTCTTTTTGACGGTCGTTTCCAAACTTCTCTACAGGCCCCAAGTAAAGAGAATTATGAACGCTCATTATAACACCTGTACTGGCGCATCCTCTAGATATTTCTTCCAACGCAATCGCATAAGACAGATAATCCAATCCGGTTCCACCTAATCTTTCAGGAATCGCTATACTCATTAAACCCAGTTCTCCCATTATCTTGATCTGCTCTTTTGGAAAAATATGCTTTCTGTCGATTTCTGCTGCTATCGGTTTCAACTCCCCTTCCACAAAATCCCTTTAATGAAATTCGTTACGCCAAATAATTATAGAGCACATCATCTGTTATTACAACACACAGACTATTTATAAGAAGTTGCGAATAATGTATGTCTAGAGATAAATACTTGCATGTTTTATGTAGCATCTGCTGTGTCTCCTGTAGCATCGACAGGGCAGCAATATTTCGAGTAACAGTGTGCATCACCACAGACATGTTTTGAGTAACTTGGCAACAAAAAGAAGCAATAATATCACCTTATTATTCTTTAATAAATACATGTATACGTATTACGTATTATACGTGGTACCGAAACTTACCGAGTAGATTAATTTTATACATTTTCTTCAGTGCACTCGTACAAAACTAAAATAGAACTTCCTGTGGATGCTGGACTTTCGGCACTTTATCTTTATTTAGATGTCGTTGATCTCAGAAGGACACCATTGTTGAGCTAGTGACTATTAATTATTGTAATGTGAATATATATATATATGTATATATATATATATATATGTGTGTCGGTAAGTACAGGATATGTCGTGTGAAACTTGCAGCGAAAGAAGCAACATTTATGTGCACATATAAACAACGCGTAAATAATAAATATAAATATAAATAAACATCCTGCAAACCGACAATATGGAGGACGTATTCTATATATGTCGACAAACGAAACAAAACACCGACAATGAGTGTGACCCAAACGTTAGCGTTGTTTTTCTTTTTTCTTTTACATACAAAAAAGTATATATATATACTATTTACTATACTATACAATACCATACGAATTGTATAGTTTCTGTCGTTTCACATTGTCACATTGTACAATTTGTAACGACATTTCAAAGGATTAGTATAAGGTTTTACACCGATCGTAATTCTCTACTCAACACTTTTATTTTTCCTGAAAATTGTATCGATACATTTCGAATTCTCCCGCGTAATTTTCGGTAGCGACAGTGACAATACTGACAAACTGACAATCAATATACTGTACACGCGAGCATGCGCGGATATTAACAGAGAAAGACAACACTGTTTCTGTTCGATAATATCTGCGATCTGCGTAGCGTAACGTAGGCAATTAGGCAACTGCAAGTACTTGCTTACTTGATTGTTTCTTCAAGAATAAAACAACAGCTTCCGAAAGTCAAGCGTGGAATTTGAATCCTTTTTGGTCAGAGGATAACGTTTTAACAGTTTTTAGGAGGAAAATGTCGAACAGCAAGTGTGTTAAACAACCGCGTAAAAATTACGCGAAAGAACAGCAAGAGATGACCCATTCGGAGAAATTGCGGCTAATAGACGATGAGTTGAATTCTTTTTACAAGTAATTCGATTGTTTATTTATCTGTCGATATCGTTACTTATCGTCGTTCTCCCTATGTTTTTAGCTTATTTTTCTTTAATATTTATTCTTTTGTATCGTTGTACTAATTTGCAGGTTCGCTCTGAAAAATGGCTCTGTCTTTAGTCGATGTTTCGTTACCATAATTTTATTAAAAGTTTGGTATTGTAGCAAGGTATTTTATTCTATGTTTTATACGATGCTTTTTTTTTACGGTACAAATTAATTTCTGGTGTGCTAAGTTAATTAACAAACGTCAAATGCAATTTAAAAACAAAGAAATTCGTTGATATTACAAGAGAATTTCGTTCGACAATTCATAGGTATTGTCAGCAAGCTGGCTTTACAGAGGAGGAGATGGATATTATTTGTCAACCGTTGGTGGCGGCGATGCGACGTTCCTGGTTGCAATTGGTTTTCCGTGGTATGCTTGTTCTAATAGTTCTCGGCACACTAGCTTGCCTGGCGGCACAATTGGATTTCGTCGGAACACATTTTACGGCGATCAGCCGTTTGTTGCTGATAAAAATTCTGCCGATTTGGAATTGGCAACCTTTATATTACGAGAACTGTATGATCAACAATCCCTTCTACAACGATCATGCCATCACGGAGGATGACTGTGTGGTAAGACGATTAATCTCAAGCTTTAGTTACTCGCACCTCGATTTGTCCAAAATTGCTCGCATGGGGTTTTGTAGAACCCCAATATAATAATGTTTGAATTCAAATAAAACTGGTGACTCTGAGGCGCCACAAAAAATTTCTGTACCATTGTTCTAAATATTGTTTACATTATTAAATATGTTGGTATCTAATCAATTACTAAACGTTTAAGTGTTGTACGAGTTATTATATATAAATTAAAAAAATGATAGAGAATGGAAATATTTTAGGTCGAACAAATGTTTTGAGTGAAAACGGTTAATTATTTATTTACATTAGTTAGGTCTCTGTTAACATGTTTTAACAGGAAGTTTGACTGGAATTACACATTTCTGAAGACATATAAATTACCAAGACCCCATGCAAGTAACTAAAGGTTAATATCAATCGTAACAGGTTGAAAGCAAAGCCACAAGTAGCAAAGACACTCGACAAAGAAGGCTTCTATTGAGAAATATCAAAAATAACAAAATTTTCAGACCTGCGAAGCACTGGAAACTATAGACCGGTTGTCGGACGTGAGATATCGCAATCTCGTGGATAACTACTTGAGTCGCGATGCTCCAGCAATTATCACGGATGCAATGGACTCTTGGACCGTGATGAACACGGATTATTTCTGGTTCGACAATATTACTCACGTATGTAGAAGATTGATGTACGCATTAAATGAAACACATCGAATAGATTGAATAATAAGATTACGTTGTGTGCTGCAAACAGCTTTACTTGGAGAACGAACGATTGATGGAAACGGTGCCTTGCGCTTTGACTTCAAATTTGAGAACCGGTTCGTCCGATTTGGCAGCGTTCTTACGTCGAGTCCATTCTCCGGAAGTGGCCAAGTGGTTTGTCCACTGGCAAAACTGCGACATCAATGCTGTAAAGGTGCTGAGAAAATATTACCAGCGACCGTACTTCCTCTCGAGTACAGTCTCGCCAGCGCATTTCAATTGGGTCTTGATGTCTTCGGATTATAATAGTCCGAGTTACAAGAAGGTTGAGTTGGATTCTGGACTGATCGCCCTCGCACAATTACGAGGAGCTACGCAGCTTCGTTTGACTCCTATAAATCCTTGCAACAGTTCGTGTCCCGAACTGATAGCGGACTTGCATCAAGGTGAAATGTGTAAGTCTCTTTTGTTTGGAAGAGTAGAATTGAGAATTTGGAATATACGTACGGTATACATGTGTACCGCATGCATATTCCTAAAGGGCGTCACAACAAGAGTGGAATACTTAAATTCCAAATAAAATACAGTTTTTTTTATTTACTACCGAAATTTTAAGTATAGGGTAGATGCCCTCCTCTGCTTTGCTGGCACATTTCCGTTCTTTGGACGAAATTTTCAATCACATTTTGGCATAATTGTGGCCGGATCTCAGGGATACAGCGTCTAATCTCCTTCAAGGCTTGGGTGATCGTGGGCTTGTTCGCATAAACTGTTAACTTCAAAATCCCCAGAGAAAGAAATCTAAAGGCGTTAAGGGGATAGTCTCGTTTCCAGGATTGCAAATTTTTCGGTAGTCTAAAGCTTGTTGTGTCGAATAGCGATCCATTATTAATAATGACAGACTGTCTACCATCGAACTGTGATAATGGTTTGACTCTCAAATCACAGTAGCAGAAATGGCGTCAAATTTAAATTTTCCGCTCTTGTTGGGACACCCTTTATACGCATATTCCTCGTTTTTGTCTCGTCTTCGGCGGAGTAGAAATTTGAGAACCGCCCTATTGATTTTTAGTGGTTTTCACCAACTTGATGTGGACATTGGAGTACGCGCCGATGAGAGGACTGGACAACATCGCTATCTTGACCGAAACCGTATGGGAGGAGGATACGTAGATTAGCTTTTTCGTTACCATGTACTGTACGTCTCGTGTTAGTCTTCGATACTTGAACTGTGCGCGCGTGCTGCTCGAACGTACACATATACCTTTATTCTATCGCAACGCCATAGTAGACGTCAAATAAAGTATTATCATCGAATTTTATCGAACAAATTAATCGAAAAATTCCACTGGTTTTACCCGAACCTTATCACCCGAATTACCGGATAACTTTTGCGGGAGAAACAGGAGCATGCAAGCAAAGAAAAGGGAAACGATTCCAAAAATTGAAAGCAATGTCGTCGCACACACTATTCTATCTGTAATAGTATCAGTAGTAGTAGTAGTAGTTGGTCGGCAATCAAGAAAGATTGCAGTAATCGTTCGATGAAAAAGGACTCGACGAGGATGCCAAAAGTAACAACAAACAAGATTCGTTTTTTATTAATTAATTGTTTATAATAACATTGTGTTTTTCTTGATTTTTCTCTCTCGTAGCAGTTTCTTCCCGTTATGTCAGTTGGGCTAACAAGGAATAGATTGTTGTTATGCACCGATTCATAGAAAAACAAAGCGCAAGATTACTCAATGACGAGACAAACGTAGCTGGCGACTTGGCATGCTTAATCGATGCGAGAATTCGATATATTAAAAGTCGTACGTGTGTATATAATCGTTTTCATTTTGTTTTGCGCTACGTTCTGTTCATACAATCTTAGGGTATCGATACAAGAGAAAGAATGACAATAAGTGGCGCCTAACTAACAACAGTGTTCGAACATGTTCCTCAGATTCCCTACACGCTCTTGACACGCGATTACTCCCTTCTTTTCGTTTCTATCGCTTTCGTTTTCTCGTTTTTATTTATTTTTTTTTTCTCGTTTTCTCTTTCTCTGTTTTTCGGTACCCCTCGTACTTCCATGCATTTGCATTGGCACCAATACATAACATACATATGCATTATGCACCTGTCATGGGTGTTCTCGTCGTTTTCACCGTTCTCAGTCATTCACTCTTGGATTCGTATCGCTTCGAAAAAGTCGAGGCTAATCTTAACGCGAAAGATTAACGGTTGTCGCTATTATCTAACAATCAAGATATCGTCGACGCGCGTGTGGCTTGGTTGGTTGTTCATCCATTTTCTAATCCGAGAACGGAGAGGACAGTGTTTACCTGAAGAAAAGCTCGACGTTTGTTCGATCGCGAGTACGGTTTTTACGACAATCTTTTGTACCGTTCTTTTTCTTATCATTTGTATCAACGTTCGATCGGGAACGATTAGACTGAGATCGGGCTGAAACTCGATAACGCGAACAGATTCATCAACGGATCGATAGACGATGCGTTTCTAAGCTTACCTTGCATCGGTTGTTACGATATCAAAAAGATTTTTACAGGAATCCGTTCAACGACTAACTTTATAACAATGAGAATGTACAAGTGAAGTATCGGACCGAGATAACGATCGATACCGATCGATACCGAATTCCATGTGTTTTCCATCTGCCAGTTATATTTTCTTTTTCTGTTTTCGAGCAGCCACGTTTCGTTCGACTCGCGTTTCGTGTTCACCTTTTTGTTGTTTACAGTCTGTAGAAGACTCGAGAGAGAAAGAGAGAGAGAGAGAGAGAGAGTTTCCGTCTTCTTTCATTCGTTGCGACAATGAGCGTTAAAACCGCGTTTACCTTCTCCCAAAGTCTCACGACCGATTTGGTTCGAGCAAATTCACCCGAAAAGAGGATACGGACGATGCTTGCCGATTAGGAACTCGTCCGAAAATCGATATATCCTTCGCGTTGCTCGTTCTTCGTTGGTTCAAATTGCTCGCGTTCTCTTTTTATTCTAATCTCGAGTTTTGCCCTCTGATTAAAGTGCTCGCTGCGGCCATCGTTCGAGCGTACGCGTCTATTAGTTATAATAATTCTATACTTCGATACGACAATCTCGTCGTGCGAAAGGCCAAAACCGTTTTGCGAGTCGTGAATCGTGAACCGTGAATCGTTGATTCGCGAGTCACGAAACGCATTACCATCCCCGTGCGTTAAGTTTTCGAGCATAACATGAAAACTCGTCACGGCCGAGATAGAGAGAGGAAAACAAAATGCAAACGTCGTCGAAAAATATGAGAAACCCGAGGCTAACGAGCGGCGAAGCAGTATAGTCGACTCGTATTCGCTGGCATTCGAACCAAGATTTACTTCGACATGTTTATACAACTAATCGTTTCCGACTTTCTACGGCTAACGAACAATTTCTATGTCCGTCCCGTTGCGTCGCGTCGCGTCGCGTCACGTCGAATCGATCCTCGGTATTTTAGCTATACATTTTTGTATACACGTATCAATGGTACGCGTCAGTCTTTTTTCCTTTCCTCTTTCCCATTTTCATGATCGTTTTATATATTCACGCTAGAGTCTAGAGTATCGTCCGAAAGAAATAACTTACACGTTAGATATGTTCGCGACAAGGGATCGTAAATCGTAGATGGTAAATGGTAAATGGTAAATCGTAAGCGATACCGAAACCAAAGGCGAGTTTACGTATATACTAATTAATGTATCTACCATAATCGTGACAGCTCGAATTCGAGTCCAATTTGTTCGCTCCGATAGAAAAAGTTTGCGTTCGATAGAAAAGGTTCTCCAACACGGAGGAAAGGAGGGTTTCCAGCTAGAAAAACACTAGGAATCTTCTATCGAACGACATTTGCGTTTAATCGTGACAATCTCGAGAAAACATTGCTAAAGGATCGCGAGTATATCGTACAGCGGGATATGTTAACGATATCACGAGCAGGTGACGTTGTCGAACTTCGTCACCGGTGCCGCGTGTGTCCAGTTCTCGTCGTTTACCGTTTCGACAAAGGCCGGACCCATTCCCATTTTACCAAATCATCGAAATCGGGAAAATCAAAAATGTTAAGGATATCGCGAGCAGGTGACGTTGTCGAACTTCGTCACCGGTGTCGCGTGTATCCAGTCCTGGTATTTTATCGTTCGACAAAGGCCGAATCCATTCCCGTTTACTAGATCATAAAAATCGGGAAATCAAGACAAACAGGGAGGAAATAGATCATCCGAACGCGAAGAGTCGTCACGGCTTTCGATAGCGCGATAATCTTCTATGCGACACGTAATTGCGTAATTAGTAAACACCCCTAATGTTCGGCCAATAGGAAAATAATTGATTTGATTTGCGTTGATGTTGCTCCCGAAAATTCTCGCTTATGTAGCCAACCAAAATGTATAGATTATTTGAAATGTAGAAATGATCATTTTAAGATTACAAATTAATATATTAGCGAGCAGAGAATGAACATTCAGAGAAATTTTGTGATGTTTCTAGAGGATGAAGTTGTTAAAAGAAATGCTGTAAATGAGTACCCGGTTGGCTACATTTTAAGGAATCCAAGATAGGCAGCGCGATCGTTCCGTTCTTGACGTAGGCGAAAGGAGACCGAAAATATTATAACATAATATATATTATTATAATACATGGTGTTTAACTATAGGTGGAAGAAAATTCAAAAAATTCAAATTCTTAACACGTGACTGTCGCGCGTCTGTACGACGTACGCAACGTACACCTCTGTTGGTCGGGTTGCCGTATTTCCGGCGGACGTTCACTTGTTGATAACTAAGAGACGAAGCCGACATCGCTATTTTTTAATTCTTCATTTTCGTCTTACATTGTCATGGAGAACCACCTCTTAAATTTTCTCCCACCTGTAGTCGAACACCTAATATAATATATGTATATCGTATATTATAATTAGACTGCGGATCTTTATGCAATTATGGCTTTCGAAAATTTACAAAACTGCTAGGATTTTAATCTATTTCAGATCTAAAAAGGCTACTATGTAACACGGAGAATAAGATTCTACTTTGTTCCACTTCCTTAAAATTCGTCTACGAAAATTGAAAATTGCATGAACATCCGCAGTCTAATTATAATTACACAAATTTTCGGGAATACCGAGAAGGTCAAGTGGAATCGGATTTCGTCGGCCTATCTCGATAGATGATTCGGTTTTTTTCTGAGCAGAGGAAGCGATCCCATTTTACATCTACGTCAGGCATTGTCCAAAATTTGCTCGATCGGAGGCATTTTCAAGGGAGACCCATAGGTTTCCACATCACCTATGAAGTACTATGGTGAATGCGTTTTTTTTGTTGTCAGTGGTTAACCCCTATAGGCTTATTCCACTGCGTCGCACGATAATTTTGAAAAAATCAATTTGTAAAATAGTTTTTAGTTATACTGTGAAAATTTTATTGACAATTAGGAAAGTTTGACTATCGCGCGCGTTCATTAGAACTGCTTGGCAAATCCGAAATATCGAAGGGATGGTTGGACGTCGATATTCGCATAAAAAATGATAAGCGAGAAATCATTCAGCAGTGTACGCTGTTCTGTTTTAATACTACGCATCTTCGAAAACGAACATTCGCACAAATAAGTTGATCCGAACATTGAGAAAATTCGGATCGCGAGATTTCTTAAAACCGGGTACTTCGTTTAAGTGCTTCGTCAATTAAAAATTTTGAAAAATTTGGCTCCTTTACCTTTCCTCGTTTTCAAAGAAATGCCATGCCGAAGATCGCACGGTTCTCGGTGATATTCGACGGATTGTTCTTCGTTTCTAACGGACAAGGGATTCTCAAAAAGAAGTAGATCATTTCTAATCGAATTGAAGCGAGTGAAACGATTTTCGAACTGATCTATCACCGATCGAAGAATACGCAAATGATTCGTAAAATCGCATCGAGTGCCAAATTCTTCAAAAATTAATTGGCGATCGGGAAAAGAGAAGAATATTATTTCTTTTGTATTACAATGATTTCGAAAAAGTTCCAGCTTCCTACGAAATGAATCTACATGGCTACACAACTTGGAAATAGATTGATTGGACGTTCGTGATTTTAAATTTAATATGCCGAGGCGATTTACGAGGTCAACGATAAACGAGAGTTCGCACAGAATTCCACTACATCGAAAAATAATAGAGCGAGCATAGAAATGTTCAATCGGCTGAACCTTCTTTCTTTTGTTTTACATACGGTACGTACGGGCATATTTTGGACATGCCTGATCTACGTACAACGCGTCAGAATACATGTTCGCCGGTGACGATGACGATTAAACAAAAAATCATCGAAGATAAGGATGTTGTTGTTTTCTTTTTTCTTCTTTAAAATACACGAGCGACGATGTACGTAACAACATATTTTGCGATAATTCGATATAATGTGTATATACACGTATATACAACATATACATATACACACGTATCTGTTTATACGCGCAAACACACATGCATAGGGTATAGCTATGCATTTTTGCCCGTATACATGTATATAGTTGCACGTACTCGTATATTATTTATATTTGCGTTTGCATGTGTACCTGGATTTAATTATATGCATAAGTACATTGTTTACCGTAACGCGCGTATGTTGTATGTTCCAGATTTTGGGGTGTCTCCTAAAACGACGCCGCGAATCTCCAGGATTGTTTCCTCAATGTGTTTCCGATATTTGACGCGATCGAGTTCGACGATCATCGTGGATCGCGTTTCGCTAGTACTGTCCTGCTTCGCCCGAATCTCATCTACTTTTTGTTTTCTTCCGATTTCTATGGATAATAATCGCAAAAGCGTTCGAGTCCTGCTTGCACGAAGAAACGTTCGTAACGTTGTCGGATCGAGAGACGGAGTTTCCGAGTCTCGATCGTCCCTGATGTCGTTTCGAATAGAATTTCGTCGAGAATATCGTTAAATCAATTCGAGTCCGCGATCGTCTGCAAAATTGAAATCATCCTCCGTTCTAAATGAGATCGATAGAACGATCGTGCGCGCGTTCAACAACGAGGCTGTTCGATCATCGGTACCTTCTCCGCGAATAGCGTAATGAGAACGCGATCAAGCGTCGCTACGAGGAATCGGTTTGGTTTTCTCGCTAATTGGGTAAATCACGCGTCGCTATTCGATTACTCGTATCCCTGAGCAGACATTTACAATTAGAGATATTCTATGATAACATACTCTTGCGGGATAAGATACGTAACATCTGCCAGCGAACCAAAAAAGAAATGTCACTTTGTAACGGTATCACCGCGGGCCGGAAAGAGGAGATCGGTGTGTGTTTTTTGGTTGTCGCGCACGATGGAGAACTCGCGCGAGAAAGGGTGTTTGATCAGCGAAGAAGAAAAACGGAGTACGCGCCCGCGTTGCAGCCGACGACCCTGTTTCGAACGCGATCTAGTTTACGATGAACACTAGAGATTTTGAATACTAGTTTTGAACGTGTACCGAAATACGCGTGGACACGCGACACGTGAATCCTGTAGAAAAATCAGACATCTTGTAGAGAAATCGGACATCTTGTAGAGAAATCAGACATCTTGTAAAAAATTAACCCCTTGCTGTATTTTGACGAGTACACACTCGTCATGAAGATTTTAAACGAAGCCTAACGAATATGAATGTTACGTCTTTCGTTTTAAATGAAATAAAACTTGATTCGTGTGTAATCGATGTTGAAGCATTAAATTATATAAATTTTCTTTTCTTTTCTACATTTTTGGGGAAAGAGACGTTTTGATCGTTGTAACTGGAAACAAATGATACGGCAAGGGGTCAAGGATCGTTAACCCTTCGCACATGGAATTATTTTTCAATTTTGTTGCCAACAATTTGCCATATTAGAAGTGTTTTATTTGAAATTTACTTCAAAGGGACAGTTCCTCGACTGCTACTTCTTTTAAACAATTTCGTTTACTAATTCCATGAAATATAGCTCAAAAACTTTGTTGTAACTTATATTTGTCTTTAACACTGTCGCGTCCGGTGGTTCAGCCGTCATTAATAATTGATAAAACGAATCATGTATATTATATTTCATTCAGAATTTTTGTTTGTATTTGCTCTGCTAACGATGCACGGGCTAATGATGGCATCAAATATCATAATTATTATTTATTCTTGAATTATCGTATATTATACCACATTGCGAGCGATAGAATTAAGGAAAATCTATAAGATATATTTCGCAGTGGACTACGTGGGATTGCTAACTCATGTGATTTATTTCAAAACTTAAACATATCTTTAATTAAGAGCTTCATCGAACAAATTCACAGCGAAATCTATTTTATCAAACAAATGAAATCATTCAAAATATAATATACATGATTGATTTTATCGATTATTAATAACGGCTGAACCACCGGACTTTACCTACCGGAAGGTAAAGAACGTTTTTATTTCGCACAAAGATCCGCTGTCCGATAATCATTTCCAGTGAAAGCATCATTCTAATTTCAATAATTGCGAATTATAAAACCAGAAACAAGTCAATCGACCGGCGATGGTAGGTTTAGCGTTAACACTTTACTTATTTTCAATAATTGTGCTGTACCAAAAGGAAGCATAGAAAATTTTCTTTTACATTGCAATCTTAAATGATATTATTAGATGACGTTATTGAGGGTGACTTGTTAATTCACAATAAAAGTTGCTGTTGATATTGAAGGTTCTATTAAAAAGTATTTAGCCATTTACCATGGATTCTTCAAAATTATGCAATAATCACCGATTGGTAATGCGTTGACTACAAAATGAGACAATTAAACAAATAAAGGAAGAACCAAATACATATAAAAACCCGTTTTATTTGCATTTTTCTTTCTGTAATATCGAGCGCACGCTCGACAAACGAGTGCAAAGGGTTAATTTCTTACCACACCGATATTATTTTGGTTCTATAATTGTTATTTTTCGGTTCTGGTTTCAGTTATGATTCGGTTCTGTGCAGGGGTTGGAACGGCTCCGTAAATAACTGTTTGAAACGGTTATACGTCGCTTCCGACCGAAACAATTATGAAAACCGAAACGATGTTACAACTGTTACAAGAATATCGGTTACGGTTGCGTTTATATTTTTCTATCGAACTCTCTTCGACTCTCTGAAACGAGAAACATAAACGCATCGGTCGCCGGACTCGAGCTTCTTCGCGTTTCACGTGCCGCGTGTTCCCGCGAAACAGAAGCGCACGGGTGTAAATCATTCCACGGATCTCAATCCGGCTTCGTTTGCTACAGGTGTATTTACATACACGTGAAATCGGGATATCTCTAATAAATACATAGCCGCGAAAGATCGAGATGGTGGAACCACCGTTCTCCGATCTCGCGATCTCTGCTTCGGAATTGGTGGTCGCGGGTCGCGTAACTATACCGTCGAATCGGATTAAACTCTGATAACAATTTCTTGCGAAAGACGCGATTAAAAAATACTAGAGAACAAGATTGTTGACTCGCAGCCTGGAAGGAGGATTGGCTTCGTAACTCAAAATAGAAACGACTCGGGGAAGGTGTAAACTTGACTCCGTTCGCTTCTACGAGTAAAACAGTTTTTCGATCGAAGAAACGATGAACCGAAACGATCGGTAGCGTGGTTAGGGTCAAGAGCATCGATGCCATTAGCAACAGCAGCAGCAGCAGCAGCAGTGGCAGCACACGTGTTTGTATCGCATCGGATCACGCCGTATCGCGTCCCAGCTTATCTTCCTTTATTGTATCGCATCGTACTGTATCGTATGGTATCGTCATTCGTCGCGTCTCGTCGCGTCGCGTCGTATCGTCGCGTATCGTAGCGTACCGTATCGTATCGTTCAGAGTGATTCGCGAAGACCTGATCGGACGAGACGCACTTCGTAGGTTCCTGCCTGCGCGTCTCGCTCGCTCTGCGCGCAATCGATTCTCCGTAATACTGACTCGTTGGAGGATTAGGAGACGACTGGTTCGAGTTCGAGTTCGGTTCCGGTTCCGGTTCCGGTTCCGCGTCCGGTTTCGTTATCGAGTTCGGTTCCGGATCCGGCTCCGGATCCTATCGAAAGCGGTAGGAGAAACGATGGATAGGAAAGGAAGCGGAGCCAGCGAACACGAGCAGGGTAATGGCTCATTTGCCGAGGCCAAACTTCATAAAAATCAGTTCCTTCCCTTTCGAGAGGATGTCGCCGCCAGCGCTCGCTCCGGTGATCTCCGTGAATTTCTGCATTAGATTCGGCCCTGTGCTTTGCTGCTGCTGTTGTTGTTGTTGCTGTTGTTGTTGCGATTGTTGGCCTTGAACGGGGTTCTGTTGCGTCTTCGACTGTATGGTCGGCAACACGGTCGGTATTCCTCTCATCGGTTTGCTCGTACTCTGACCGCCCTGCATCGTCGAACTCTGGTTCTGTTGTTGTGGCTGCTGCTGTTGTTGCTGCGGCTGTTGTTGTTGATGTTGCTGCTGTTGCGACTGCGGCTGTTGGAACTGTTGCCCTTGCTGCCCGAATCCCGTGCCCTGCTGCTGGTATCCCTGACTCTGCGGATGTTGCTGATGATGCTGGTGATGTTGTTGATGTTGCTGCTGCTGATAGCTTTGATTCTGTTGATTCGGTTGTTGTTGTTGCTGCTGCTGATACGGTTGGTTCTGCTGCTGTTGATAGTCCTGTTGCTGTTGCATGTGCTGGCCAGGACCCTGCATTCCTCCCGGTGCGTTGCTACCACGATTGATCGCGCCTCCCCTCCCCTTCCCCTATAAAATAAAGATCATCCTTCTTAACGGATTACCGAACGAGCCTGCGTCCACGTCCTTTGTCGATCTTTCGATCTATCCTCCTTCTTCTCGTGTCGAGGCTTCCGTACGGTCCAAGCCTACTTACTCGAGCACGTTTCTCTATTCTTCCCGTCTTTACAGTGCCAAATGTGTATGTACATGTAATATCAGTGCTGGGCACATTTGTCTCAATTCAGACAAAACCGTCCCCACCGGTAGCGCTCGCTCACTTTCCCCTTCCAGTAAGCGCCGTTACGGTGGGGGCAGAGCCGGATTAAGTCCACTAGCAGAAGTAGCAAATGCTACGGGCCCCGCGCTCTTCTGGGGGCCCCGTGCTCTTCTAAGGGCCCCGCGCTCGCAGCAGAAAAAGCCCTGGCTACTATTAACAGATATTTTTGTTAAAAGGTCCTTCGTTGTGTTTTGTTTTATTATCGTGCAAAGCCTAGAGCCCCCAAGTAACATTTGCTACGGGCTTCGCGCTAGCTTAATCCGGCCCTCGGTGGGGGCAACGAAGACACGAAATACCAGCGAACCTGGCGAAGGTGTGCTTTGCACGGAAGAAACGTTGGTGGGGGAAGCAAGCGTTTAACCAGTTAACTGCGTTCGACGCGTTATACGCGTCAATCGAAATCTCTATTGCGGTGCAATAACAATAACCTTTTCAAGAATGAATTGTTAATTTTTTATCAAATATAAATGTAATCCTTCCTCGTTTTTCGTAAAATTTATAATAGGACCGTTTGGTCTGCGTTCGACGTGTACACTTGACATTGCTTGATTTTAATTCGAGTTTAATTTGATTTATTGCGGGGGATTATTAAAACTAAATTCCGCAGTTAAGAAGTAGTTAAGGGGCCTCAGCCGTGCCCAGCACAGACATATCGTCGGCCTCCTGTGAAAATTGCCTAAGTTCAAAAAAGTAAATTTTACAGGAGGCGAAAAATCGATTTAAAGGGGTAGGTTTGTTTCTAGGATTGCAAGGGAGCGGCAGCCGTCTTCTCATTTCTCGAGAATGCGAAGATGGGGGTTTTCGGTAGTCAAAAGCGATAGATGAAAGATCAATCTGGGCCACGATCGCCCTCGAAAGTCCTATTTTTACGTTTGCGAAGCGTAATTTGCATTATTCGGCAGTACAGTGAAGTCGAGATTACCGTGCTCAGTCAACACCGGGTTCTAAGTCCAGTGTATATCGGTGTAAACACCACGCATTGACTCGAATGAATCGAAATGTTCAGCTTTCTTAATTTTCATTATTTTTTTTATGAAATTTCACTATCGTATTTCTGGCATTTACCTGATTAATATAAGACCGAACACGATACGATTCCAATTGTATTTAGTGGTTAAATCGACGATTCGAGTTTCGGTCGCAAGGAAGGACAGCGTATGGGAAAGAAAGAGACGCTCGTTCTGTCCTTCTCTATGTTCGGACTCTCCTTTGAATTTCATTCTGACCTTCTCTATGTTCGGACTCCCCTTCGAAGTAACAAAAATACGATCGCAACACCAGGATTACTGTCCACCAAAAATACGGCTGTTGGACGGTAAACCCGACTTTTATTGAAAATGGGTGGTTAAATAAACTGACGACTGGAAGGACGTCGTGTCGCATCGAAGGCTAGACTCAGAGCGAGGAGAACACCAAAAGAGGCAATTCGGAAAAGTCCGTTGGCCACTTCAGATAAAGGACCAGGCTCTGCGGACCTGTCTTCGGCCACGCGATAAGTTTCATTCTGTTCTTCTCTATGCTCGGACTCTCCTTTGAATTTCATTCTGTCCTTCTCTATGTTCGGACTCTCCTTTGAATTTCATTCTGACCTTCTCTATGTTCGGACTCCCCTTTGAAGTAACAAAAATACGATCGCAACACCAGGATTACCGTCCACCAAAAAGACGGCTGTTTTGGACAGTAATCTCGACTTTACCGTATGTAGCTGTCACAGCTTTATGAAAATAGGTAACATGAAAGAATTGTAGCGGGAAGGGAACGGGGCAAGATGTCCGACCTCTCAGATGTCGTTTCCGCTCCTCTTGCCCCGTTCCCGTCCCGCTGCAATTCTTTCGTGCTCCGAGCAGTGCACGCGGAGCTGTGTGCTTCCGAATAATGCAAATTACGCCTCGCAAACGTAAAAACTGGACTTTTGAAGGCGATCGCGGCCTAGATTGTTCTCTTATCTAGCGATTTTAACTACCGAAAAACCCCATCTTTGCTTTATCGAGAAATAAGAAGGCGCGTCCCGCACCTTTGCAATTCTGGAAAAAAGAGTCTATTCCCTTAATTTCTTTCAAATTCTGATATTATGACGCTACGTAACAACTTATCGCTGAAGTATTACGTTCAAACCGTAGAAATTGAGGTAACAAGCCAAAGCTGAAAACCCAATTTTCATAAAAAATGGACAGTTTTCATATGAGACCGACGATATATTATGATGTATTTTCCAATTATCCGACGTTACTAATCTCTAACGATCGTACGACTAACCGTATTCGATATCCTGCGACGTCACTCGCTAAAAATGAAAGCTAAATTCTCGAACCTCTGCTCCGTTTCTACGATGTAGACTTGTAGACTGTAAACGGTTGCCGCAGCTATTAATGCTAATGCGTAGCTATCGGCCGATACAGATGGATACGTCTGTCGTACATCTGTCTGTAAACATCTACGTCTACAACTTCTAGACGTGGAATGGTATGCGTTCGATGGATACATGAGAATCGTCGTATCTACGTGAAATGTGTGTATCTAAAACGTTTCGATCAACGCGGAGTCGCAATTTCCATCGTACGATCACGCGACACGCGAGCGCGACTGTCGGGAAACGAGAAACGAGCTGTAAATACCAGAAGAATCGAGGAAGAAAAGAAGCGGAGAGCATCCGGACGACAGTCCCAATTGTCGCGGAAGCATGATCCATTTGATCTACGATCGTTCAACGAATCGAAAGAACAACCAGCGGTATTTGCGCCATGCTCTTCGTCGTGTTCTACACGCATCTACGCACAGTCGGTCAAGAAAATATTTTGGGACACGATATACTTCTCGATTCTGAGCTGTGCGTTTAATCAATTTAATTTCTTTTGGTACAGCAGAATTATTGAAAATCCTATCAATAGGCTTCCGGTATCTAAAGCGTTAAGAACGCTAGGCACACGAACTTGACAAATTCTTAGTCAATTTTCTCAAAAACGTCGAATGAAAAAATTTATTGTATATCATCGACTTATTTTCCCGTGTAGAATCATCCCCTACACGTTTATACGATTTTAAAACACCCTGTAGACACGTGGAATAAAATAGTTGGCGGATCTATAAGGTTGTTTTTCAAGAGAACTGTTGAATTGAGACTTTTATCCGTCGCGACGAGTATTGTAGGATGCAATAAAAAACGCAAACAATTTTGCGGTCCCTTTCCGTAACAAATCTCCGCTTACCTAGATTCGCATCCTACAATTTTGAAACACCCTGTACTTCAACGTAATTCAACTCAGTTTTGCAAACAACTGCTAATGTCCATTTAAAATACACGGCTTAGAATCCAAAATTTTATCGTGTCCCAATATGTTCGTGACCGACTGTGTACGAGTGTGTCTACGATCTACAACATACAGTATCTAATTGTAAGAACCGAATAACGAATTACACCTATAAAAGACACATACTACCGTAGTTCTGAAATCGAAACGTAGTTCGTTCAGTCACGAAAGCTCGTTTCGAGTTACGTAAACAAGTTTCTTCCACGGAATTGTATCTTTTCTCTTTCTTTTTTTAGCTGAAACGTAAACCTGTTACAATAACGGTATCGAGTAATAGCGATAATTCGATTATATCGGCGATAATTTAGTTTAGGTCAATCGACTTCCCTCGAGACGCTGCTCCGTGCGTACGCTACACGTACGTACAAACTATAATACTACACGTAGATGTACTCGGTTATTTACCGAGTTTCGTTGCATTTTGATCTATATGATACTATGATACATATATATATTCGATTTCGCGCGGCGAACGCAAGATAAGTAAAAATGAGACTCGTGAATTGCGACGATAGTCGCGGCGAAAGGAACCAAAACGGCTATGTAATTTCGAAGACGGAATCAGAGGAACGAGGATATGAACAAGGACAAGAAAGAGAGAGATATATAGAGAGAGAGAGAGAGAAAAAGAGAGTGAGTGTATGTGAGAAAAAGAGAGAGAGAGATAGAGAGAGAAAGGTCGAGAAAGAGACAGAGTGATAGACAGAGAGTGTGTGTAAGAGATAGAGAGATAAATTAGTAAAGAAGTGAAAGTAACATAGTCGAAGAATATATATATATAAGAATCGTAAAGAATAGATTGCAGCGCAAGGATTCGTAGCACGTAGAAAAGCACCGGTGAAAAGTTTCGGATAGAGCAGTGAACTCACCTGCTGTTGAAGGTGAAGCGGTACGGGACCTTGCTGATGGGCACCCATGGGAGTGGGCCCATGTTGGTTGGACGTGGTTACAGTCGTGTAGCTGTGGTGATTCGCTTGTTGGTACGCTAGATGCGGTGGATTGTTTTGTTGATGTTGTAGTTGATGTTGTTGGTTGTTCATTAGTGATGGTTGTTGTTGTTGTTGTCTAGAGTCTAAGTGACAGACAGGGACAGACACAGGCACAATGCAGGCATCTAGCAACAGAGAAGAGAACAGAACCGTGTTGTCATTCATGGCGCATTTACTTTTCTTTCGAAATAATGAACATTCGTCATGTAACGCGTTCGATTCGTGTGTTATACAACGTCGAGCATCGACGCCGACGCCGACGTCGATGCCGATGTCGATGCCTATGCCGACGCCGAGTAACGTCCCCCACTAATTAATTCGGCAAGCTTTCGCGAATGTTTCATTTCAGTTATTCGTTTTCCGTTTAGATTTTAGAGGATTCGATTGAGAGAATGCGATAATAGTCGAATGGAAAAGCGTTTTTTTTTTCGATCGAATACTGGCATTCGAGTTGTACATCATTACTCGGCGACGACCCATGGACCCGTTCTGCAAACGGATCCATCGTCGCTTCCCGAGACCGTTCACAGATTACAGAGAAAGATATAGACAGAGAGAGAGAGCGTTTGCATCAAGACACGAAATAAGGTGGAGCGTCGTCGAGACAGGCTCCTACGAATCGTTTTTCGGTATATTCGGTATCTCAACGTTTAAATGGCCAGCTTGACAACACGACACGAACGACAATCATGTGACACGACGACCATCGACCAGTTCAGGCACACAGAAACAGATTATATCGTTATATAGAGAACACGCTATATATGTTTTCGTACGTGTATACATATATTGGGGCAAGCGTGACGCGTGTACACGTACAGACGCGCGTATACGTGATTCGTATACGCGCAGACACGAGAAATATCTATATATCTATATATATATATGTATATATATATATATATGTATATGCACGTAGAAAATTAATAGAGCCAGAAAATGCTCGAAAAGAAAAGATACGGTATAATAATACATGTATGTACATACACGTATGTATATGCACGTACGTTTGTATGTATGTATGTATGCATGTATGCAGGTATGTATATACTTAGTAGAGAACACTGAAAGCGGCTTAGTGTTTTATTTTATACACATGTATCGTAGTATATATACCATATATGCTCTATAGTATGTATACTATAATATGTTAAGAAATAGAGAGAGAAAGATAGATGTATGGGAGACAGAGAGAGAGAGAGAGAGAGAGAGAGAAAGAAAGAGAGGTAGGCAAATAGAAAGATATGTAGAGAGAAAGAAGACAGAGGTAGAAAAGTATTCGCTTCCCATACGACGATAATACGCGAGACAGTCGAAACGAAGAGAAGGAAAGGAAAAGAAAACAGAAAAATAGAAAAAAGAAAGTTGCAAGTATGAAATTGCGTTTGACAACGTATGCTGCGGGCGGGCGGCCTCGCGCGCGCGCGCGCGCGCGTGCGAATACGTGAGATCGATAGGTATTTCGTACAATCTTGTTACTGCGGTAGAGAGTCATCTGTATCGTGGCGATAACGAAACTCTTTTTCTCGCGTTCCTTGAATTTGATCGTGGACGACTGCCGGTCGCATAAATACGCTACCGTGCAATACCCTAAATGGTAAAAAAGGCCGAGATCACTGGAGATAACCATCGCGTTCCCATGGGATCGTCCTAAAAGGCCTGAGACTCTTCCTGACTCTGATGCGGCTCTCGCATCCGGTACACGCGACCATTCCGCCGCATTCTGTCGTCTGGCGCGTCTAATTTCGTGTCTTGTGTTGTTCGCCGTCTACTTACACACATGGATTTTTTTCTATTCAAGCTGTTAGCTTTCGCTTTCGCTTGTCCGTAGCCGATTCGTTATTATCGTTCTCGTTCGAATCCGGGGTTCGGTCTCTTCTCGAGAATGAATAGACATCGACATCGGCTCCTCGAGCCAATCGTTTAGGTCCTTTCGAACGGTTTCTCGGTGAACGCCTGCCAGCCATTTCGTCCCCTGTACGTTTCTAAATCTGCTCTTTGTCCTGTTCGATTCAGGTCCGTTCTCCTTTCGTTCCGTTTCGCTTCGGCTCCGTTACCATTTCGCTTGCGTTCGGTTCGGTCTCGCTTCGTTTCACCGTAGGAGCTCGTTCGTTCGTTCACCGATTCTCTCGAACGAACACCTAGATTCGTCGATTATACGCGGCAGCGGTTACTCGAGGAGTTGGTTACTCGTGAACGGCGAGACACCGTTCGCTAACGATAAGAGAGCAAGAGGTGCGAGGGGCAAAGGACTCGACAAGGTTGTTGTTTCGGCCTTGTTTACCTTCGCTTCGTCGGTGACCCGGTAACGGCGGTTGCCGAGGCGGTGGAGGCGGTCCTCTCGCCCCGAGACCCTGACTCTGACCAGCGGGTCTCCTGCTACCTGGCGGAAGTTGACCCTGCGTCGGCTGGTCGGCCGCCTCGGTCAGGAAGTTACTCGGAACTAGACCGCGGACGCCGTTCAGTTCGCCCATATAGAATCCATCGTCGTCCAAGTCGCCGTAAACGTAAATCTCGTTGCCGGCCCGAAATGCCAACTCCACTTGCTACAGCCGTGTCGGAACAAAACAAACAAAGAGAAAATATTGAACACGGTGACGTCTACGCGTCTGTCCGCGTCGCGCTCAAACGGCGAGGGTCGCCTTACCGCATCGAGGTTCGGAGACAACTCGTGCGGATCGTAGTCGTAGGCAGCGATCATCTTCTTCACCGGCGTGCTTACGTAAGTGTCTCCCCACCTGCTTCTCCTTCCGCCTTGACCCTGTCCCGGTGGGTTCGGATCGTCGATCTCTTGGACCATGTTGCAAGGGATGTATCCCTGTCTGCCGCGACATTCGCCCCAGTAAAAGCCGTCCGGGTCCTTCTCGCCGTACACCTGCGGAAAACGAATTCATCGGTACAAGCATTCTTACTCGCAACAACCGTACACGGTCTTCCCTCGCACAGCCAGGGCCGGATTAACCGTTTCAGTCGGTATCGCAAAGGGGTATTGCGAAAACACTGTCGAAAAATCCCGAACAGCGCGACCGCGCTTTCTCGAAACGAGTACGAAACGAGTATTATCATTGTAGTATTGTACCTATTGTAAAATGTATTATTTACATTTGAAAAAGGAGCTGTGCGATTTAGGTGCGTCGATAAATCTGAGCGCGCTACTTCGACAGTCGGTGACTGCACCGTCAGTTGTCCACAGCCCTCGAAATGTACTGGGATTTTTCGACACAAAATCTGAGGAGCGCGATCGCGCCGCGCTTGGGACTCAAACGGTTAAGCTACCGCGGGGCCCGTAGCAAATGTTACCTGGGGGCCCTAGCTTTTGCATGATAATAAAACAAAACACAAGGGAATAGACTCGATGAATTGTGTGATACACCACACACCGCTAGACGCATGTACAGTACACGAGAATTGCAAGGGTCCGGGATATGGAAAATAGCGTCTCGCTAATGCATATCGGGGACCTCTCCATAGTCGCAATCGCTAGATAAAAGATGAATCTAGCGCGCTTCCTATCCCAGAAAGCATAATTTTGCGTTTCTCAGGCGATATTCGCATTATTCGACAGAATTTAGCGGAGCCGCGAGAAGAAACGCTGGCGCGACAGTGCTGCATTTTCATTTGTTCCAGCAGTTCTTCTCGCGGCTCAACCGAACGTTAAAAACGTGGTACCTCTACGCTTTCTGAGCCTTCATAACCTCGAGGTAACAACGCTATGCGAGGGAAGCGCTGTACCGATAAGGTAAAAAGAAAAACCAGCCGGAAACGAATGAATCGAATGCAAAATCGAGATGAACCTTGATCGTATCGCCCTTGGAGAAGGATAACTCGTCCTCGCAGGCGTCCGGGTTGGGTGACATGATCGTTGGATTGTAATCGAAGAGCGCGACGAACCATCGAATCCTTTTGTTCATCTGCTGACCGCTGCTCGACGGATGACCCGCTCCACCTTGGGCCTGCATTCCTCGGCCACCCCGATAACCGGTGTTTCTGCCGCGTTGATTCACTGTATCGAACAAACGAACACGCGATACCGGATCATAGAGAGAACAAAACACTGATTCCGTTTTCTCCGTGAAAGGAGTGAAAAGTGGTGGATAATGTGGGAATGTTTGGCTCGTTTCGAGGCGCGGCCGGTGGTGTCGAACTGTAAAGAACGAGGTGTAACAACGCGGCGCTTACCCGATTGATCGTAATACGAATCTTGTGGTCTGGTACCACCGGGTCCGCCGTGACCACCGTGACCACCGGAACCCATTCTGCCGGTTCTGTGGGTTCCGGGCAGTCCCTGTTGCCCCATTTGCGGACCGTATCGTGAATGACCGGCGTGATGCATCGGCATGCCCCGTCCTCGTCGCAACGGATCATCCTCTTCGCTGTAATTTGCTTCGCTGGCCGAGTCTTTGGTGATCTCTGGAACTGCTACGCGACATTTGCAACGCGTGCAAAGTTTCGTCGTCAAACGGCAAACATTTCTTCGGGTCGAGTGGAAAAGTCGAGATGAAGGTAGCAAAGCGACAGCGCGAGACAAGGCGAGAAGGAGAGAGATAGAGATGGAGGGACAGAATATATATATAATATATATATAATATATATACATATACATATACAGGGTGGTCCATTTATCTTGAGACAGTCAATTATTACGGAAACCAGCAGGAATATGACAAAAATGTTTCATAAAATATTCTTCGTACGAAGGGTCACATTTAATGGCGCTATGCACATTTTTCTATAACGTCGCTATGCACATTGTTCCATAATGGCCCTTTAAGGGTCAGACGAAGGGCAACTTGATTTTTTCAAATGGAAATCCATATCTTTTATTTTATATTCTTATTCTACATCGAAAAATAATAATATTTCGTATAAAACATTTTTTTCCTGAACTTACCGTTTTTTAACGATACCGTGACAAATGTTGCAAAGCTTGCATAATGGCATACAACATTAAATTGTAATTAAATTGTAATTTAAGTACGTACTTCTTATTGCCGCCTACTAGATGAAGATTCACGATACATGATGTATGCCACTATGCAAGCTTTGCAACATTTATAATGGTATCGTTAAAAAATGGTAAGTTTAGGAAAAAACTGTTTTATACGAAATATTATCATTTGTCGACGTAGAATAAGAATATAAAATAAAAAATTATCAGATAATAATGAAGTACGTACTTCTTATTGCCGCATTTCGATTCATTCGAGTCAATGCGTGGTGTTTAAACCGATATACCCGAGCCGAGATCAATCATCTGTGAATCAATCATCTGTGAATGTGTAGACACTGGAGTTAGAATCCGGTGTAGACTCAGGACAGTAAACCCGACTTTACTGTATCGTTAAAAAACGGTAAGTTCTGGAAAAACTGTTTCATACGAAATATTATTATTTCTCGATGTAGAATAAGAATGTAAAATAAATCCGACCCTTAAAGGGCCATTACGGAAAACTGTGCATAGCGTCGTTAAACGTGCCCCTTCGTACAAAGAATATTTCATAGAAAACATTTCTTCATATTCCTGCTGGTTCCGGTAATAATTGACTGTCACAAGATGAATGAACCACCCTTATATGCAGTCCGTCCCACACGACAGTGTTGACGATATTTCGTGGAGGCGTTATTGTGTGACAGGTTTCGAAGATATCGACGACACGTTCTTGCGGTACAGCCTGGTATAGTATACATATATGTATATATATATAGAGAGAGAGACAGAAAGAAGGGTGGAATGGGGTGGATAAATGGTCGAAGAAAGAGAAGGGAAAAGAGAAAGAGAGAAAAAGAGAGATATATGTATATATCGAAGGAAAATGTTCTTACCCATATGGGACATGCTCTGGCCGGGATAAATTTCCTTGTCGGAGAGATTCTCGTCGGTCTCGATGATCACCTGGCCGTGGACGTCGACTCTCGGTCCGCCGGGCCTTCTGACGTGGGAAGGTACCGGCGCCGAGTACCTCTGGGCGACTCCGGTCATGCGAAGCCTGTTAGGGTCGTCCGACTGTCCCGCGCCGGATTGCTGTTGCTGCGTTTGGTCTTGCATGTGCTGCTGCAGATGAACCGCAGCGCCACCCACCACTGTGCCTCCGCCTCCACTGCGAAGCACGCTGCAAGGGATCGCGGTGGCGCAGCTGTCACCCGATTGACTTTCTCTGCTTTTCGTTCGCACCGTGATATGTTTCGGATTCAAACCCATCAGTTTGTGAATGTCGACCAGAGCGTGGTCACCGGTGGGGCTGTCGACGTCGGTCACCTTCTTCCCATCGGCGTACACCGCGTAACCGGTGACGGCCGAACCGTTTAGGGCAACAGGCTGCCAGGTCACTAGCAAAGTGCCGTCCTGCGGTCCAGCCTCCACCTGCGGGACAACGTCAGAAGAAAAAAAAGACCGATATCACTTCGTGTTCCGCCGAGATACAGTAAAGTCGCGATCTAGCTCCCATCGCCTGTTCCGAGGACGGACATTTAATATGAATCCGGCCACCTCGAAGCAAGGCCGGATTAAGCTACCACTACTAGGCCCGTAGCAAATGTTGCCTGGGGGCCCTAGGTTTTGCACGATAATAAAACAAAACGCAACGAAGGACCTTTTTCTTAGCAAATACATCTGTTAATAGTAGTCAGGGCTTTCTCTGCTGCAAGCGCGGGGCCCTTAGAAGAGCGCGGGGCCCGTAGCAAATGTTACCTGGGGCCCTAGGTTTTGCACGATAATAAAACAAAACACAACGAAGGACCTTTTTTTAACAGAAATATCTGTTAATAGTAGCCAGGGCTTTTTCTGCTGCGAGCGCGGGGCCCTTAGAAGAGCACGGGGCCCCCAGAAGAGCGCGGGGCCCGTAGCATTTGTTACTTCTGCTACTGGGCTTAATTCGGCTCTGCCCCCACTGTAACGACGCTTACTGCAAGGGGAAAGTGAGCGAGCGCTATCGGTGGGGACGGTTTTGTCTGAATTGAGACGAATGTGCCCAGCACTGATATTACATGCGGTGTTTACACCAGGGCCGGATTAAGCTGGCGCGGGGCCCGTAGCAAATGTTGCCTGGGGGCCCTAGGTTTTGCACGATAATAAAAACAAAACAGAACGAAGGACCTTTTTTTAGCAGAAATATCTGTTAATAGTAGCCAGGGCTTTTTCTGTTGCGAGCGCGGGGCCCTTAGAAGAGTACGGGGCCCCCAGAAGAGCGCGGAGCCCGTAGCATTTGCTACTTCTGCTACTAGGCTTAATCCGGCTCTGCCTCGAAGGTGACGTCGAATGTGCGTCCTCGTCGCGAAGGCATACGCTACGGCATAAAGTTCCATCTAGTTTTAGCGAGGCGGATCCTCTGCCAAGAAGAACGGGCGATGGAAAAATCCAGCAGTGCCACTGAGACGTATACAGTGGACGAGTTCTTTGGCCGTGAACGCTGAGGGAGAATATAATATATTCTCGCTTAGTCGTTCACGCACACGGGGATCCACGGTTAGGCGAACTCGCTGCGTTCCGCTCGCACGCACACCCTGACCTCCGAGGAGGGACAGAGATCGGATAGGGAAACTATGTTTTTGTGACCGCGTCGACCGCGCCGAAAGTACAAAGGATGCCGAACGTAGAAAAGGACGGCATGCGAACACGGACCGCGCAGTGGAAGGGGGAGGCGAATGGACAGTGATCGTGGAGATCCTCAGGGAGATAGATCGCGACTTTACTGTACAAATGTAAAGGGTCCGGCAATAGCCACGCGGTAAAGCGATGTTTGTTTTCTGTCATCTGTATAACCTTTTGTTAGTTGAATTTCTAATGCGATTTGACACCTCTTGACTTGTTTGTGGGAGTTTACGAAGTGCAAAGTTTACGTCAATAAATCAGTTACCGACTTAAACCAAGACTTAAAACGCAACGTTATTGAAGAGATAAATACGATCGAAACGGCCATGTTGGAAAATGTCATCGAAAATTTCGACCATCGGATCAACGTCTGTAAAACCAGTCGTGGTGAACATTTGAGCGATATCATTCTTCACGCATACAAATGGCATAGATCGAAGTTCAAAATCAAATTTTGATTTTATCGTTAATCCTTGTATTTTTAACCCTTAGCACTCGAGTGGCGACTCTGAGGCGCCACTAAAAATTGCGGTAACGTTATTCAGAATATTGTTTAGATTATTAAATATGTTGATATCTAATCGATTGCTAAACGTGTAGGTCTTGGAGGAGGTGTTACATTAATTTCGTATCCATAAAATGAAAAATATAAATGGTATAGAACGGAATTATTCTAAGTAGGAAGAAATGTTTAATTTTCGAGTTAAAATAGCTCCGAGTGCGAAGGGTTAATTTGCATTTACTTTACTGCGTCCCTATTGGCGGTCCCTTTAGATGAGCCGGAGATCGAACCTGGATATCGACCGGAGGATCGGGCAGTCCTTTGGGTAACGTTTTAAAGTGGACGTGACACGCTAAATTGTTGGCCGTCTGAGTGTTTTGGTCCTCGAAGTGGGTCGCTCTGAGATTCTTCGCCTTGACGGTCACTCTGTAGATGGTGGAAGGCGCCAAACCGGTGATCGTGTGTCTGTAAACGCCGGGCTTCACGGTTCGAACCTCGACGTTGTTCACGCAGACGACGTGCTGGTGATTGCTGTTGCTCGGCAGCCAGGATATCACGGCGCTGGTAGCGGTTACGTTCGATGCTTTGACAGCGGTCGGACCCAGAGCGACGTCTTTGCCGATCACCATCGTGCACGCTGCATCCCGAGACGTTCTTCTCGAGTGCGTCACCGAACGTACGCTTATCCGGTGCGGCTGTATCGTGCGTGGCTTCGATCAAATCGGATCGCGTCTTCCAAAAGAGCACGATAACCGCGCGCAAACGATCCGATAAATCGTGGATCCGTTGCGCGCGCTTCGCAGTTTCGTGCTCGATTCGATGCGCTATGCGCGATATACCAACACGTAACAAGCAGACGTTAAAGGGGTAGACTAGCGTTTCCAGGATTGCAAGAGCGCGGGATGCGCCTCTTCTCGACAATGGCGGCTCAAGGCAAGTGGAGACTCCGAGCGGAATCAGAAAAACATTTTTCTGGGAAAAGTTGCGGTCCCAATGACAGAATCAAAATCTCATAATTGCGCGACGAGTGCCTTCTAGTTGCGCATCGAGCCAAAAATTTGAATATTCGGGAAAAATATCGACATCTTTACGAGTATCAACATAGAAGTATACAGGGTGATTCTGGGAACTGGAACAAGTCACTGCTCTTTTTTAAGTAACAGTAGAAAAAAATGACAGGTGAAAAGAATCATACGTCATAACACGTTCCAACTTCCTATGACCTTATTTTTTATGTGGATGCACCGATGCAACCGCCAGATGGGTTGCATTAAAGAATAAAATGCAATTGCACCTGGCGAGTGCAGAAAGAAAAGTTTTATTGAAATTTGAAAGTCGAAAAATTGAGAACTTTGGCCACAAAAAGTGGGCTCCTGAGGGGCTGACTAATCGCCGAGTAATCTCGACTTTACTGTAAAGAACTTTTGAGAGCGACGGCGGCCTAGATTGATCTTCTATTTGGCTCTTTTGACTACTAAAAAAAACCCATCTTCGCATTATCGAGAAACGAGACGCATCCCGCACGCTTACAATCCTAGAAACGAGTCTATCCTCTTAAGTTCGCTGTTCGTGCGTGTACGTACCCTGGTGGAGTCGACTCCCTCGACCAACGCTCTGGTTCGTTCGGTCGCTTTCACGGTAACCTTCAACACTCCGTCCACGTAGACGTGATACGATTCCAGCTGATGAGTGTTGTCGGGCGGTGTCCATCCGATCAGGACGCTCTTGTTCAGCTGACGCTCGAGAGTGAGATGTTGTGGCGCCGGAACTAGGTCCGAAAACAGGTAGACTTCTTCAGGAAAAAAAGGACAAGACAAGCCTAGCTGTAGCTAAGAGTCTTTCGCTATCTAGTTTGCTAAGCCAGCCTAAACGTGTCCGATACTCGACGCAGCATGTACTTGCTTCGATGGAACGAACGATGCGCAAACTTCTCGATAATGTTTTACTGTTTCACATATTACGTACACAGGGTGAGCACGAAAAAACAGAACACCTAGATATCTCCGTTACTTTTCGTTGTACAAAGGAAACTTCTTAGGACAAAGTTACACTGTTTGAAGGGCCACGCGTAACGTTGTAAGGGAAAAAAAACCTTGAAAATTTTTTCCCTTACACCGTTACATGTGGCCCTTCAAATAGTGTAACTTTGTTCTAGGAAGTTTTTTTTTGTACAACGAAAAGTAACGGAGATATTTAGGTGTTCTGTTTCTTCGGACTCAACAAATATATATATATATACATATATAGGGTGGGGCAATAACTGTGACCACTTTAAATATTGCCGTCATTCGTAATAATATGAAAAAATGTTGTGTACAAAACTTACACGGTATAGAGGGGGACATATTGTGACACAAACATTTTCTGCGTGGGTGGATGCATAGAGGTGATTTCAAGGTCACCTTGATTTTTTTAAATCGAAAGACCTACTTTCTGTATCACGAATCGATGGATTATCGAATTCTGAGTAAAAATGTATGGACCTTCGTATGCCCTAAACCTAATGGTTAAGGAGATATTATCCAAAGAAGAATGAAAATTATTTCGATGATATCTCGTTAACTATTAGATTTAGGACGTACGGAGGTCGATACACTTTTACTCAGAATTCGATAATCTGTCGATTCATGATACAGAAAGTAGATCTCTCTATTTAAAAAACTAAAGGTACCTTTGAAATCTCCTCTGTGCATCCATCCACGTAGAAATTGTTTTTTTTACACAATATGTCCCCCTCTATACCGTGTAAGTTTTGTATAGAACATATTTTCATATTATTACAAATAACGGGAATACTTAAAGTGGTCACAGTTATTGCCCCACCCTGTATATACTTGAACTTTTATGTTTTAGCGTGTTCGATGCGCAGCCATGCTCGCCGCTGAACGAGATCGGCGCCGGTAGCTCGTAGCTCGTAGCTTTGTAGCTCGTAGCTCGTAGCTTTTTAGCTCGTAGCTTGTAACACGTAGGATTGGAAGCGTACCAACCTGGTGGTTCTTGCTCGTCCTCTTCCGCGATGTTGTCCAGCTCGGCGTACGCGGATAGTTCAGCCTGCCGGTTTCGGTTTCCTTCCTCGAGAGCCGCTAGTTCGAGGTCGATGTCCTGCAGAAAGCACTGAAACGACAAGAAATCGAATGAGAACGGCTGCTTCGAGATAAGAAATAACAGGACAACGTGAAACAGGCAACGTGCTCGCGCTCACGTTCGCTGTTCACGACGGCGCGGCGCGGACGAAACGCGGGCTCTTTGCCAGCGCGTAAAAGCGAACGATACTTCCAGAGATTGCTCACATTGCTCACTTGGGGGATATTGGTGGAAGCAGAATCGTCGACGTCCCTGAGACCAAGCACGGCCTGATGAAACTCCAACAGATCGTCGCCGACTAGTTTTTGAACGAAATTCGCAGGCACCAGGCCGCGTCTGCCGTCGAGGGATTCAGCATCCAAGAAACCGTCCTCGTCCGGTTGTCCCCAGACCAAAAGATAATCGCCGCCTTGAACGGGCAGCTCCGCTTCCGGATTCTCGTTCGGCGAATGTTGGAACGGCTCGTAAGTGAAACGAGCGATGTAGACGTAACATCTCCCTTTGCCGGGTATGTCCAGCATGTCTACTTGGCCCTCGGAAACGATATTGTCGTTGGTCAGTCGATCCAAGGGATTCGCGAGTATGCTGCTGGGTATCTTTGGCATCTGTCTCGATCCGAGGTAGTGGTGACTCGTGGGAGCTGTCGTCGGCGAACTGGCGCGCAAACTTTGCTGAATCTGTTGAATGATGGCTTGCTGCTGGAGCTGGTTAGCCTGAGACTGCGCGGAGAGTTGCTGCATCGCTTGCAACGGATCGCCTATCGTGTGCAACAAGCCTGTCGAACTGATGCCTGAAACGGAGGATCCTTGTATCGTAATCGTTCGCGTGAACGGGAAGTTATTGGGATTCGTACCTGTTCGGTGTCTGATCGGACCGAACGTGAGATTTATATATTTATTTAGAAACGGTCGGCTCGAGAGCTGGAAACACTCGACGCGACGCGACGGCCCCAGAACGATTTGGGTGTCACCGGACACCACTTCGAGACCTCGTAAGCGAACCCATTGATAGGGCAATCTTATGCAAACGAATAGTCTTAGTTTTCCACATCGCCTTTCCGTATCGTCGAACCTGATTTATTGCATGCCCTAAACACAGATTTACTAGAATGCCTCTACTCCGACGACCAAAATGCACCACCCACTCGCCAATAGAAAATCATTTTGTTACCCCATACAGGTTTTAGATAGCCAATAAGGATAGACCCGAGTTGACCTTATGCATAACGCCACACCGAAAGTCAGTTCTAACAAATCGCTCGAACTCAGCAGAGTTCTAAAAATCGCTCGAACCTAACTTCTAACGATAGTACTTTACCTCGAACATTGTTAATACCGTATCTTGTTAAGTTTCAAATACATCTTAAGCGTGTTATTTCCTGAACGCGAATTTTACTTTCAACTAGACGCGGTTACCTTACATATAACCCCGTCGGAGCCCCGAATATCGTCGCGAGCAAGCGGAACGGGAGTTACGCCCCGCGAAGTTCGGTATACGAACTACGGTATTTGGACGCTTCAGTACCTGTGCCGACACTAGACGTGCTGAATGCGTTGGTCCCGAGTGTCCCGACCGTGGAATAGGTCGATCCGGTGTTGGCGTAGCTGCTCGGAACGCTCGAAAACGGAAGAACGGTTTGAGGTACGCTGGTGAGCGGGCCGAGAGTCGAGTGATAGGAGCTCGTCGAATATGGCGGCAGGGACGACAACGTGGTCTGCGGGATGCTCGTTTGCGGAACGGGGTAGTTGTGATGCGACATTTGCCCACTGTACGTACTCGCCCCCGTGCTGTACGTTCCGTTCGGATGCGACGTTATCGACAAGCTTGGATACGTTGTTGCCTGCGAAACGAACAAATCGGTAGAAAAACGCCAACGGAATAAACAAACCCACATGGCTAAACACTTTTTAATGGAATTATTTTAATTCAATATCAACAGCAATTTTCATTGAGAACTAATAAATCACCGACAATATCGTCATCTATGGGGCCCTAGGTTTTGCATGATAATAAAACAAAACACAATGAAGGACCTTTTTGTTAGCAGAAATATCTGTTAATAGTAGCCAGGGCTTTTTCTGCTGCAAGCGCGGGGCCTTTAGAAGAGCACGGGGCACGTAGCATTTGCTACTTCTGCTACTGGGCTTAATCCGGCTCTGGGTTTACACCGATATACCCGAGATCAATCATCGCCGCCATTGAAATGAGTAGGCACTGGACTTAGAACCCGGTGTTTACCGAGGACAGTAATCCCGACTTTACTGTAGTAGGAAAGAAAGCGGAAAGCGGCTGAGCACACGCACCTGCTGGCTTCCGTTCAGTTGGTACGTTTGAGCGGTCTGAGCGGGTTGCGTGTAGTGAGGTATCACGCTTTGACTCGACGACGTCAGGTACGTTGTAGAGACTGGATGTTGCTGTGGCTGCTGCTGCTGTTGTTGTTGCTGTTGGAGCGGCTGCTGGTAAGTTTGCGAATGCGGATAACTCTCTTGATACTGATTGCTCGTAAAGTGAGTGTGCGCTTGTTGCTGCTTCTGCTGCGACGGCAAAGCACTGTGAGAATGGGAGCTTGGTAGATCGGTGTGAGTTTGTTGCTGGTACGACGGTATCTTTTGTTGAAAAACGGGCTGCGACTGGCTGGTGGAGAGCGATGGAGCTGGTGGTATCGGCTCGCTGTAGTGATATGGCGGCCCATTTGGCGTCAATGGCGGATTACCCGGCATCATCGGCGTCAACGGCATCGGCGATCCTGCGTACTGTTTCAATCGGCGTTTCAAACGAGGCAGGCCATCGCGTGGTTCGTAATACAACGGAAACGAAAGGACTGCTACGTACCACGTTACTCTCCGTGCCTCACAATTTGTCTCCTGGCAGGAATTCGAAAGGAATCGGAGATCGCGGTTTTGAACGTGTACGAAAATACACGTGTGCACGTGGAACGTGAACCGTGTAGCACGAATTTGCTACACACGTCCGTTTTTCTAACGTGCGGCGACCGTGCGGTGCCGGAATTACGGTCTGAAATATTATGGATTCAATTAGGCGCTGCACATTTGTTTGAACCGTAGTTGCGGCGCCGCACGTTATAAAAACCGCATATGCGATCGTACATTATCGCATATCAGTCGATGTACACGTCCGTTGTTCTGCCGCACGGTCGCCGCACGGTCGCCGCACGTTAGAAAAGCGGATGTGTGTAGCAGATCTAAAGCCGCGCTCACAGTGGCTGCGATATCGGCCGATTTGGCCGACGTCCGATGCATCTGTCTCTTTTTTTAAGCGTGCGAGAAAGAGACACAACGTCGGACGTCGGTCGATGTCGGAGATCCACTGTGATCGTAGCCTAAAGGATCCGCGAATACGGATCCGTTCGACGCGTTCGATCGAAAAACAATAACGCATCAGTTGTCGGACTCGAACGTGCCGAACGGATCCGTATTCGCATCCATAAATTCTTAGTACACGGTTCGAACAGGGATCTCTAAAAGGAATGCGCGCTTTCGGTTGCAGCCGAATTATTGGCTAAAGCGTGCGATGTCCTTTTGGTCCTGTGCCGCATGAAAAGACAACTTGCGAGGCACGGAGAGCGAGTATCGTCACCTACATGAACCATCTGAGTTGGCATCCCTAAACTCAGAGCATGCGGATGGGGCGGATGCTGTTGATGTTGGCCGAGATTCGGAAGATTTTCCGAGCTGGACCGTAGTATACCTTGCGTGGTCGAGGGTTGCTGCGTGGTAATAGCTCCTCGGGCATGATCCAACTCGTGCATCATCCTGCTTGATTCGCAAAAATTCGATAGGATTAATTCCGGTCGGAATTCGAGCGAGACACACCACGATCACGATCGATCGTGAACGATCGTTTGCGCACGACAGCGAAACATTGTATGTATTAACTTTGTAAACTTGTAAACTTGTAACGAGCTTCTCGAGCGGAAGGTTAGAAGAGTACCATGTCAAGGAACACACCTATTATCGTGTTCTCTATTTGCTATTATTCTGTCGATTTCAGAACCAGCCGGTGGCCAAGTAGTCGGAATCGCCGAGTGACCTACCACCGGACCTCTGCTTCGGGCGCGTCTTAGACTCGTTAGCTCCAGCGACAATTCTTCGTGCCTGACGACCTGTAACTCCTTCTTCTTCTCGAGTTCTCGTATCTTCGATTGGAGCGCTTCGATCGATTCCGGGCCCTGATAGCGGCCCGCTATCTTTTCGCGTAATTGGTTCTGCGCGTCCGCGCGTTGTCGCTCCAGATCCGCTTTTCGAGCTTCGGTTTCACGCATTTGCTGCAAAACATTGTTTCACCTTTATATCGATCGAAACCGCTTACACGTCGCCGTTGGAAAATTCAACGGCTGCGAAACTTTTCAACGAACGCACACGGACGAGACACGTTGGAACATCACCGACGAGAGATCTCGTTTCTTCTAGGAACAGGATATTTACGATCAATTTGTTCGGACCCGAGAGCACCGACTCTCGATGCGAAACAGATATGTACACTGCCGTGCAAAAGAAAGAAGCACCCGGTATAATTATAAGATGTAACGTCAAACAATATCCTTACGTAAAAATTGTATCGCAGAATAATTTATTTGTTACATTTAAGAACTCGGAACTATTCAATTAAATAGCGGAATCCTTTTTCAAAACTTACTGTGTTTTTACTTGATTTCTTACGCTTTTCTATCGATATTACGTTTACGGGACCCGTCAGAATGACGGGTTCAAATATTCTTAATTTGCGATTATTGAGATTGTAAAGATGCTTCCCCGAGAAATTATTCACCAAATTTAATTCTTGGGGTATGTACCATCGGAAAAATGGCAAAAAATTTGGATATACACATTCTTTATGTTTATAAATAAATGTTGATAAACGATGAAATGTTGATAAACGATAAAATGTGTTTTCGGCGCACCGTTCGATCTCGCTCAACAATTTACTTAACCCGCAATTTCGTAAAATGTAATTCCAGTAACGTAGAATATCTATTATCCAATAATGTAGAAACAGTTATATTTAGACCTCCGTAAACCTAGTGTTAAGTACGGGTGCTTCTTTCTTTCGTAGTGTACGCATACCGCGACGTTGCAACGTACGTTTATTACGTGCACATGTATTTTGTACGTAATAGCTGATCCTACAATACCGTGATTACCATAATACCTTTTCCTGTTCCGATACAGCGGAACCACGATACAAGGACACCGATCTCTCGTCGTTGCGCCCTCGAACGAACAAACGAACGGATCTCGATGAAACTGAACTCACCTCGAGGATTGATTCGAGTACCGCGTCCTGCATGATGGTGGTTTTCGTGGAGGTGGTAATCCCGACAGCAGATCCGGTATCCTGCAGCTGCGGAGCCTGAGGTGCCGTGGAAGCGCCACCTCCAACACCACAGCACTGCAACATCCCTGAAGTCTGAAACCCTCGCCCGTCTTTATCACGGCCAGTCCCTATCGATCTACCGTGTATCTAGGAGCTATCTTAATTAATTGGCGGCTTTTGCGGCGGCCTGCCAGGCTGCACACGACGATCCCACGATTAGGCGCACGATTCTCTAGGTGCGAGAAGGAATTCTCTTTTCATCGTGCACCCGTCGTACCCTAACTCATTCTAACCCAACAACTCGATAGCCGACGAAAAACAGTCGGCTACACGTTTACGCGTCCCAGTATCTACATCCTTCCGTCCACCCTGTCCAACATGCAAACATATTTCACGCGAATCCGCGCCGAGTCGAGTCGCATACCGTCCTTGCGCGCGGTCCAGTATGCATCTTGTCTTTTCGATCGAACGGACGCTAGATGGTCCGGCAATGCCGTGCATCGCGTCGACTCTAATCGGAATCGAATTACGCGAAATTCGAGACCGACCGTGCAAACCGTTCGTCAGGCTGCTAGCTTTTGGAAAAGCGAAGCACTGCGATCGTCATCGTCGGGGCAACAGGTTCTCCGGTGCGACAGAAGCTGAGGAATTGCGCGATTTCATTCGCACGGCTCGAATTTTCGAAAAAGGAACTCTCTCCTTTCCGGATGGTCTTCTTATTGCGAGTAGTGTGTCGAGTTCAGATCCGTTGACCCTTGTGCCAACCTTGTGTCAACCGAAACGTATAGATTATTGAAAACCTTTCAGTATTTAACACGTTCGCAGAAACTCTCGTTGTAAGACTGTAAATTGATATATCAGCGGGTAAAGAATGAACGTTCGTAATATTTTTTCGAGGTTGATTAACAAATTGTTGAAAGGAATGCAGTGAATGGTTACGCGGTTGACTGCACAAGGGTTAATCGTTTCTGGTTGTCGAATGCCGGTGCATGCTAGTCGAAACGGAGGATTTCCGGTTTAAAGGAGAACAGAAAAAGCGAGAATTCTCTTCCGCGAGAAAGAAATCCGATCGCAAAGTTGTCGTTTCGCGAAATAGATGTCGCGAACGTAAGGTAGAACCGTGACCCTCGATTATCGCTATTTTTGCCTTGATACCGTTTAATCCCGGCGATATGTTCGGCTTTAACTGTATCTCGAGCACGTTCGATTATCCCTCTACCGCCCGTTCAACCGCCCATTCGCCCATTCGCCTATCCGCCTGTCCGCCTATCCGCCTGTTCGTCCACCAACCTGCTCTCGTCCGTCTACCCCTCCGCACAGGAATACAGTATATATCTCGGAAAAAGAGTATCTTCCGTGCGTGATTTTACTCCTCGAGCGAAAACTACATCGTACACGAGACATTCATCGTCCCCGTCTCTTTCTTCGTCTTCTCGCGACCGATTCACCGATCCACCGATCCCTCCGATCCCTCCGAACTCGTCGCGGTATCAATCAGAAAACGGTATTAAACCACGATCGTTTCATTTCCCAACGATGTACCAGTTTCAACGAAAATTCTCGAATCGATGAATACGATCGCGTCCAAGGTCCGGAGAGAAAATCGAACTGGAGGAGATGTGTTTGCGGGGCACTGGACGAAGAAAGGCGTACGGGGACCGGCGAAATTCCACGATCTCGGAAACGGTTCTGTCGGCGAACGACGAGACGAGCGTTCCGTTGCACGCGTTCGAAAGCGTTCGACCGATTACGCCTTGCGATTCGTCCCCGGAGTGCGCGAGATGGGATGAAAAATTTCGAGGATGAACAAACGAAAGTATAACTCTTCGAGGCTGGAATTTTTTCCCGACAGAAGGAAAAGAAGAGAACGGGATAAGTCGAGTGGGGAGGATAGGAATAGGACGGGGTGGAGGAGAAGGCGAGGGGAGTATAAGGGAGAGAAGGAAAGAGCGAGACGAAGGGGTGGAGAGAGGCTGGATGCAAGGACGCGAGGCGGGGAACGTGTTCGGAGGTCGAAAAAGGAAGGAGATTTTCAGAATGAGTTTCCGTTGGTGGTCGCGGGTACGGGTCGAGTGGCGGCACGGCACTGCTTATTGATCTCACTACCAACGCTACGTAGTGTACATGTAGACCGGTGCGCACAATACGCGCACGGAACACCACCGCACAAGGATACGTAGTGCATCCACTGTATCACTGTCTTTCGTCTATCATTTGTCGTCCGCCGTCAGCCGTCTATCATCTGTCGTCTGGTCTTTTCGTTTATCATTTATCGTCTGTCGTCTATATTTTATCGTTAGTCTACCGTAGCCGTGGTCGCGGTGTCTGTCGTCGTCGCGTGTACAAGTGACGACGGCACCAGCACCGGCACCTCTTGTCTCGCTCCGTTCCGATTACGATCGTACCGATGACAACCGATGAAGCCACTGTCATCGTCACGATCGTTGTGCTTGTTCGTTCTGTTTTCATCATCGACCATGTCCCATTGGTCAGTCTGCTCGTTTCGTCAAGTCGTGGCTGGTTTTTTCGGTTCTTTTTTTTTTTTTATTATTTGTTCGACATCGAAATTTATCCGGTATCCGATCGGACTTTACAGCGAGAAAGAGCGACCGTTTTTGCTCGCCGTTGTCACCGTTGAATTCGTCGACGTCGACGTCGACGTCGATGCCAATGCCACTCGCGAGTCACGACAGCGAGTACAACCCGACCCGCACACCGTCGTCTGCTAGTTTCCGGAAGACGAGTTCTCGCTTAAACCCCCGAGCAAAAGAAAAATCGCGAATCGCTTCGACACTTTCCTCGACACACTCCGACGAAAAAGGCACTTTGTACGAGAACGATTCGGTTTGTAACTTTGACTCGCTCGACCTCCGTTTCGTGAAAATGCGGAAAAGAGTACGTGGCCGTATACCGTTTCTCTCTCTCTCTCTCTCTCTCTCTCTCTCCCACCCTTTCTTCCTTTTAAGGTCTTTCTCGACTTCGTTGACTCAAGACCAACGCGAACAAACCTCTTTCTTTCCTGTCCGTGCCCTCTGATATTCGGTCTAGTACGAATACTCGGGTTTCGGGGGTCTCGTTGGCGCGATCGCACGGGATCGGCGACGATTTTCGTTCGACGGAAACGCGCGGACACTTACGATGACCGAATCGAAGCGATTGTGGCCGGCCAGGACTGCTGCTGCTCCTGCTGCTGCTGCTGCTGCTGCTGCTGCTGACGAGCGAACGTTCACGGGACTCGGCGAGCTTTCTCACTCGGCTATCATCCCGTACAAACTCCAAGATCTGCTCGACCGTGGAAGGCAGGCGGCAGGGCTGCTGGGAAACGGGGGAGGAGGAGGAATATTCCCTCGTTCGCCGGAGAAAGGGGAAACCAGTATATCGGTGGGGGTAGACACCGATCCGAACCGGCACGAAGCGGCGGGGGTGTGGAACCTGGTAGGGGATTCTGACCGGGGAAAACGAGAGAAAGAGGGAAACTACCGGTGACGGTGTGACGGTGATGGTGATGGTGACGCTGGCTCGTTGGGGCGGTGGGGCGGTGGGGCGATAGGGCGGTGGGGCGGTGGAGCGATCGGACGGTGAGCCGGTGGAAAGGAACAGTGCGAGAGGGTAGCGAGAGGGGCGAAAGCCTGGCAGGAGAACAGGCGGGGGTAGTCGCGGAGAAAGAAAGTGGGAGAAGGAGAGAGGGGCAGAGAGAGAGAGAGAGAGAGAGAGAGAGAGAAAGAGAGAGGGAGGGAGAGAGAGAGAGAGAAGAGAGCCGTCGGCGTAAACCGAGACGCGATAGCAGGGGTAGGAACTCCCGTCACCGCCAGATATGGGTCACTCCGCGATCGATGCCGATACAGAGCCCTTTTACCGCTAGGGATCGCTCGACATTGCTTACGTCATTCCTACGTTGTCCTCGCGTTCTAACCTTAGATTTTCTCTTTTTCTCTTCGTACGTTTCACCCTCGACCTTTCTTCACCCGCAGATCCGAAGCGATTTTCTATACGTCCCGTGAATGCCGCCCGACGAATCGATCCGACTACAATTTCGATCGATCGCAACGAAACATGGCGTACGGTGTACGATGTACGACGTACGACGTACAGCTGGTTACGGAACACCCTCCTCTCTGCCACGGTACACCCTTCAAATCCGACGACTCGCGACCCGCGATTCGCGACTCACAATGGTTCGCCTCGCGGCTACACGGGGGTGTAGTTTTCACAAAAGACCAATCAATACACGCGAGACGATCCACCGATCTTTCCCTCTCCTTTGCCCTCCTACCGTCTTCCTTTCTCTGGCTCTGACACCTCGGAACCCCTCCCGTCCGTAGAACCGAACCAAAACCCGCTCCCGACTATCCCTCTTCCTTGCTCGCGCTTCTTCTCATTTCTCTCTTCCGTTCTCGCTCTCTATCTCTCTCGCACACACACATACAGATATATGTATATATATATATATACTTTCTCTCTCGCCCTCTCACTCACTCTCTTTCTTTTCCTTGGTCCGCGCCTTACGCTCGGCTCGCCAACCCCTGGTCTCTTACCTCATCCCACCTACCCCCTACAACTCAAAGCGTCCACATATACCAAATATACGTATAGAGAATGTACCTTCAGCCTTCTTTCCTCGACCACCACTTTACGGTTACTTCTTTCTTTCTTTCTCTCTTTCTTTATTTCTTCATTCGCTATCCGAAAGTCTAATCCCCGATGTAACGATCACCGTCGAAAATATGTAGTCCGGACGACCAAGTGCCGCGATTAGAGCATGCGTAGTACCGCTAGCCTTGCAAAATAGTCACGCGTACGAGAATCGCTTGATTCGTCGATCGTCAGCTCCTTTTCTATCGTGCTCCCCCACTTTCTTACCGCCGCGATCGTCGTGTATGCACTCATTTCGAAACTGCATTACAATTTCATTGGAAATAGCGCCGCGTCTACTTCGACACGAGTTAAGTGTATCGACGTTCGTAGATATGCTAGTACGGTAAGTAGATATCGCGGTTCTATGCGGCTAGGCTCGCTTCGCGTTCGATACCGACCGTTACACTCGGTATCGACATTTTCTACTGTATTTTATGACTTCCAACTGTTGTGGATGCCTGTCATGCGTCGGACGTGGCTCCACACTAGCGAACGAGGAACTGGTAGAGAAATGTTCAAATTCCGGATCGAGGGTTGTGGATTGTGGTGCAAGGTGCACACAGCACGGTCCTGGCCGGAGCGCAGGCGTTACTGTAATCGCGTGACGTCACGCGTCTAAGGCACGGGGCGTTATACGCTTATCAATGAACGTACGACGCCTACGGTGGATAGCTGTTCTCTAGTGGCAAACACCACCCTCCCCTGCCTACTCTTCCATCCGCACCCCATACGTTTTGCCCCTAGTTTCTCTTCTCCTCGATCCCCCCACCCCTCTCATTCTCTCTCACTCTCTCTCTCTTGCACGCTCAGTTCTCTCTTTCCGGTTTTACAATTTTTTAGCTACGAATTTCTCTAACTAACGTTGACTCTTTCAATGTTAATTTTTCGAAAAATACGCATCCTCCGCCACCTAACCGCTACAGCGGAATCTCATCCTCCTTGTTTTTAGATTTCTAGCGTGGCATCGCAATTATTTTCAAACCTTCCATCAAGCGTGTTCATTCAGCTTTCAAAAAATATAAAATCTCAATCAGAGGACGTATCGAATTATTTTTTATTCGAGTACGAATGATTCCTGACGTGCGACACGACGTTGCTCCTCTTGCACTATGAAGATTTGATTTTAACGCTATGAACATTCCGGCTAAAGTTGCTTTTTTACTTTTACACTGACAACCCCCCAAACGTTACCGACGGATACGATCAGAATTGTCAGGTAAACTTCAGAAATTCGGTCAAATCGAATTGAACTAACAATTGAAATAACTTGTAAGTGCATATAGGTTCGTTTTGCATTAAGAATATGTTTCCCAAAGGAATTTTTGGGGAAAAAAATTTCTTATCATTTTAGTGTCATTTTCTACCTTACCCGGTTTAGGTTTAATAAAAATTAAACATAATCATATCGAAGTCTAACCCTGAACAATTTTTTACGTGAGAGAAATCCGCGGATATCCTGCCCCCTCGCTGAATCTGGAAGACATTTTTTCGAGACACCAGAAATCCCTTTGGGAAACATGTTTTTCATTTCAAAATAAACCTATGTGTAAAATTTTAGCTCGATCCGATTTGACCGACTTTTGGAAGTTTAGCCGAGAATTGCGGTTGTTGTGCATAATATATAAATCTCCATAATTTTTTAAAATCATTCAATCTTACACCGTGATGGAGACACGAAGATCAATGATTTCGTACAATTCGTATTCTGTGGATTCTGTGACAGGAGTTTCATCTCTGTTTTTTGCTCTGATTCCGAATCTGCCCTTAAATTTGATTTTGAAAAAAAGATATTTTTCAACTTTAAACAAATATCGTGACGTTATAAAATATTTTGAATTGTTCTTTACATCAAAAGATTCTGTAGACTTTCCCGGATACAGTGATACCAAATATTAATGCATTACGAATGTTTAAACATGTTTAAACAATCATTGAAGATGGAGAGACACCACTTGTGCACCAATTTCTGGGGATATTTTTCAGTTAACCTTTAAAAATAAGGGTCCAGCGTAAAATCAAACTATATCACGCGATAGAACAGACTTTAGTCTTGAGAAACCCCCTTTTGAAGTTCGCAACGTCGACGTTTTTATCGAACCAGAAAGCAAAATATCTTCGTCCGACATGAATTGCCGCCAGTGCGCTACCACTGGCGCGGTCGCTCGACGAGATGCGGCGCGGCAATTTTAGTTTAAACATGTGTAAACATTCATAATGTATTAACATTGCACATCGCTGTGTTCGGGAAAGTCTACAGACTCTTTCGCTGTAAAGAACAATTCAAAATCCGTTATAATAAGATCACAATATGTGTTTAAACTTGAAAAATATGTTTCTTTTTCAAAATTAAATTCCTCAAAAACTCTGTGCGTCTAGGGAAAAAATTAAGGGCAGATTCGCAATCAGCGCAAGAAACTCTATAAGAATCGCATAGCGAATAATCGAAACGTTTTTTGGCTGTTGGACAGTTTAATTGTAATCTGTGACAAGAGGCAAAGCGCTCCTTCGAGATCAGCTTCGATAGTCGAAGTCGAACTTCGATTTCGACTGTGATTGCGACTGCCACGACCACTCGGTTGGTCGAGTAGCGTTCGCAACGAAGAAGACAGGAGATAGGTTAGTTGGAATTGAAACCGGCGACGGAAAAAGGTGATCACAGTATTCCTCGCTAAAACATTTTACATAAAACTACTTGCTGCGTTCAAGTATACCAGATCGAATTGTTTAATGGATCGCGTCAAGTTAACTTAACATAAGCCTCGCGCATCGAAACCAAAGTTTCCGTCGCCGTTCTATTCCGACCGTATATTATCGTTTACAACGAGTAAAACACCGCTCGGAATCTATCGTAGCATAATATTCTGGTAGCTTTTTATTATGCTTCCGTCGATCGTAGTCGCACTTGTTGTCATTGGAATAGCCTCTGCCGAGGACTGCAAAGGATGCGTCTCTTTGGACTCGTATTCCTTCGACAAGGTATCTTTGTTTTTGTTTCTTTTGATGTATGGGTGCAGATCTGCCGTTTCAATTTCGATTCACTCAATGTACAATAAACTAGTTTCATATTTTCTTTATCTCTCGATGGATAAGTAATTTGTTGTCATGGTTACAAGATGCCCAACTAATTTTCACATACATAAATATATACATATCATACGTATGTATACGTACATATATTTACGTGGATATGCGCGTGTTTACACACACACACAATCCTTACAATTATCGAAATTTACGCGCGTATGAGAAACATTTCGAGTCGAATACGAAAAACAGTGGGAAACGTACACTTTTTGAGATGATGATTGTAGCAATGAATTAACACGAATTCGTTCGAAAATTCATTATAAATTGTCGAAAGTAGACTGCGGATTATATGAATATTTATGAGAAAAATGAGTAGGTGTTATATATTATTACTAGATAGCGGATCTTTATGCAAAATAAAAATGTTCTACTTCGATTGCAACAAACTGGTGTGAAATGGAAGTTTATTATTGAAATTAGACAATTATAAAATTATAAAATTATTACAATATCTTTACTGTTAAAAAAAATGCATAAAATCCACTGTCTAATCATTACTGTTGTATTATTTTCAATCTGTTAAACATATTAACAAAGAAAATAAATTTCTAATTCACTCCAGTTTGTTGCTGTTCGGAAAGAAAATTTCTATTTTGCATAAAGATCTGCTGTCTAGTCGAGGGAAACAAAAATAAAATTTCTGTCGTAATCGCAGGTAATTCCGAAATTCAAAGCGGCAATAGTCAAGTTCGACGTGGCATTTCCGTACGGAGAAAAGCATGAGCAGTACGGTCAAATAGCCGCAGCGACGAAAGATGCCAATGACCTTTTGGTAGCAGAGGTCAGAGTCAAGGATTATGGGAATAAGGACAATTCGGATCTCGCCGCTCGATACAAGATCAAATCGGAAGAATTTCCGGCGGTTCTGCTCTTTCTCCAAGGGAAAACAGAGCCGATTTCTTTCGTCACGGATGAAGAAACTCAATTCACGGCGGATAATATCAAGCGATTCGTTAAAACAAAGTCGGCCGTGTACCTTGGTTTGCCAGGATGTGTCGAACAATTAGATAGACTCGCGGAGGAATTCAAGTCCGGAGGAGAAAAGGAGAGGAAGGTAATGTATCTTCATATGATTCGTGACTATACGTTACGTTCTACGAAAACGATAAACAATTATTTTATACGTTTTGTAGGAGATATTGAATAAAGCAAAAGTTTTCGAAGAAACATTGCCCGACGCGCAGCGTACAGCAGCCAAAGTTTACGTGAAAACTATGGAAAGAATATTGGAGAAGGGCGACGTGTTCGTTCAAACGGAACAAACGAGAATAGAGGGAATCTTGAAGGGGAAACTATCGAATGAAAAGAAACGTACAATGGAGGAGAGACGCAATATCTTGCATTCGTTTTTGCGCAGGGACGAATTGTGAAAAATTACGTCCTAACAAAATAGTCCGATACGATACGATACGATACAATACAATACAATACAAATTTACATGTATGCGTTATTACAAAAATGGCATCACGAAATCTGTACGTGTCGTAGAAGATGTTAACTATTGTACTGCATTTTAGTGTTCATCCACACCTCGCTGGAAACATTCCATTATTTATTTTAGTTCACAATTTATGTTAGTGTTAAAAACTTTTTAATGACAAGATTTAAAATCAATAAAATATCTCGAAATAGTGGTGAATTGTTAAACACGCAAACAGAGCGCAACTATAAGTGGTCGAACTATGACATCTTTTGTACACGCGTTTCTTACCAAAATAGGAACACGCAAAGGTAAATAAACAAGATTGTATAATTGAATATATATAAACATTCTTATACTTGCTCGCTCGTGTAATCGTGTTTTCCATACCAAAGTCGTTTTCCTTGTTTTTGTTTAACTTCGTGTTTCTTTCAAGTTACTTTTTGCTTTGCTTTGCTTTTCTTTTTTTAATAGTATAAATGCTAAAACATTCTCCGCTAAATGATCACAGATAATGTACAACATTCGTATAAATATTGTCTTATTCGTAAATTCGAAGTTTATTCCACCTGTTTAGTAAAATTATTGCTAATAAGTTTCCTACGTTACGTTCGATGCTCAAATATTTAAGCATATGCATGCATGTTAATTTACGTCGGAATGTGCATTTTTAAATCAACCGCCCACCATTTCACCAGACCGCAATGATACTTTACATCTCCTCTGTAACTTTCACCTGTAATTCTTCGAGCTCCTTCGATACTTTTTCGATTTCTTGTTCATCGTTTGGTGTTTCGATTCCGCTATTTGGAATTTTTAGATTCTCGCTCCCTGTCTGCTTCTTCCCTTGTTCTTCGTTGTCAGTACTTTCACTGTAACTCACATCGCTGGAAGGTTCGCTGTCACTCTCCGCATGTTTTTCATCCGCTTCGTTTTTTCCAGCATATATTTCACATTCGGAACCTACTATCTTCTTTGCCTTCTCGAACGCTTCTTTCCACATGGACGCATCTTTTAAAAAGAAAAACATTGGTCAGATTCGTTGTTATCGTTATTGTCTGTTAATGCGTAAATCTATAAAAATGGCAGACGTACTTTCCGCATTTGCAAATCGTATCGCGAGCAGCTCTGGTTTTAGCTGTTCGTCTGCATAGTCTGCAAGCACGCTCCACACCCAGGCTCTGTCGCTGCCACAATTCGGTTTTAATTCCATCCAAGGAGTTACAAAATGATTGGCGCAGATTTTGTATGTTTTGTCTCTTCGCATTACAACTCGTACTGTATTTTTGATTTTGTGTCTTAACAATTTTACTTCTCCCGTTCCACGCTCCTTCCATTCGGCAGGAATATTGGACGAATCGTAACGATACAATTTTGCCCTCCTGCAAGTAAAATATTTTAGACTTGTACGACAACCGTGTCGAGAAGAGATATTAATCGCTAGTTTTGGATAGCTTTACTTTACATTTTTATCATTTCAACCTCATCCTCTTCGTTATTAGACACTTCTATTAAAGGTAAGGAAATTATTGGTTCAAAATGTATGTCATTGTCGTTACCGTCTTCTTCGTTGTCCTGAGTCTCACAATTAATGCCTTTCGTGTCTACGTGGTCCCCATTCAACTGAAAAATAATATCAAATCAACGGTTGTTGCGCCGGTTTCAACGTAACTCTGTCGACAAGAAATATTTGAAATTCTCGTTACAAGTTAGCAGAATACTTATCGGAATGATTAAAGTATGCGTCGGAACATGTCACTGTTTTCTCTGATGCTTAACAAAGGTGAAATACATGTTATAATTGACAAAGTCATTCAATTTCAAACTATTGTGCTTTGTTTTCATAAGAACGCGGCGATATAACCTACAGCATCGCTTTAAACTTTCTATTGTAAACGATAATAACTGTTTCCCTTTAACGCCTGAGATAAGATTAACGTTCGGATACGGAGGAAAATGTATTTACCACGTTTTCTGGCATCTTTTATAAGTTTCACAAAATAAATCCTCAGTTCGATTAACAGAAACCGCCAACTCCGGTCTATTTGATATCGAATCGAGATATCGTACGATGTACGATTCTGGTCTCCAGTGTCTCCACCGCGTTCATGATACATCTACATGCAATGTACGAATGTGTATGCAAGTACAGTCCCTCGTGAAAGTGTTTCGACGCTTCCATTTCTAATATTTACAACGAATTAATATGTATGCTGGTCCTATTAGCTGAGAAATAAATGATAGTTTTTATCAACATCAATAACGCGAGATAATATCTAAGACAGTACCATATGTATATGTATATGTATTCGTTATCAAAATAATGAATGGTAATTACCACGTTAACGGTATGGGTATGTCGCATTGCATACTATAAATGCATTGTTACGAACTTCTTTGAATTGTATTGTATATACTTAGTGTTACCAACGTCTATATACTTAGTGATACCTATTCTGAATTTATCATCTCGCAATAGCTCTACTACGTTTCTTCAATTTACACAACTCGAGAATTGCAAATTTATATTTCTTTTTCAAATTTACATCTCGATCTTCGAACAGTTTTGCGAGTGACTGTACATGTAAGTTTCAAATGGCAAGTTTCAGCATGCACCGTCGATTCCTATTGGATAACGATAATTGCCAAATACACGCTTCTACGAGTATACTTTATCGAAATATAATTTATTTATTTACTTGGTCATCTTTTATTTGTTCAGTTGTACATCAGTAAATTGAACGTTTACTTGTATTTGATATCAGTATTTTGTATGTCATAAAAAGTGTTAATGATACAACTTCATGTTGGTATTTCGGTTTGTATACAAAATATGAAGGTGCAACGGAAAGATGTGTTTTGATTTGTCTCTGAAGCCTGCGTAGACATTGGCCAAGCCGGTGTTTTCCATTAATAAAAGAAAAAGGTACTTCAAATGGCTTCAGGAATCACTCGAGTGATCCTTTCAATGAAGCACAACATTTTTTGGACACCCTGTACATAAATACAGAGAGATTTCTAGACTATATATATAGTTATAGATCCGCCATAGATATAGGATATTCATAGGACGCAGTGTTCCAAGATAACAGAGTATCTGGTCCTTACAGTGACGTCACAAGATAATCCAAAACGGTGGATAGCGATATAAAAATATCTTGTCGGTGATAAAAGCGAGGTATACCAGTATATATATCTATGCATTATTTCGTAAACATATAGAAAAACGGTGCAAACTTGTTGCACAAAGAATTGTAAAGAACGACGAAACCGTGATGCAAATATGTATTTTTTCACAAATATTTTATACTATATATTATTCTTACTCTATTCTTTTTTTAAATGAAGTAAACTGTGAAGAAATAAATACACGATTTCATATTATCAACATCTACATTAAAATTTAATTTTTTCCAAATTATAATTGACAAAATGAGTTAGCCATATTTCAAATAATAAGAGTAAAGTAATATTACAGTTACAATTTTCATAAATATTTATACAGAATGAGATACGGCGACGATTCCCCTTTCTCCTCTAGGTACACTTTAGCTTCGTGGTACTGCGACCAGCTGCGACTTCTCAACAGACTTTGCCCACATCCGTCATCTGGTAGACGAAGTTATCTTGATCCAAAGCCGGATCTATAAGTCTATATATGGTCCAAGTGTAAGATAAAAGAACGTTGTCGAAAGAACTTCTGTCGACCCACGGTGCACAACGTAACAAAGAACTTCTTTTCTTAAGTGCACCGTGACGTCACCAATTTTCCTTTATGACACGACTTCGTCTAGCGGCTGACCAGAACACTAAGACATAATCAGCACAGATTTCATCTGTAGAATTGTCCATCTGGCTCCATAAACTCTAGCAACGAAAACGAAGATGCTTTCTTACATTTGCAAGTTGATTGTATTGTTTGAAAATGTAGTTCTCAATGTTCGAGAAAGACAACATTTTCGAGAAATGCTGGCTCGACGGACACCTAATCTGTTTTAGATGGTTCGTGTTCGTAGAGAGCATGCTCGATGAATCGAGCGGTCGAACTATATCGAGCAGGAAAGAGGGAGCCGGTCGGGGTGGGGGTAAAAGGGAGTGGAGTGCGCGGTTGTCCGGGCGGCCATTGCGGGTACCTTGTCCGAAACCGCGAATGCAATTGATTGCTGTGCGTGATACCAGTGAAATCCAAGAAAATCAAAGGTCATCCCAGAAAGAAGGTGGTTTGTGTGAAGCCCGGGACGCGCACGAAACCCCGGCCCGATGGCTGAATCCGACAAATTGAATATCGACGACATTATAGCTCGACTCTTGGAAGGTAAAGTTCCTCTGCCCTGTTTGTCCTGTACGATTGGGGGAGAGTGAGGAGGGGGTGGGGCGGGAGGAAGACGAAGGTATCATGGGACATGAGACGAAACTGTCTCACCCGTTCGCCTCACCCTTTTTTACGCTTCTCTTTTCGTCCATCTTCGTATTTCGGTCGAAGGCAATTCAACTGCTACCGACCGTTGTCGACTGCTTCGAATCCACTCGCTATCTTCTAACGAGAATATCGTAACGCTTTACCTTCGATTCCATTCAATTTTTTCTGTCTTCCTTCCCTCTTTCTTCGTTCTTCTTCCTTCTTGCTTCTTCCTTCTTGCTTCTTCCTCGTTACTTTTCCCCGCTGTGTCTTTATTTTTCTTCGGCCGATTACGCAATTCTCTCCAGATACGATCAATTCGAAATACTTTAACCGACTTTACATTCATTTGTTTACGCGAGAAACGATATCGTTGGGCGAGGCTCTTATTATTGCCTCCAATGGACGTTCTTGCGATTTGCGTCGTAACTTTCGATGCTCCTTCCGTCTCGTGGTAACACCAATTTTTTAAACGTATTCATATTTATTTATCCTGCTCTTTGTCGCGTGGCTTCACAAAACAATGCCAACCATTTGAAGCCATTGAACAGATACAAATTCTAAGAGAAACTATTCCTTCCGTCTCTACATCTCTAAATTTGTCTTTCAGTGCGAGGAGCCAGACCTGGGAAGAATGTACAGTTGACGGAGGGAGAAATAAAGGGACTATGTCTGAAGTCACGTGAAATTTTTTTATCGCAACCAATCTTGTTGGAGCTAGAAGCTCCTCTTAAAATATGCGGTAAGCGATCGGACGTACTCTTCGCAAGGTCTACAGCGAATTCACCATTCTAGGTTGAAATGTAATTCTTGTTCTACGAATCAATTTGTGGTATTCCATATTTACAGGTGACATTCACGGACAATACTATGACTTGCTACGGCTGTTCGAATACGGCGGATTTCCACCGGAAAGCAATTATCTCTTCTTGGGAGACTATGTCGACAGAGGAAAACAGTCGCTGGAGACCATTTGCCTTCTGCTCGCCTACAAAATCAAATATCCCGAGAATTTCTTTCTACTCCGTGGTAATCACGAATGCGCTTCTATAAACAGGATATACGGGTTTTACGACGAATGTAAGTAATCTCTGCTCGATCGGATAATATACAGAGGATCGTTCGATAATATTATAAATAACATTGTATATTATTCCACTTTCTTTAAATTCGTCTACAAAAATTGAAAATTGCATAAACATCCGCAGTCTAATAGTTACTAATATTGCAAAGAGGATCGTTCGATGCTAAATCCGATAACGTTGCGTGCAACAGGTAAACGCCGGTACAACATTAAATTGTGGAAAACATTCACCGACTGTTTCAACTGCTTACCGGTCGCTGCAATAGTCGACGAAAAAATCTTTTGCTGTCACGGAGGTCTGAGCCCAGATCTCCAACATATGGAACAGATTAGACGTATCATGCGGCCGACCGATGTACCCGATCAAGGTTTACTATGCGATCTATTGTGGTCGGATCCGGATAAAGACACGATGGGCTGGGGAGAGAACGATCGCGGAGTCTCGTTCACGTTCGGTGCTGAAGTTGTCGCCAAATTTTTACATAAGCACGACTTCGATCTGATATGTCGTGCTCATCAGGTACGCGTGCCAAAATAATATGAACTAACGAGACAATGTACATTGTAGATTGTAGATGTATCGTGGACAGACGTCGAGGCGAGAATTTAAGAAACTTGAGCGTAATCTGTAATTTCAGGTGGTAGAAGATGGCTATGAATTCTTTGCAAAGAGGCAGTTGGTTACCTTGTTCTCGGCACCAAACTACTGCGGCGAATTCGACAACGCCGGAGCTATGATGTCCGTGGACGAAACGCTGATGTGTAGCTTCCAAATTCTAAAGCCAGCCGACAAAAAGAAATTAACTTATGGAGGCCTGAACGCAGGCAGACCAGTGACGCCGCCGCGAGGTGGAAATAACAAGAGCAAGAAGAAGTGAAACCCTTAGATTTCTTTTTTCACCCCAGCCCCCCGCCCCCTTCTTTGAACGCAATGCTTACAACTTTAAGACAACAATTCCTCCCTTGAAATTTACCATCTTTTCTGAGTGGATCAATGGATTTTTGTACGAGGAAAGACATTATTCTTATTTTTCTTAGCATCGCTCAATGATTGTCATCATTATCAATCAGCATATTTGCTTTCGAAGTTACAGTATATTGGAATAGTCTTTTCCACGATAATGCATTAACGAATGAAAGGATTGAACACGGCAGGACAGACGCTGCTTGTCAAGTAAAGTGAAGTAATAAAAGAAATACTGTGCATCGATAGGATAGTTCAGAGTATCGAACGACGAACGAAAATATCGGAAACTTTTCTGTCTTTGAACAAAGAGCTAACGCGCTTATAATCTCGATTACTCCCGATTAGATTAGCCAATGAAAAGTTGAACGGTTGTTGGTTGCGATTCTTCGAGATGAGTACGTCTTGGTGGTAAAATAGCAAAAAGCTATTGGACGACAAACAATATCGAGTAAATATCGTTGATTCGAAATTTTGGAATGACTGCACGATCGACAGCGCTGTTGCTAGGAACAATTCGATAACAAGATAGTTCGCTAACGCAATTCCTACCATTTAACACGGTGGTTATCTCTCGACGCGTATACAGAATGTTATGGCATACACACGAGTTATCGATGCGATACGTATATAGTCATGGCTTTATTATGTTTCTGAAAAGTGCACAAAAAATTTGTCGACGGCACATAGTTATAACTACAACTACAACCTCCTCCAACAAAACCGCTTATTGTAGAGTGTGCTTTTATAATTCAATTTTTATAAATTATAAGGAAGAGTCTAGATATTTTATATTGTACTGTATTGTATTGTATTGTATTATTTTCTATTGTATTGTACTGTACTATACTGTACTGTACTATACTATACTGTATTGTATTGTATAATCGTTCAGTGAAAACCAGACTTTCTTCGTGTAACATTGTTACGAACGAACCGAAAGAACAGAGGTTGCGATCGTGGCCATTCTTTAGATTCGAATTGATATATTCTACTCCTCGAAGGCGAAGGCGGTCGTTCACTTTTCAGAAGGGAATTTTAACGATAACGTTAAACTAACGATAAGAGCATGCTGTAAATGTGTATAATTGGAGTAGAGCAACGTTGTGTAGATCATGTACACGCGCGCAAGGAGACGGAAGTAAGGAGAAACATGAAAAAGAAACCCCAATTTCTAAGGATTTCATCGTACAATTATTACTTATCCCGAGTCTCGCTCGAGAATAACTTGATTAATCTCATCGTTAACATTTACGCTGTATACCATTAATTTCGTTGGTTTCGTCGAGAAGCTGTTTTCATCCGCACCACCTTTATAGATCGCAGACTCAGTCTCCAACGATACTGCTAGAATTCGCGTACAAGAGGGAATCATTTTACGCCTACGATTAAAGTCGGCGCCAACACCAATACCGACATCGACGCCCCAGTGTCACCGGTATTTACGATTGCCTCTCCCGTACACCCTGTACCCTTGTACCCTATAATTGTACATTAATTTCTATTTTATAAATAAAATTCACGAAAGACACTCGTCCATTTTACTTTACATTTCTTTCTTTCGACGCGAGCTCACTATTTTAGGCGTTGTTCCATCGACATTGCGCGAATTTTCTACGTATACACAAATATGGCTAATACAGATAAAGAAATCCATCGTATCGTACGGAGGACCGTTTAGTGAGAAACGACATTTTCATTAAGACGTGCGACGAGATTTTGTTTTTCGCGCTACTCTCGTTCCGCAATAATTGATTCGTTTCAATTTCTCACTTCCGACACACCGAAGATTCTTCCACTTTCACACCGATTATAAGATCCGGATAGATATAACGCTGTAGAATGCCGTTTTCGTTTCTTTATCGAAATAAGAAGAATAGTATATATAATGTCAACCATAAATGCTACTATTACTACTACTACTATTGTTATTATTATTACTACTCAGCGGATACTAACGATATTGGATAATGTAAAGACAATGTAAAAACCATGTAAACATTTAGAAAAATACAGTAACATCGAGCCATCAAAGAATCACTTCTCCAGCGTTACTTCACTATCTTATTCTTAGTCTTGAAATCGTCTTATCTCGAGAAGGCATTTTAATATTAATCAATGTAACTAATACACGTTCGACATGTATATATGTAATTTAATCCGATTCGACAAAAACTATTCTAGAGATTGTTTGTGTCGTGAATAAAAATGTTCCTCTGCCCAAATACGTTCGAGAGGTACCTAAAACGATGAAAGAATGAAATGAAACACACCGTTAATGATACTCTCGGGAAAGGTTTCGAGGTAATGAAAAATTCTGCAAACCGTTGCAACAACGTCGTATACGTCGCTGCGGCAAAAATACTTGTACTGTACTTACTTGTTCTCGCATTTGTTTCTTGCGTTTTCAATTCTTAATCACCAGGATCCTGTGCCGGTGGTTTAATCGTGCGTCTGTAGTAGTGTGTATCCGTCATCCTGCCTCCGAATATTGGCAAAAATCTGTGCAGAAACGAACGATTAATCGTGCCGATCGAAACGGGAACGAATCGTGTTTGATAGTTTGTCCTGTTTGACAGGAAGGATGGTGTCGTTGCAAGAATACGAAAGAATTTAAGCGACTGCTCGTGAAAAAGGTAAAGCGCGGCTACGCGACGAAGCATGTGAAGAAATAGTAATTAATTGGAAGGATAGCGATCATGATCACTGACAAGATACCTATATCTCGATTTATTGTATCCGACTAGACATTGTCTACAGACAAACATTCTCCAATGCATTTGAATGGAAATGTTTATACCTGCCGTAGTGGGAACCGCACAGTCTCGTACCGTGATTCCATTCAAATGCATTGAAGAATATCTGTCTGGTCGGATACGTTCCGTGTCTGTGCGGATAGTATAAATCGACCATAACACGCGAGCGATTCCCGTTCCTGAAAATGACTAACTAGCAAACGAGCAACGATCAGCGATCAACGACCAGCAAGCGACAAGCAAGAGCGAAAAGTAAAAAGCGAGAAGAAAGAAGCAAGGAGTATCGAGTATCGCGCACGCAACGCCAAAGCCGAAGCCAAAGCGTTTGTTCCCGTTCGAGAAGACTCCGCCTTTTGGCACGGGACACGGAGGAAGAGGATGCGGTTGGTATCCCGTGGAGTTGAGCGTGGGTGTTCGTGTAGGAGGATCTTCGAGAAACCCCTCCTCCCTCGTGGAAAGTTTCCCTTCCTTTCGATCCTCCTCTGCTCGTTTCCCACTTCGTTTCTCTTCTCGTTTTCTCTTCTGGTTTCTCGTACGGTTCATCTCGTCAAGATAGAGAGAGAGAGAGAGAAAGGACACCGATGCGACGGAAACCGAGAGGAGGAGATTCTGGCGGATAGAGAAAGGGAGGGAGGCTGTAACGGGAAGGAGGGCGAGAGATACGGCATCGGAGAATGATGTCCCGATGATAAGCCACGAGGTGTAGTCGACTCGGGGGAGTTCTTTCCGATTCATCCGATGCCGCGCGTTCGAGCCGAGACTTTAAGCCCTTGTCAGCATCTGGACCTCGAGGTGAGGACAAGTTCTGTTGACGAGAACCGGGAGAGTCGCGAGATCCCGGCGACGATGTCGAGCATCTTCTGATATTCGTACAGGATCTCGAATCTCACTCTCAAATTTCGCGCTGATTGCCTGGAACCGCTTAATGGCCCGCCGCGAATGATAACTGTTGTTCGCGCCGAGTTCTTCGCGCGATATTTCCTTTTTCTTCTTTCCCTCGATTTTTCTCTCTCTCTCTCTCTCTCTCTCTCTCTCTTCGTTTCCCTCCCCGAAACGTTTCGTCTTGTTTCATCGTTTCATCGGCTCGTCGCTTTGCCGTCGATCTTCTTGCACGGGCTTGTTCGTCGTCTTTCAACAGGAAAAACCAGAGCCCGAAGGTGTCGAGTGTTGTGATCGAACCGTGTAATTGTTTGTGATCTTGCGACGATGCAGAACTAGTGAATTCGAGGCTCAGAGCATCGATGCGTTTTTCCGGAGAAAAGGACCGCGCAACAGAAGAATCCCGCGACTCCGTTTGGCTGCCGATAAGAGTAGTCTTCGAAATCGTTGCGGGGAGACGGAAAACGTTCGCCCGTCGATGCAACTGAAAATCGTTGGCGATGCAGCAACAACACGAGTCACGGGTCGACGTCACCGTCGATTGTTGTTACCAGCAATGGAGCCCGCATCATCAAAGTCAGCACGTTCAACAGATCGCGAACATACCATCCCCCATGCAGCAAATGGAAGGTACTTTTTCTCTTAAATATTCTTCGATTTTCGACACGAAAAGAGAGATCGTGTTACGCGCTATACGCTATCCAAAACAATTGGGTTAAAGTTGCGACAATTGGGATACAACTAATTGTTTTGAAGAGAGTAGGCGCGTACGCGTGCGACGTTAGATGCGATTCGCGCGTTCTCGTCGGTGTCTACGAATGTCCAGAAAGGGAAAAGGATTTTACTGTGATTTCAGCGTGTTTGCAGACCGCGGGAAGGGCGAAACGGTCCCGCAGCCCGAACTCGAACTTGAACGCGAACTCAAACTCGAACTCGTCGAAAAGCGCGCCAACGCCGCGCGCTTCCGCGTCGTCGGTGTCATCGTCGTCGATAACGTCCTCGATAGCGTCCTCGATAACGTCCTCGATACCGTCCTCGATACCCTCCTCGATACCGTCCTCGAGTTCCGTGGATGCTCGCAACGATAGCAACAATAACAATCGGCAGCACGGCGATCATCATCCGAGCGATAACGCTGGGAACGCGACGGACGAGCTTTCTCCGAAGAGACCCCTTCATCCTGCATTGGTCGGTGCTGGAGCCGCTCTCGAGGCGAAGCCACTTTGGGAAGAGTTTCATCAGTTGGGCACGGAAATGATCGTGACCAAAGCCGGAAGAAGAATGTTCCCGACGTTTCAGGTAACCGAAAGATCCTTGAGCAAATTACATTCGAGTACGTCGATCGTACTGGCGGACAGTGGGCCGGATCGAAGAATTTAGGGACATTCGTGCAAACAGTCGACTTTTCGAAATTGAAAACTAATCTCTGTGTATTGCTTTGTAAGCGTCTATAGACCTCGAAAATGAAGATATTTATGAGATTGGATAAATATTTTAGTTACTATGATCACTTGAAGTTGAGCGTTCCGAAAGTAGCATATTTCACCAGGCAAAATTGCTTAAGTTCTTTGCAATGTCCTCATCTATTCGTCCCATATTTTCTCTTAGTTTTTTTTGGTATGATACAGAGCATCCCTTCTCGATAAGAAATCATATATTTTTTTAATAATAGCTAATAATAATATATTTGAAAAATAATATTGACCGATACGTGACAGATTTAAAAAATTTTGTATATTTGTCAAAGGATATCTATTTTTTCCAAAATTTCCCAGGCTCTAACAAGCAAGAATATTTTCGGTACATCTTCCTTTAAATAACCGTACAAAAATCATTTCCATCTTCGTCCAACTTCGCAATGTATAGTTGTTTAATTACAGGGTGGCCCACATAACTCTTAACAGCTCGATATCTCGAAAACTATGCCATAGATTTTAATGTTCTTGGTCTTAACTTGCATGGATCTGAAGGGCCTTTCTAAATACATAAACGTGAAGTGGCCCACTCTTCCCCGTTAAGGGGATCTTTATAATTTTAAATGGAACCCCCTATAAAATGTTACATATTTAGATTCTACAGGAAAAAACAAGTAAATTTTGTCTGAACATTGTTTTGCGAGATATTTCCATGATACGTTAATTTCCATGAGCTGTTAAGAGTTATGTGGGCCACCCTGTATATAAGAAAACTATAAGATTTGAATTTCCAATTATTATAGAATGGTTTTAATAAGGAAAGCAAATGATTCAACAACTACATAAAAATTTCTAAAATAATTAACTAACAAATTAAAGAAAAAATGTATTCTAACATATATTATTCGAAAGAGATTGTTTTATAATATTTTTTAGTTTAAACCTCATTTCGATATCTCAAACGGTTCAAAAGTTATGCACAAACGTCCCTAAATTCTTGGAATGTGTGGCGCACAGTGGTCCGAATCGAGAAGTTCAGTGACATTTTGAATCCGAATGAACATTTCTTCCCAAACGTCCATGGACTTAAATATTGAAAGTTGGACATTCGAAGAAGATTAGTTTTCACGACAAAAATTGCTTCTCTTTAATGCGACGCCCTGACGATCCTATTTAATATTTTCTCTTGCTTTTTTTTTAAATTGAAGAACAGACTTTCGTGATAAAAAATCATATCTTCTATTATCGATTAATGTAAATACTCTATCTAAAAAATAACGCTCAATGCAGTCAGAATAGTTTGCGAAGTTCTTTTTATTTGAGAGAGTGTATCTTGAAAGTTCAACCGAGTTTAGCTTTTTAACAAATTTAGAATATTTGTGGCACATCCTCCTTTAAACGATCCTGTGAGAATCATTTCCTGCCGTTTCAAGTTATGAATGATTATTGAATCGAGAAAGGTAACTCTTGAACCATGAGAGATACCGGGACGAAACTTGAAATCCAATTAAAAAATATTGTTTAACAAATGCAAAAATGTTTGATTACCTACAGCTGAAAATGACCATTTCTAAAATATTTTTAGTGAAAATTGCTAGCAAAATTGATGAAATTCAAGATCGTTGGAAAATTTTAAAAATTGAAGATGTCAACATATGATATCTCCTCTATTAAAATCAATAAGGGAAGAAATAACATTCAATTTACTTTCAACTTCTTGCAATCGTCGCAGACAATTTGTATTTTGCGCAAAGACTAGTTCCAACAAAATGTCACCGAGTTTCTCGATCCGGACCGATTTGTGGCGGCTGTGTAACCGTTGAAAATCGATTGTTTCGATCGGTTCACAGTGCCGATTCTTCGGATTGGATCCGAACACGGATTATCTTCTGGTGATGGATTTCGTGCCTTGCGACGACAAACGGTATCGATACGCGTTCCACAGCAGCGCCTGGGTGGTTGCCGGTCGCGCTGATCCAGTTTCACCCCCCAGGATTCACGTGCATCCCGATAGTCCTGCGAGTGGCACCCACTGGATGAAGCAACCGGTCTCCTTCGACAAGTTGAAGCTGACCAACAATCAGCTGGACGACAACGGACACGTAAGTCGCACCGCATCTAACCCTCGATAACTGTCGACAGCCGACAATCGTCTGCGTCGGGTGGTTTATCGATTCTTTGAAATATCTAAATTATTTTCAACAAGCGTTACGGTACGTGTCGGGCTACGAGTTGTGAGTTACGAGTGACGTGCTACCAAAGTTCTTTCTCGCGGAAATAGATCTTGGGGAAAAAGTCAAGCTCACCGGCCGCGGTGCGTACGATTCTTTTCGAACGCGGCGAGATGTGAACACTGGGAACCACCTACGCGATAAAGTAGACCGTGGAGGGTGACACGCACGCTGTTGCGCGTCGTGTTCCACGTGTTTGTCGTTTACGGACGAGTTCGCCTTAATTGACCTGAGATACGAGCCTATCTCCTCTGAGAAATTCAAGACGTTCATCCCCTACAAGAACATCTTCTATTTCCTCGCTCCGCGAAGCAATCATCGGGTTCAGTCTAAGGGATGCTTCCTTGTCCCGTATCCTTTATTCGTCGCTAACCCTTTTGCTACCGTGGACGAGATATCTTGCCTCCACGATGTCGAAGAAACGACGAGATGTATCTCGCGTATCTTTATGGTATTACTGATGCGAAGTGTTTTCATTGTGAATTTGACACAGGTAATCGATTTTTGAGACACGTCGTCGTTGATGGAAAGAATTTAAAGATTGAAGTTTTTATTGGTTGGAAATATCTGGTTTCCTTCCGTCGGTCATTTACTTTAGGAAACTACGGATTCTATTGTTCGATAATGTTTTTCTACTATGCGTTCTATTTCTGTATATTAGATCTTCTACATCGATTACAATTATCCCTCAGAATTCCATACAAAATAAACAATTAAAACTCTAATTGTATAAAATATGGAGTGTTTTATATATTCATCATCTTTAAGCACCTTCATCAAGCATAGTTTTCCCGAAATAAATTATACTATTCTGTTGTTTGTAGGTAAATTCGCTCGAAACTGCGTGACTTTTATTTTTTTTAAACGTAAGTGTTAACGTAATATCAATAAAAAACATTGAAGAATAACTGTTTACCTTGTTGTCTCATCGATCTTTTACCGCTGTGTCAATTTGAGGTTTATAAAATCAATTGCTCGTGTCAAATTTTCAAATAAAACACTTCGTATATTAATAATCAAGATACACGAGATATCTCGTCCATAGTATCGTTTCTTCGACATCGTGCAAACGAGAGATATCGTCCATTGTAGTGAGAGAGCTAAATTTTTCACCTTCGAGTGTTCGAAAATCAATCCGCGATCGCCGTATCTTTTAGATTCTAGGAGCATTCGATGCTTATTCGTTTGGAAGCCATGATTGGACCGCTTCGCGTAAACTTTTTGAATCTTATCTTGTCCACGCTTTTACCGATCCCGCTCTCCTGTCGCCACGAAGAACGCCCGATAGAATCTACACCGGGCGTAACGCGACTAACGTAAACACGCGTAGTATCAAGTATAAACCAACCTCTGGAAGCCTGGGAAAGATGACGGAAGGCGAGAACGATGCGTTTATGTTCTCTCGAAAGAATTACCAGCACGAAAGTATTCTAAACTCTTCGTTCCGATAGCTCCGATATCTTAGGTCAGATCGAACGATGAGCAAACGACAAACACGAAAGTTCGGGTGCGATTGCGATAGTTTTTAACTAGAGTTCGCAATCCCACGGAACTAAGGATTTAGTTCTTCGATCTAATATATATTTAATAAAGAAACAAATTTTTACTTAACGAGATAATCATCTTTAATCGTAGCAATAAAAATTTAACAACAAAATGCAAACGAAATCTAAAAATCTACATAAATTTAGATTAAAATCAATCTCTTTCTGGAAAACAAACTATAATTGAAATATATAAAATAAAATTATTTTATGTGAACATGAAACACGACTAGGCTTCTCGTTTTTTAATTATTAACGCAGTTAGGGAAGTTGAGTAAAGGTAACAACCGTTTAGAACCAACTATATAAGAACAAGCTGTATGTAAATTTAATTAACACTAGGTTTACGGAGGACTAAATATAACTATTTTACGTTAATTTATATACATAACAAGAATGTGTCTATCCAAATTTTTGGCCATTTTTCCGATAGTATATACCCCAAGAATTAAATCTGGTAAATAATTTCTCAGGGAAGCATCTTTACAATCTTAATAATTGCCAATTAAGAATATTAGAACCCTTCATTTTCACGGGTCCCGTAAACCTAGTGTTAAATGAAAATCAGAAAAATGTTCAAATTGTAAAACAAAATATTAATCTGTAGAACTTTGGAAATACGATCGTAAAAAGCGAAGACTATTGATTGTTGTATCTTCTAGGTTGTTTCTCAAATAATTACAAAGTATCTCTACGCTAGTAGGTCGAATAGTTAGTATCAATGATCGTAAAAAGCGAAGACTATTGATTGTTGTATCTTCTAGGTTGTTTCTCAAATAATTATAAAATATCTCTACGCTAGTAGGTCGAATAGTTGGTATCAATGGAACATCGACATAGTTCATCTTGCGCGTCGTGATTCGCGCAATTCTGATCGCACGCATAGTCCCACAAAATTTGCGGAATTTCGCATCATCTATTTAAGAAATGCGGGACGAAAAAATGACGCGAGTTCCTGTGCGATTGCGGAATCCCGCTTTGCGGGTTTGCAAACCCAATTTCCAACGAATTTGCCGTTTTGAAATATATCGTTGCTCAGTTTCGCGAGGACAGAAAAACGTCGAATCGTCGAATTTCGTTCAGCTTGCGATTTGTTACGGTTTATTTCGTCCGTCGAACTTGGCGAATCTTTTGATTCGGTTTCTCCTCATTGTGTCCTAATGCACCCGCGGTTGCTCCAAAAATAATCGTCCCTACGTGCTCGTGCCAAATTCGGCGCGTCAGCCACCATTGCGAATCGAAGGATTCGGCGTCGGGGCTTTACCAACGTGCTACCAAGATCGGTCGAGATCGGTCAATTTCTTTCGATCGGGGACGGGACGGATTCGATACGTTTCGAACGAATCGAATAGGCCAGTCAAGAATCGGAAAGAGGACGGTGCGGGCCCGGCCCTCTTTCGATCGTCCTTTCAACCGTTCTCAGTTCTCAGTTTTCGTCGCTCTTCAATTAATCGGGTTTTCGAGTTTTCTCGAAGCAATGCCGCCGCGACTCGACTTCTTCGAATTGATATTTATTTGGCTCTCGTTGCTTCTCGTTCGACTCTTTCAAAATCTGAACGGCCACGTTCTCGCGCGTCTCCGTGTCGTCCAATACCACGAACAGGATTCAACCATTTTCGCCGATAAGCTCTTTCGATAGCGATCGTTCAGGCGTTAACCATACTCTTCGAGGTTTGCAAACGCTCCATGTTACACCCGAGTAATGATTGCGACAAAGGCTGTTACTTTTCCTCGAAGGTAGAAGATTTTGAAGCTTCGAAGCTTCGACATAAAGCTCTTTCATTTGTTATGTTCTGTGAAAATTCTGTCAAATTTCTTATTTCTATTTCTATTTGTCATAAATGATAGCATAACATGAAACTCGTCAGTTACAACTGCATACGATTCGAGGACTTCGAAACTTCGGACACTTCGAAATCCTTGGAATCTTCGAATCTCCGAAGCTTCGGAAAAGTAACAGCCCTAATTGCTACTTGGAAAATGTTGAACGCACTTTGTTTCCCGAGAACGGGGAGACCCGTTCGCTAGACGAGTTTAGATTTCGTTGTTGACAATTAATCTCTGTCTCTCGAGCGGAAAGAATTTTGACCGCACCGGTGGGAAGGTCTAGCTTGTTTCGCGTGCCGTCGAGCAGTTTGTTCGTTTAATTGCGCTTAGAGAGACTTAGACAGCCGGTATCAACCGGCTTTGAGAAAAAAAAATCTCTCGACGTTCCAGCTTCTTAATTAGATGCTCGCAACTGTCGCCGAAGGAACGCGCGTTTCACTCACCGAGAAACCTGGCAAATTTCGCGATCAAGCGGTCCACGTAGGCGAGAGAACTCTACGCTGTTTTTCTGCGTTACGTTTCATCGGTGAACAGCTCGTTTGTAAGGGAAAAGTGTAGGAAAATCTTCTGTCAAAGAATGTGGTTGCCAACTCCGACCACCCACACCCACTTTTACGCTGTAACTAACACTAGGAACTCGCACGCGCCCTCACCCTCGCACCCACGCTCACGGACGACACTCACAGACAACACACGCGCGCGACTCTGTGACTGCGTAGCGAGAATGACGGCTCTTCTTTTTCCTGGCTATGTTCCCCCACCCCCCGTTTACAGCTATTCGGCACTGTTCTGTTCTGTTCTGTTCTGTTCTGTTCTGTTCTGTTCTTTTCGTGTAGCCAAAAAGACACATGCCTCGGCCGGCATATGCTCGTAAGTGCGTGCAAGAGGAAGGACGAGAGTGTCGGGTTGCCAGAGAGGCTCGGGGGTTAGTTTTTACACTAATTAGTCACCGAGTCTCTCTTGGCTGTCAAACATTGTGACCGCGCCCCCCCGTGGTGGTTCTTCCTTCGATACAAGGAAGGAAGGTCCTCGCGTGTATACTTTTTTTTTTGTTTATTCCGCTTCCAGAGTGGCCTGAAACCGTACTTTGCCTTCGGTTCCCCTTGTAGCGTCTGGCGTTCTTCATTGGTTCGGATCTCGTTGTTTATCGCGAACGATGTCCTCCGCGATCGACTCGCAAACGTCACGTGTTTCCATTGGGTCCCATGAAAATCGCCGTCACAGGTTTCGCCGACTCCAGATTTGACCGACAACGATTGTAGTCGACGACGGTATATGTCAGGTTGGGGAAAAAGAAATCCATTATTTTTACGTGAACTTCAAGACTTTATTTAACATGTTTCGGATTGTCCGATTTGGGTCAAATATGCACCGTTTTGTTCTATAATCTGTTGCCATTTTAAAGGTAGCTTCGTAATGCCTCTCTCATAGAAGTCTTGGTCCCTGTTGGTGAAAAATTCTGATAATCCATTTTCACAATCTTCTCTTGACGCCAATTTCTTATCGCTGAGGAAGTTTTGCAATGCAAGAAAAACATGGTAATCGCTTGGTGCCAGGTCCGGACTATATGGTGGATGCATCAAAACTTCCCAACCAAGCTCCCGGAGTTTCTGGCGAGTCACCGTAGATGTGTGTGGCCTGGCGTTGTCCTGATGGAACACAAGACCTCTCCTGTTGGCAAATTCTGGCCGTTTGTGGTCAATCGCTAGCTTCAAACGGTCCAGTTGTTGACAGTGGAGATCCGAATTTAGTGTTTGGCCGTATGGAAGTTAATGAAATGGGTCGATTTCATTCCGTTTGGCCAAGGCTTCGCAGATGGAAATTCGATCCACCGTGTTTCTTTGTGTTAATTGGTGTGGCATCCAAACATCGAGCTTCTTTGGTATCCAGCTTTGTGCAAATGCAAATTTCTATGCTTTCTTTTGGTACAGCACAATTATTGAAAATCCTATTAATAGGCTTCCGGTAGATAAAATGTTAAAGACAAGTACAAGTTACAACAAAGTTTTTGAGCTATATTTCATGGAATTAGTAAACGAAATTGTTTGAAACAAGTAGCAGTCGAGGAAATGTCCCTTTGAGGTAAATTTCAAATAAAACACTTAAAATAGTAGAGCAAATTGTTGGCAACAAAATTCGTAAATAATTCGAAGTGCGAAGGGTTAACGATCCTTAACCCCTTGCCGTATCGTTTTCTTCACAGTTACGGCGATTAAAACGTCTTTATCACCAAAAATATCGTAGAAGAGAAAAAAATTTCATATTTTTAGCATGGCTACATTGCTTAAATATTGATTGCAAATCAATCAAACTTTATTTTATTTAAACAGAAAGGCGTAACATTCGTATTTATTAGGCTTTGTCTAGAATCTTCGTGACGAGCGTGACTCGTTAAAATACGGCAGGGGTTAATAGGCTTCCGGTAGGTAAAGTGTTAACACTAGGTTCACGGAGCTCTAGAAATAACTATTCCACGTTATTTTATAAACGTAACAAGAATGGGTCTATCCAAGTTTTTGGCCACTTTTCCAATAATATATACCCAAAGAAATAAATTTGGTAAATAATTCCTCAGGGAAGCATCTTTACAATCTTAGTAATCGCAAATTAACCCTTAGCACTCCAGTGACGACTCTGAGGCGCCACTAAAAATTGCTGTACCATTATTCAAAATATTGTTTACATTACTAAATATGTTGGTATCTAATGAATTGCTAAACATTTAAGTATTGTGCGAGGTATTATATCAACTTCATATTCGTGCAAAGAAAAGAATTAACATAGAATGGAATTATTCTAGGTCAAAAGAAATGTTTAATATTCCAGTTAAAATAGGTCCGAGTGCAAAGGGTTAAGAATATTAGAACCCGTCATTTCGACGGGTCCCGTAAACCTAGTGTTAATATCCGATAATACTGTCGTTACCGGGCAAAGTGATTGTCGGTGAATTCCGCGTCAGCGGTTTTCATAGGACCCGTTTCCGATGGAACACGATACGCGATCTACCGCTAACTGGCTCTACGTTTCGCGTTGCAGATAATCTTGAATTCCATGCATCGGTATCAGCCCCGCTGCCACGTGGTGATAGCACCGTCGCCGCCTGGCTCGGGTCCGGATCCCCGCACGGAGAACTTCAAAACGTTCGCCTTCCCGGAAACGAGATTCACGGCGGTGACCGCTTATCAAAATCACCTGATCACGCAGCTTAAGATCGCCAGCAATCCGTTCGCGAAAGGATTTCGCGACTGCGAGTCGGACGAGTGCGACTCGGTGGCGTTGTCCACCGCACAGAATCCAGCGAAGCGACCAGCCGCCGGAACCACCAGTAGCTTGTCCTCCAGTTTCGTCAACCCTATACCAGCCGTACAAATACCAAGCATATCCGGCCAAGAACATCATCAATTCTACGGATCCACCGCTGCAGGAGCATGGACCTATTCGACGCATCATGGCCAACCAACCGCACATGTCAATTCCGTTCATTATCCCGCGCATCCTCATCCGCATCCGCATCCACTCCCACATTCGCATCCACATGCACATCCTCATGCACATTCGCATCCTCATCCTCACACTCATCCTCATACCCATCCTCATCCTCATGCGCATCCTCACCCTCATTCTCATCCTCATCCCCATTCTCACCCTCATGCCCATCCACATTCGCATACTTCGGGAGCATCTCTGTACGGGCCACGATAACCGTTACCCATCTCCTTAAGGGGGCAGACTCATTTCTAAGATTGCAAGAATGCGGGAGATGCGCCTTCTCATTTTTCAGTAGTCGAAAGCGCTAGATGAAAGATCAATCTAGGCCGCAATCGCGCACGAAAGTCCTATTTTTACGTTCTCGAAGCGTAATTTGCATTATTCGGCGGTATGTAGCTATCGCAGCTTCATGAAAATAGCTATTGGGTTGGAACAAAAGTTCGTAACGTTTGTAAATTAAAATTGAAAGCTAAGAGTATACACGTCGAACGCAGAGCAAATGGTCGTATTATAAATTTTACGCAAAACGAGGAAGGATTACATTTTCATTTGATGAAAAATTAACAATTCATTCTTGGAAAGGTTATTGTTATTGCACCGAAATAGAGTTCTGGATTGACGTGTATACACGTCGAACGCAGTTAACTGGTTAATTTGAAAACGCTACGAATTTTCTTCCCAACCCAATACAATGGAATGTAGAATAATTCAAATTTCGCTGGCGAATAATGAAAATCACGCCTCGTAAATGTAAAAACAGGACTTTTGAGGACGATCGCGGCCTGGATTGATATTTTATCTAGCGCTTCTGACTACTGAAAAACCGCATCTTTGCATTATCGAGAAATAAGAAGGCGCACCCTGCAGCCGGTGACAGAAAGAAAAGCCAAAAGTAAGAAAAGCTGCCGAGGTATTTCGCGAAGCTATACCTGCTGAACAAGAATGTCGACGGTTCGATTTTACCGTGTAACGTGTAATATAGAATCGATTAAATTATGTTTGTATCTATTGTAGAGAACGTTATCGCAAGGCGAACCGAAATCAACCGAGATGACGATCATAGTTTGTGAAAAAACAGGATGGACGTGTCGCGACACGCGAGACAATTGTTCCGTAACGTCGAGCGTCGCATGTATTATTTATTCGAAGTAAATGCTTATTTTTGATAAGTCGTCGTACTGGAGAAAACTGTTCGGTATCGACGCCGTTTATCGAAGATGGTTTTAGAAATGGTAATTAACGAGAGGTCTCGCGGAGACGAGAGAAAGAGAGGGACTCTGGTGTTCGCGTCCATTGAATCGCGCGATACAAATCGCAGCGTACGTGTCGTAGGTCCGTGGCTCGACGGTCGAAAAAGAAAGTGCCTTTTGTAGGAGCAAAGTGCATCTATTTATACAGGGTGTCTGAAATGCCAAACGAGCCTAAAACGCTCTCGAGCCAAGTCGGGAAAGTAAACGCACCGTGACAACCCATAAGAGAGCTTGGCTACTAAGTGCCTTAATAAATTATTCTCCGAGTATCGTGTGTCATTGCGTCTCGAAAATTTTTTTTCCCCAACCAAAACTTACTTCTAAGCTCTTGTCCTTACCCCCCCCCCCTCTCTCTCTTTTCCCCTTCGCCTCTCCGATTCTCTTACGAATAATCGTGTTGCGAGGTGCACAACCGATTGCCTGACCAATCGCGTCAGCTCGAATAGCGGCAACGATTTCGAGGAGCAGCTGCTAAACGATCGAATCGGTTAACGATACTCCGTGCAGCATTTGTATCGTTGAATGCGACGTGGCAATGTCAACGAAGCGACACAGAACCGAAAGATTTGACTGAACGCGACGGGACGCGGGACGAGACGAGACGAGACGAGACGAGACGAGACGGGACGGGACGAGATGAGACGAGACGAGAGTAGACACGACTCCGTCGGTGGCTGCGCGCAGCAGAACGGATAAACCGACGTGACCCGTGATTGATGGCCACGCGAGAGAACCCGTTGTGTAAACATATTATGAACGTACCCTTAATGACTCTCGGTGAAGATTTTCTCGCAGAAGTTACGTTCGCAAGGTGCAACCTCGTTGTCGCGAGCAACGGAAATAACAAAAGAAACCGTCGGTTTATCTCCGGCCGTTCGAGATCGGTTTCGCGAGAATTCCATTTCGTATTTGTACACGTGCAGTGGCGAATCGAGATCAGTGGACGAGACGAATCGGATGTGTAAACGTTTCTTCGAAAGGATATGTCGGATGATTCCGTTGAGAGGTATAATGGCTACGGTAATCGGCGAGATGTTCGCACGGTACGCGGGACAGGTCGAACGAATGAATTTGTCGAGCGAGGTGTGCGCGGAATCGAGGACAGAAACAATGTTCAAGGAGAAAAAGAACATTGGGCTTCGAAGGAAACGCAATCGGTATGGAGAACAGAGAGACCACGCGCGTCGGTGAGGCGTGACGGCGCCGGCAATAAAAACGGTCGACGGCCCTCGTCTTCGCTCGTACTTTCGTCTTTCGTCTTTCGTCTTTCATCTTTCTCGTAGGTGCCAGCGAAACAACTTACGACTTGCCCCTGCGAAACTTGACCTTTTCACGGGGTTAGGTGTTTCGGAGTCAGCGCCGCCGGTGGTACTTCTGTTCGCGAGAATCGGCTCGTCTCAAAGGGCCTACCGATGACTCTTTTGACGCGCTCGGGAACGCGTTTTCTCGATAACCGACAAGAATGAACTCTGACAAGCGACACGCGACGGGCAAGTCGACGCACAGCGAACGATTCCTCGATTCTAGGTGGTCAAAAGTCAAATATTTGTGTTCTCTTGTAGCAATAACGCTCTATTTCTTCAGAAATCGAATTATATCATTTCTTCATGATGAACAAATAAGTTTTTGTTTAAATATGTGAATAAACAATACACAAAATGGAAAGAATTAATCTTGACTTATATTTAAAAATTAGATAAAGTTTTACAAGAATATAATACAAAATTACAAAATTATAATAAGGAATGTGCATGACAAAGGTGCATATTCTAAATTATTCTAAATTATAATTGTCATATGTACAACTGCATCTTTTTTAAGGTGATTTATTTAAATTTTTTTTCCTTTTGTATGCAAAATATTTTTTGCTGAATCATTAACAGCTTCGATGTTAAAAAGATTTAGAATCAGCCCTATTATTGCGTCAACTTTGGATTTAGAGTCTTTAGAACTTGTTGAACACCAGGTTTCAAACATCAGTCTTCGTGGCGTACTCTATGTCTTTTCTAAAAAATGATATAAATGACTAACGGGCAAAAACGGGCAAGCGATATTTAGTATCATTACTTTGAAATAAGTATTCTTCAAAACTATCAAAGAACGAAGTCCGGCCGAGTCCGGGAAAAGAAGTTACACAATTCGAAGTTAAAAAAGACCTCTTCTTAAATAATATTAATAGTTAACCTGTTGTATATGATTTACACGGCAACATAAAATTATACCGATATGTAAAAGTCAAATACTTACCTTCGCTTACGCGCTCCATTTTTTAGATTATAATTTAAACAACAAACAAACAAGTTATACGATGAAGAAGAATTAGCTTATTTATAGTATTTCGCACAGGCAAAACTTTAACGCCGCAGCGGGGTATTATTACGTCGTAATAACCACGTGCAATCGAAATGTTAGGTTATATATCGAACAAATGAATGTTTATAAACAAAATAGAACGTAAGCGAAGATATCTGAAGTTGATCAAATTTACCATTTTGTCCACCTATCTTGGAATCTTGGAAACAGCCGTAATACAGGGTCTTTCAATAAGAAGAAAAATACGGAAGATAATCTAGTACTCGCTGCTTTGTTTAAAAGTATGTCGATGACCACCACGATTGCGTTTGTGGTGGAGTGAACACGACAAACCTAATTTTCGATGACTCTGGCACATAAATCATGTTTGCTTCAAGATCATTAACAGTTTGTCGTTTATTGGGATAAACAAAAGACTTATCGTGGCCCCGCAAGAAAAAGTCTGATGGCTTCAAGTCGCAAGATCTTGGAGGACAATTGACAGCCGCATTTCTCGATATAATCATTCTCAACAAAGCGATACATTTTAATAATTTCAACGCGTTCAGCAACCGAGTATCTATCCACGACGACTTGCCGAGCATTATTGAATACAAATAACATGTGACACTGAGAATTGAATAACGAACATGGCGGCTGTGAATTGAAAGATCTATCGCTTTCATTGGAAGATCCTTTAGTTTTGGAATCTCCGTCTGCTTCGACATCGGGGATTCGACGTAAACTCGGAAAACGAACCTTCTCAAGTGTCGTGTAGTGTCGTGCGACCGCCACACCACCGACTGCACGAACCCAGGACCTCCAAAGACGCATCTGGAATGTTTCACTATCCTGTCGCGCAGCTCGTTCATCTATCGGAATCTCGAGATGATGTACCATGCACCACTTTCAGCCCAATTGAACCGCCAATTCGATGGGTTGTCAAGAAACCATGTCCTCTACGAAATATCTAGAATCAAGGGCATTTTGAACTCGTTTTATCTTCTCGAGGAAAGTTAGTGAAACAAGAATTCGTTTCGCGAATCGTAGGGGCGAATCGACGCGAAACTCGACAGCGACAGCGCGAAGATAGATAGCATTTCGGAGAGCAGGGCGCGTTAATAAATCTCTCTAAGTTTCCGCTGGCAGTCTGATGGTTATGGATCAAAGACCGACAAATGGATCGTTTGCTAAACAGAAGAAAAAACTGTCGCGATAAATGGAGGAAAAAGAATGGCGAGTGCGTGCGAAGAGGGCGGGCGTGCGAGCGGGAATGCGCGAGCATGCACAAATTCAAACGCGAACGCAAACGCAAACGTAAATGCGGACGCAAACGGGCGCGTGTATCCGTAAACTGAAACATCTCGGGGGTGAGGTATTGCGTTATCCTACGAGCCGTGAATCTGTCATCGTTAGCTACCAAAGGAAATACCGCGGGTATACGGTGTGACGAGTACCGGAGCTTTTATAGTTTTCACGCAGCCTCGCGCCACCGAGCGGTTTTTGAACCTTCCACCGACACCGTCCTTCGTTCTCCGTCGACTGGAATTTCAAACGACGCTCGATCGAATCCGAAACAGGAAATTAACTATACTTCGCGCCAAATAAGAAGGAACCTGTTTCGCGCATCTCGTTGCGCGTCAGCCTTCTGTACACAGTCTCTGCTCCCCCACTTGATCACCCACAACGTCATGAATATTCATATACTAGGCGATAAACAATTTGTAGTTTGTTAAATTCGTTATTTGTCAGGTTTCTTTCTTATTTGGTGTCCAGTCTACTTTGGTAAATGTAATTCGCGATCAACGTATTACGTCTAAGCAATGCGCAACGACTTGAAGAAGAAACGGACGAACTTTTACGCAGAAGTGTCTAGTAATACCGTCGGAGAGAATGTTCCTCCCGACTCCGCCCTCCAGATGAAGACAAAGGATCGAAACTCGGCAGAAAGTGAAATCGTTTTCTTTTTTCGGTGAGTGAACGGGCTCATAGGCGATTTAACTCCATGTACCTTTTTTCGGAATCGGTAGATTTTCTATAAGAAGAAGAGGAAGAAAACGTTCGTTATTTCGAGATACAGAGACAGATGGAAGGCGAAATAGACAGAGAAAGGGAGAGCGAGAGGCTTCCGTTTCGGTGTAAAGATCTCGAAAGAAGAGGAGCGGGCAGATCTACGTCGGTAACGCATACGACGAGCAGAAGTTCATATCCTGCGGTACCAGCCGCACGAATATGGCTGCAATGACAGATTTACAGATTCCAGCCATCGGGCTGCTCGCTTCTTCGAGATTCTTAAAGCGTACGCTTAACGAGAGAGAAAGAGATACGCTTTGGATGGCCGGAGTGCGCGTCAAATCGCACCTCGACTGTTTATGCTTTACGTCCGCAACCTTCGTCCCCGTCTAACTTCTCAAACCTTTTTTTATTTTTCATCGTTCTTCTCCTTCCAGTCTTTATCCTCCTCGTCGTCATCCTTGTCCTCGTCCTCGTCCACGATGTCCTTTTCCTGTAAACGTTTCGGTTTACGTTTTGTCCGAATTTACTTTCTGCAGGACCATTTAGTTAAAGAAAAATTCAAGAACCGATGGAAACGATACCAAGCACGGTTGCTCGCCAAGAAAAGCGAGAAAAGCTGACCGATATAACTCGTGTACATATATGCACTTGTACACAGACACACGCACATGAATATATAAGTGCATCGTCGTTATTCGTACTTGAACCTTATTAATAACAACAAAGTGGCTGAAAATTAGCGCGCGTCGAATCATCCTCCTTAATTGCACGACGACAAGCGACTTGGAACAAATATGATTTAAAATTGGATTTCGCGAGAATTTCAGTTGGTGCCAAAACGTTGGTGGCAAACGACCGTGCTTCTCTATTCTTCTGGATACAATTTGTTTCCTGAATCGAATCCGCGAAATACGCGTTCACTTTGTTGAAAATCTGTTTGAGGAACCGTAGACTCGGATTGATATCGAAACCGCGCCTCTGCCTCGGTGGAAACGATAAAACAGGGTGGAGAGGGGGCGTAGAGAAAGACGGACGTGTCTGTTAACGCCACGAAAACTGTCCAAGCAAGCCAAGTATCCGAAGACAGACATTGACCGTGAACTACGAGACCTAAAAGAAGTTTACCTTATGTCGTAAATAGAGGGGACGAAACGTCTTTCTTGACTCGCGAAGCTTTCCAAAGTCGGTAGACGTTGCCACGTGCTCCCCGAACGCGGACCCAAACGCAAACAAGAATGTGCGAGTGAATTATCGAATCGTAATCGTTGAATTCGAATCGCTTTCCACAGTTTCCATTCGTACGAATAGATATTCGGGATAGTAATAATTAGGGATGGTTCCCAATCGTGGTGATTTTTCACAGTCATTCGACGAACGAAGTTAACTTCATTCACGCCGTGATCGTGATTTTTTAATCTAAAATAAACTTGCTCACTGTCATCCTCATTTTTCATCTCGATTGAATTAGCTTTTCTTTTAAATACATCAATTTACACAGCTTGCATAAAAATATCTGCAAATAAACGTAAGTTTAAAATTATGGTACGTTACGTTTTCTGTACATAACGTAAATTTACTTCATTGAATAATGAAAATAAAAAAAATTGAATTTTCTTTTCCGTACCTTACATCTTAGTATTTAAAAAAAAAAAATTCTTCCTCTCGATTTCAAAATCGTAATGTTCATTTAAATAGCATAAAAGTGCAGACAATTTCTTTTATGTTTATGTGTGTATATGTAAATATTGTATATAGTATGTATACGTATATGTAAACACGTTTTATTGTATACGTACGTAGACTTTTTCTACCGATAACCAATAACGAATAAATCGATACAGGAGAGATTTTGATTGTTTCAGTGATCGCGCAAAAAGAGAGGAAAGAAAAAGAGGAAGAAAAAGAAAAATTGTAAACGCGAGGCGGGCTTCAAAAGATTTTCGCTGTAACATAGTCAGCAGGCATATCCTATCTCGCCGCTGGAATCCTCATATGTCTTTCATCGTGGCTTTCCAACACCTCGCGCAGCCTCCCGGATCATTTTGCTCGGTCTCTCTTCCTCTTTTCCGCCGAGAGGCATGGCAATACGAGAAGCAATCATATCCCATCCCACTGTCTCGACTCGACCAAAATATCGTTTCGACTACTTACCGAGTGGCTAAAGCCAGGGCCGTGGCTTCACTTGCCTCGTCTTGCCTCGATTTCCCTCGACTTGATTCGTCATTGTCTATTCTCTTATTCCACCAAAATCATCCTCTCTTTATCCGATATTTCTTTTCTTCTTCCCTTCTCTTCGTTTTTCCTCATTTCTGACCTGTCGACTTCTTCTCCGCTAAAAAAGCTGCATTACGTACTCGATTATTCGCGCGTTTACATTTCAATTAGTAATGATTAGACTGCGGATCTTTATGCAAAATAAAAATGTTTTGCATTGATTGGGGGAAGCAGGAGCAAATTAAAATTTATTTCATCCCTTGATGATATTGTTGCATTAAAACCAACGTTGTTGCAATATTCTTAAATTTTTCTAATCTTTTACTGTTATATACTTCACCCAGTCAATTTCTTGATAAATGCCTGAGCACCCGATCATTTACTAATGTATTTGCCAAAGTGTCTTATTACCGGCCGTGGAAATATACATAGAAAGATTCAAATCCTTTGGACCAATTTTGAACAAATTATGCGATTTTTAAGTCGATTTTTTTTAGATCGAACGATGGACGGAAAAGTATGGTGTGACGCAGAAGTCAGAGAATCCTGAAAATAAAAATATTTATGTATATATCGATACCGATTTTTCAATTTTTATTGAAAAAATTAATTAACCAAATTATTATTATTATATATAGTTGAATATATAGAAATTAGACTCCAGGAGTAGTATAATTTTCTATCTTTTCTATCTTTGGCGCGTCCATTTTGTCTCACGAGTGTTCTTATAACTATCGAAATTGATCTGAGAGAGCTACACGCTTGAAATTCAAATGGCCACATACCTGAGAGGACTTTCCGAGAGTTTTGTCTCATGGTCTCAGGTGTCAGCAAAACATTTCTGAAGTATTCTCAAATGAACACGCAAATTGAGTCTACTCTCGAAACCAACTATCGACAGGATCTCTTATATCTACCTATTTAGTTTCCAACTTTTCACAAAATTTTCAAACATATGCGGAACTGATGCCTCTATCGGCGCGGCGTAGAGATGAACTACGAATGAAGATAGAGAAATCATTGTCCCTCTTACACAGAGAGAGAGATATTTTTACTTGATTTTTCGATGAACTTACAACATCTTCGTGAAGCGAAGAAGCAATATTTTTTGGATAATTTTTATGTTGAAATATTCTGTATTATTCCGCATCTTCGTACAGAGTCCATTTTTCAATTTGGCTCTTGAAACTTTATAAACAACAAAAGTGTACGTTTTTATAGAAGAAACTTTTTTCTGTACACTTTTTCCAAAAAAGGCTCTGCGTATGAAGATGCGGAATAATAGACACAGAAATTTTTGAAAACGTTATCACTTTCTTCGGACCGATTCGCAAATGATCGCGCGTAAGCACAGGCGCGTCGATCAACAATTTAAACCTGTTTGTTGAATCGATATACAATCGCAATGAACTCGAACAGATAGTTAAATAAATTACAACGTAACAACAAACGACGAGTTCTCGTAAAAATGCTAGTTCCTATGATCCTCGCATAGCGACGCCACACTGCGCTAACGGTGACAGCGCTGGCGACACTTACCTTGTGTTGGTTATGTGTTGCGCCTGGTTGCACCACTTGCGCCTAACGTTTGTCTAACAAAGTTTTCGTTCGGACAGATGTGATCCATCCTATATTTGCGAGTACAGTGGCTACAATTATGGTAGACTCCCAAAGATTGTCAGGCTAGTTTGCCGACGAAGAAATCTAATGGGGCCCTAACACCGTAATATCCATGGACGGAAAGAATTACATCTAAAAAGCGTTTATTGCACGCATAACCTGACTTCCCCGTTAAACGTAACGTAAAGAGCAACCAGATTCTACGACTTGACATTCTTGGAACGCATATAATTCACTGTCGAGATATTGCCGTTTTTGTCGCTAATGCTTTAACATTGGACGTCGGTTAAATTGCATTATTTTTGTGAGCCTTTCGAATCTGTTTGCATGACTTTTTTCTGACACATACGTAAATCCTATACTCTATAGCTCAATTAATGCATAAACTCATTGTTTGAAATAGTGACATGCAGCATTTTTCCTTACAACCGCAGATAGTTTAGCGTTCACAGCATTTTTTGTAATTGCAATGATCTGAACACTCAGCTTATCCGGATGTTTATAAGCACTATGATTTTTGCAGGTTACACGATGAATTCCCCAGGATCTCAGGCTTTGGAGACTGCTAAAAACATGAAAGACACGGCAATATTTAAAAAGCCGCACGGAGTTGCCAAACGATACAAAAAGTTACAGCCAAAGATACTAGACGAGGATACGTATGTAAAAAAGATGAGCGAAATCATTCAAAGAGACTTTTTTCCTCATTTAAACAAGCTGCAAGCTCAGAATCAATACTTGGACGCACTGGAGCAAAACGATGTGAAAAGAATGAGAGAGCTCTATGAGAAATATAGTTCTGGTCGACCCACCACAGAAAGACCAGCCAGTCCCGCCACGTTCGAGACTCCTATGAATAAAACGGAATCGGAGGATGAACAGTTGAAAGGTTTGATAACCCCTGAAGATGTTCCTGCTATGGACAGTCCGAAAGAGAAAGACAGGGAAGAATGTAAGAGCGGATTGGACGCTTATTTGAGTACCCATACCAGCGAGGACAACGCAAGCTTTGAAGAGATGATGATAGAAGCGGAGAGAAAGCTCAAGCTGAAATTCGCTTGGCTCTACGAGGCGGAAAAGACATCCTTGGCGTTGACCAATGCGGAGGACGTCTTGGCTATAGAAAACGACGATACAAGACCCAGTCAATTGGATAGTTGGAGTTATAAAAATAAGAATTATATCATGTACGTTCCCGACGGAGTCGAACTGACTCCGGATGAAAGGATCGACATGGCCAAGAAGAAGCAGCTGGTGGTACACGAGAATACAAGGCTTCGAACAAATCCGTTTAACGAACAGCAAAATAAGGAAACCATCAACGAACTAGCAAAAAATCAGTCGAAAGCCAACGATGGAAAAATTGGTGTAGATGGCAAGGAGATTGTTAGGAACCCGACTCCCAAAGTGAATGGGTTCAGCTTCGTGGCAACTCCGAGTCCACGACCTGGAGAATGTGAGAGTCCTTTGATGACGTGGGGTCAAATAGAGGGTACGCCGTTCAGATTGGATGGCGGAGATACTCCTCTATTAAGGACGAGTCAAGGGCCATCGTTCCGGATGGCGGAACCACCGAAGAGAGAGCAACTGGCCTTGCAGCTAGCGGAAAAAGCAGGAGAGAGACACAGGGACAGAAAAACCAAAGCGTTGGAGGCAGCCAGAAGATCGCTAGCGACGTGAGTTTGCTTAATGTTACTTTATCCCGATTATTTCGTTACACGCGTCTAATATATTAATCGATCTGATTACAGCCCATCGCCGAGATCAACCATAGATCGTTTGAGTACCATGTCTCCAGCAGCTAGAAGATTAGCTACTCAAAAGCTTCGTATCGCGAGCACACCGACTCCTCGGAGAGCCTCGTCGTCTAGAACACCGTTGATAGGCATTAGAACACCGGGCACACCGCGAATACACACGCCATCGAAACCCGAGAATCGTCTTGAAATCGAAAACAACAGCACCCGATCGCAGGAACCGGTTCTCACCGACAATCTACTGAATTTGCCTCTTCAGAGACAAAGAGCAGCGGATTTCTTCAACAAATAAAGCGTCCAACAAAACGATCGATTATTACTCGACTACGGTGCATTCTATGCCGATGTAAATACGTTATTGCTTACCATTATCGAATGGTACGAATGATACGAAAGCTACCAACTTACTTTCTAACAATAAGTATCGAAGATTTATACTGTAAAATAATATTTTATAATAAAACGTTTCTCAATCGGAAAGTAAACCGTTATTGGACGAAAGTTCTCTTGCACAATCAACGTTTAGTCGACGCTCGGTCGTATCGAGAACGATAATGATAATAATAATAAGAATAACAATAACAACAACAATACGGATGAAACGCGGAAGAGGCGGCTGTACGCGAGCGACGTCCGATTCGTTTACGACACGACATTGTATCACGAGGAACTGTTTGACGGAAACGGATACACATTCGATCGTGTTTGCGCGAATATTTCAACAAACACGTTCGCCGTGCGACAATAATTCAACTCGTTGGTTCCGAGCTCGGACACGGGAAGACTTCGAGGAAGGTTCCTTCGAGTACAACAGGAAGTAGACGATTAACAATGACACGGATCGCGTAATTCGCAACTTATCAATACTTCCGCAATATTTTCGGCTATATAATGCAATTGAAACGACGATGAGAGCAGAACAGACAATTCCTCGACAACATGAGGTCGTCGGCTTTACTCGGTGCTTTGGTTGCGATGGTAGCGTGCTCCTTGCTCGTTCAGGGATTACCGCTGACGTGCACGTGTGGAAATTTAGGATCAGGTACGCTCTATCACCGACCAAATCTTCCAGTTTCAATTTTTTAATCTTACAATTATTTGTTTGTTGCAGGTACAAATCCTTGCACCTGCAGCGAGACCGTCGTGAAAGCTGCAAAATTGCCAAAGCCAACGTTTTACGCTACGCCCGAAGAAATCAACGACGCCGCAGCTGCACGAAGCAGTATAGTCATGCCGGGTAGCTCGTCGCCAAGTGTTTTCTCCAATTTGCCAAACACCGGCAACACGAATCCTGTTATATATTCTAATAATGCAAATGCAAATGCACAAGCAAGCACCTATATCAATGGTAATACCGATACCATTGCATATAGCAGTAGTAGTTCAAACATGTACAACAACGACGACTCCAACGCATACAACGACGGTAGTTCGGTTGCGTATAGCAACGGTGGTGTCATCGCGTACAGCAGCAGCAATTCTGATGCGTATAGCAACAGTAATGACAATGGCAACAGCGACACAATCACGATTACCAGCAACAACCCGCCCGTTAACTATGCTGCTGTTACCACTTCAGACAGTTCTGTCAACAGCAATTCCGGTTGTGGCTGCAGCAAACAAATCTCGACATCTCTGGATCTCGACGACTCGACGGATTCGAATGTCAACATTGCACCCAGGTATAATAAATAATAGGTTTTTTATTCAACCGAAACGATCGATTCTCCCGACATAAATATACTTTCACGTATTTCTTTTTCATACACGCACGCACACACAGTTTCACACCGATCGGCGACTTGTGCTATCCGCTTCCCATCGATTCCCGCAGTGGCAAACTGATCGAAAAAACTAGAGTAACTCCGGCTTATCCTGGGAAAATTGTATGCAGCACCTGCAATCCTGCAGCACCGTACGAAATTTGTATAAACACGCATAGCGGTGAAACTACTAGCAGAATGCTGTCCGGGACAACGATCGGATCCAATTCTGCATCGTTTGGGACAACGAGCATTGGGAATCCGCTGCCGATAGGGAATACAGGTACATTTGGAATATCAGGATCGGGATCCAGTTTGGGAGCGCTGGGAAACGTGAATTCTGGAGCATTCGATGGATCGTCGTCCGCATATAGCGGAGCATACAGTGGAGCATTTATCGGAACCATACCTCAAACAGGAGCTTTTGGAAATGTACAAAGCGGAACTAGTACGTTCGGTGGATCGGCTCCTGGAGCATTTACCGGAACCAGTCCCCAAACGGGAGCTTTTGGAAATGTACAAAGCGGAACTAGTACGTTCGGTGGATCGACTTCTGGAGCATTTAGCGGAACCAGACCCCAAACGGGAGCTTTCGGAAATGTACAAAGCGGAACTAGTACGTTCGGTGGATCGATTTCTGGAGCTTTTGGCGCATCGAGATCGGGAATGTTCGGAAATGTAAATCCCGAAGCGTTAGGTGGATTTGGATTCGGAAAATATAGCAGCTCGAGCTCTGGACCTTTCGGTCAATCGAATTCCCAAGTATATGGCGTGCCCTCTTTCTCGTTCTCTGGCCCGAGTGCGAACACCGCTCAAATACCGAATGGACAAAACCAATTTGGAAGGACGGTTGTTGCAGGTAGCGGTTCCTCGAGCTGTTTCGACGATGACACAGGTTCGTTAAAAGTTATAACAGGTTCTACGTGTATTAATAACACACGTGTATCTACGTACACGTACTTTAGTGCGTGTCATTTTAAGTACACGGTTGCACGTGTGCTATTTCACGTGCATTAATGCATCCTCATTTTAATTTGTACAATTTTTAGAACACTGATATTAATTTACGTGTCGAGACTATGGCTTCACAAATTTCGTGGTTGTTGGTACAACAATAAATTCAAACATCTGAAAATTGTAGAACCTACAAGAAAATATTTGAACATATCAGCAACAGTAGTTGCTCCAGAATGGTGTTCTCCAACAGCTAAGAATGTTGTCATCCCGAAAGAAGTCGTTTATCGCCAGAACATTAAATAATATCAGATTCTTCTCTAATTAACTAGAGGGCTAGTTGATTGAATTTTTTTCATCGGAGTAGTTTTCAAATTAATTTTTGTATCTACTTTATATACCTATATTTTGCTTTCGAAAATTGGTGACTATATCCTAAAAATGAACACGAATTAGAATGACACGTACCGAAGTACGTGTACTATATTTGAATACACGTGAAATAGGGATCTCTACTTTACATCGACCACGATACTGAGATTGCTGAATTCTGATTTTCAGACGAAGCTCCGGTAGATTACTCGTATCCGCAAGTGCCGGCGGACGCGGTGTCTCTTACTCTTGCGTACAAAAATCTTCGAGCGCCAAACGTAATTTACAGACAAGGAAAACAATTTGTACCGGAAGATAAGTTATCGTTTGGTCACCGTACGGTTCCGAACGATGTAAACAACGAAAAAAAGATTGCAGACATTGCGGAAGAGAGACTCGTCACCGTCGACAGGCCTGTCGTTGAATTAAAGGTTGCGCCCCCGAGGACCGTTGTGATCGGATCTTACGACGAACGAGAGGAGGCGAAACTCGCCGAGCTCGAAGCGATCGAACGCGAGAGTATAACGCAAGAAGAGACGGTCGATCGAGTCGCGGAGGGTTTGCTCACCTACAAGTAACTACCATTTCATTTATTTCCGTATTTCCGTGCCCGCATGCCGATTAACAACCGCATTAATTATTTACAGGGACCTAGGTTACGCGCCAGTGGGTTCGTTCTACGCAAATCCGAGAAGCTACAGCGGAATAATCAACGGAGAAATTAACGACAGTATGGAAGAACCTTGCGGCCCCTTAGGTCCACCGATACCGGATTATATTCCAGGCTCGGTGATTGTTCAGCAACAAATGACACAAGATAGTTTCGCGAACTCTGGTATTGGAGAAATCGGCGACACGAGGCCAGGAGCATGCGCCAACTAACTTATTATTTACCATCTTCTGTACATCCGTTCATTAGTCGTGAGAAATAAATTGTTTCGAACACAAACGCGCAAACGCCTTGTTTTTCTTTATTGCAGCGATGAGAACCTTCTCCTTTTTACTCTACGATTCTACGATTGCACGGTGCATCGTGAATTATCCCCATATGTATATCTTGTGTAGCATACAATCGAGTTACGTAGGCAATGTAAAAAGAGAGAAAATTAATACCACGGACGAATAAGTATAGAGTGAAAAATGTTCTCCATCTTCTTGTATCCGTAGAAATTGTATACAAACTTTCTTTTCACAATTTGGAGTGTAAGGTAGAGTAGCGTAGAGCAGAGATGAAACATTCGTAAGTGTTGCTGTACGTAAATCGAGATTTACGACGCTCCCGCGTAACGGTTATGCGTTCGGTTACGCCTTCGATGGTTTAAGTTTAAACTTTAAGCGAACGTGTCAACTCCTCGTAAATCATGCTTCGAAGCAGACGAAAGCTATTTTTTCGTACAAGCACATGGCCGACCAGGTTTACTAATTACAAGAATCGACGGATATAGCGAGTTTAACTTATTTTTACCATTTTCCGGGTAAGATCGACCTGTTCGAGGAATCACGAGGCAAATCGGTTGATCGGTTCTTGCGACTCTATCGAGCATGATGGTAGACCAAGGTCATTTTCAGGTTTTTTCAATACTTTTTTCACTGTAAACAATTTCACATCCTCTGCATCGAACAAAAATGCCTACGGAATTACAAGCAACCGGCAAACACACGGATTTCGAATTTTATGTTTATATTAATGTTAATGGTATCTATATATCCGTTATAGTGTCCTAATGATTCCCAAGGGGTGACCTTTAACGGACGGATTTTGCCGCATTGGATCGCTTATTGTTTCTCCTTTCTACATTTATCGACGTCGTATTCTCGAAATTTTATGGACTCGTCGATTAACTCAGCGATCACAAAAATTGGGCGAAATGAAAGCAGTTTATTTAACGAAATAAAACTTGATAAACGATGATTTATGGTGTTATCTAATTACGATATTGCTTCAATCCTCCTGCATTTCATAAACCATAAGGAAATCTAGCACACCTGGCATATTTCGTCTAAATACGGTTGCGTTAAATGAATTTATTACACGGACGGTTTTCAAGGTTTGCAACCCCTCGCAACATCGAAAACTTTGACTACAGCTTGACATCGTAATGAAAGTTTCATACAGTTTTTCAAAATTTAAAGAAAAATGAATTTATCAGTTATTTCACATCACATTATGTTAAACTAAATTAATTCAATGTAATTTTTACGATATTGCCAAAAATGAACCGTTACATAGTGCTCGTTGTTTCAACATTATATAGAATTCATTTAGTGTTAATATCCTTTCCCTTGAAATATCTCGAAACAAGAAATATATGACTTAGACCGCTTTCATAATTATAGGGTAAATGTACCAGTTATCGTTTTATATTAATTTGAAGGCATTCTGTAATTTGTTTTTACGAAAAATTGCGTTGTCTCGGGGAATAAGGTTTTCAACTAATGTTTACTGTATCTTAAACAAAAATTATTGCAATACTTTTGATTTATATACGAAGGGGAAACATCAATTTTATTTTTAAAAATAAAGTAATACTAGGTACTTCGTGTTGTATTTATTAATTTCTAGAAAGTTTGTTTGGTGTCCGATAACCGGGTGGGCACGGAAACTGGTACCTTTTACCCTGTATCTATATTTGTTGTGTACAATATGCAAATTAGAGGTGAAGAGTAAATCTCTAAACACGGAATTTTGATGGCACTTCCCAATTCTCGCATCGTCCACCGAAATACGTGCGTTTCATCTTCTTTTTCATAAACACGTCCGTGCTTGGAATCTTACAACTTCCGCGGAGGACGTTTGCGCGGTAAATTTTTTCCACGAGCACGTTCCAGAATCCGTGAAATTTCTAGACGTGCAACGTGCACGTGTACTCGAATTCGGGGCTAATTATTGCGAAATGGAAAACATCTAAACGCATGGCCGAACGACAAACAGGAAGATGAATTGTTTTCGACCGACTGTATATTAAGTGCGCGCACGATCGTCCTGTCCGCAGTACCATTGTAATCTCGATTCGAAGTTTCGGTGGCCATCATGCGTTCGGAAACTTTGATCTGGCTGTTTATCGGAGTTTGTTTGAACCGTTGTCAGAGTCGTGTCTACGAGTACGACAGACCGAAAATAGTGACGTACGGCGAGCCATGCGTCGCTTCGCGCCAACTACCAATCACGATCGAGGTAAAAGTCCATGCGCCGATGCGATAGGGCAAACTTACACCTTATCAGCTATTAGGGTGGCTCTTATTTACTCTTGTCAAAAATTTCTTTTACCGCAGCCCCCAGAGTTGTCCAAATCATTCAAACAAATCTGTGCAAAGTTTGAGCTCGATCTGATAACGGGTCAACGTGCAAGACAATTCAAAGTTTTTCTCGAATGTCTTCGAAAAAATATGTTAAACAAAACTTGTAGATCTGGACAGGCTGCGTCTTTTATGTCGTACTCCTTTTTTCGTAAAACAAACGGTTTTCGAGGATATTGATTAAAACTTCGGACCAAAATCCGAAAAATCTGAAATTTGAAAATTGAAGTGTGGTTTCATTATCTTTTATATCGATAAACATTAGCGAAAAATGTGTTAATTTTTTTTGAACTTGCAGAACTTATATTTTACTAATTGCAGATTATTTTGCCGAAGATTTCATATATTTTCTTTTTAAAGTCTTAAAAATTGTTAGGTTCCACTTTCTCAAGGATCAGGATCTTATAAAGAGAACTACGTCTAGAAATATCATCTAAAATCGAAGATATTCGAGAAACGCGATTTCATTGAGCATCAAATTAATTATTTTAATGTTTAGTTCATTTAAGGGCACGTGTTCCTGTTATCTGTAGGCACTCAAACTTTGCACAGATTTTTTTGAATTATTTGGAACAACTTTGAGGGGTGACGTACAAGAAATTCAGAGGTCGAAAATAAGAGTACCAGTAATCTGTACAAGAGTACAAGAAATCCAGTACCTATATTAACGCTATCAGACGTATATGAAATACCAAGCGATACGAATTCATTTCAGGGACCAAAACCACCTGTGGAAGAGCAACAAATACCGTTGACAATGGACTTTAGAGTAATTTCGGACATGTACGTGAATCCGAATCCGCGACGCATCGAATACCCGATCGCGATAGACGTGCCATTGCCACCGCCATTGCCGAGAGCAGACATCGTCCAAGAAGAAGACACTTTGCGAGGAAGAAGTTACGCGTACAATACCTACATTCCTCCTGCCAGCGATACATTGCTCCCGTTGAAACAGTATAATTTCGACATTAGCCTCCCAATCTCCAAACAAGAGTAAGTTTCACGCATAAGACCGGTCCACCGATCGACCGTAATTCTCTCTGTCTTTTTTTTCTCCGAGTTTAGAATAATCCCCGAAGAAGCTGCGAGCAGATACGTCCAACGATTGAGAGGACTCTCCACGAGAATCGACAGGGTACTTGTTCCCGCTTGCGAAGTTTCATCCTCGTGCGGATATTAAGCTACACATTTATCGATTGTTATAAAGTCGTGTCATATCAAGAAAATATAATGCTCCTCGAAAATACGAGTTTTCTTCATCTTCTTCCTTTTCCCTCCCTTATTCGTCTGCCTTCTCGTTGACCAAGGATTTATTTCAAAATCAAACGTTAAATATATCGTTCAACCGATAATGGAAAAGTAATTTTCAACGATCGGATCGAGTCGGGTCTTGTTTCGATCGACGATATCGCGTCGTGATTCCCGAAACGTAGAGTAACAATTTTCTTTGTTGTCGAAATTCCGCACGGTATACGTGCTGGCCTGATATACGTGCGACAACAGAGTACAATATATATGAAGGTGTACGGACCATCGCTGGCCGAAATCGAAGTCTTTTCTTCGATGGGAAGTATGAAGACCGGACATTCGTCTATTCTTTCGTTCTTGGGGCTGATCATTTTCGTTATCCCGATTTTCGCCGACGAGAACTCGCACGATTATCCAACGCATCGACCAAACCAAGAAGAATCGACGGGCAAACTATGGGTAATTAATCTATCGTCGCGGATTCTCCGCAATTTTCGACAGACTCTTATCGAATAACGCATCGTCTCTAGGTTCCATCGAACGCCGAAGAATCGTGGACGGGGATGTCGTTGGAAAATGCAGACCAGCGTGAGATGGAAAGAACGATCGATTGTTTCCAGAATATCGCAGACGGTTCGCGCGTATTCCCGAAGCGACATATCGTCGATTGGACGGCGGAAACAGATCCGCTTTCCGAAACGGATCCCACGGATTCGTCGACGTTGATGCGGAGACAACTGCAGAAACGTTCCTGCGAGGTGGAAGCTTCAAAGTTTGGTCACGATCGCGAGATCGGTGCGACGGCACTGGTGGCGCACGAGATTTTCTGCGAGGCGGACAAGTTGCTGCGTTACGCGTGGATCTCTGTTCAAAACTTGAAGTACGAGGTTGGACTGGATGAACTACTCGACGCGGAAACCCAAGGGAGACGCTTGATTTCGCTGAAACATCTGCACTCGGGCAAAAGTCTCTCCGAAGTCGTGGAATATTATTTGACACGGTTCCAGAGGTTCCTGACGAATCCCGAATACCTTGAATATTTGACTGTTGCTGTTCAAAACTCTGTCCCTGTAGCCGAGATTCGGGAAACTTGGGGTCGACTGGAAATGGCCGTCGAGAATTTGGTCGATCGGGTCGCGGAGCGCGTCGAATCGCGTCTCGATCTACATATCGGTACGGACGCGAACTTTGCGACCCAGCTGCGAGACGAGATCTTGGTCGCGAAGGAAGACGCGTTGCGTTTCATTCGCGAATATTTATCGAATTCTATCGAAGGAAACCAGCTCCAGAGAGCGGCATCGTTCGTAGAATGGTTGTTCGATCGATTTCTCGAGTCGGGATCGTTTCATCGGTACTTCCCCGTCTTGAAGGAAGCCGCCGATGCTTTGCAGGATTTCTATCGAGGGTTTCACGCGTCCCGTTTTCAAGAAGGTATAATTGCTCCGGTAAGAAATTTCATTTCAACTTCTCTGGAGGACGTTCGTGAAATTCCATCTGCGAACAGAATCCTCAGCGACGGACAACATCTGGTTGCTACGATTTTTCATCCAGTTACGACGCTGTTGGGCAAATCCCTGTCTCCCATTCCGTACGATGTTTCTTCGAGGGTCGCTCGGAGGTCCTTCGAACCGGACAACTCCTCTTTTACTCCGGAGTCGATGATTTTTCCTCCTCTATCAATTTTTGTCGGTAATTCCTCGAGTGCGAGAGTTGAATCCAGCCCCTCTCCTACACGTACTAGCATTTCCGATCATGTTCTCGGCACTTCCGCTACCGATATGGTTACTACTGTCGAGGAAACGGAAGAAACAGAAGAAACCAGCACACTATCCATAGTTTCTTCATCTTCGAGTGCATATTACGCTGCTTCTTCGCCGCTTATTCCTTCCTCTACAAAGAACGAAGTTAATCTTCCGTTTCCAGCAGTATACAGAAGATTGCAGACTACCTCTCGCGAACATTCTTGAAAACTGACTCGTCATCTTCTGTGGCCAGCGCGCAGTTTACCAAATGCTTAACACTCGGTTTCACATTTGTTAGTTTTTAATTATTGAAATTATAAAGATGCTCCCGTCAGAAATTATTCAATAAATTTCTTTACTTGATCACGCATTGTTATAAAAATGGTTGAAAAATAAGTTTAGTCTTGTAATCTTTATAGAACAATGTATATCTCCGACACATTTTGTGGTCGGAACGGTTAGTGTTAATGTAGGTGGAAAAAATCGTACACATCAGATGTGGCTAATGATGTGAATGATAAAAAAAGCAACACTATCCGCAGAGACGAAAGTCACACTATGCGAGGAAAGCCTGTATGCGATAATTCACGCTCTACCTTCCATCGAACAATGAGGAAAGAAGAACAAGGAGTCAACTTTGACATCGGATATCGAAATAAAAAAATGTTTATAGATATATGTACAGAAATGAATAAGGTTCCAGGGACCAGTGTATATGTATATTGTTTCAGATCCCATATCTACGGGTCCGTTACATTGTAACTCGCGGTGTCTTTAGAATCGAATCAAAGACAGAGCCGTGTTTCTTTTAGTCCGCTCACGTGATCCCTTTCGGACGTTTTTCTTTAAACGTATCAACGAGCTGCCGAATCTGCCCAGTCACAGATTAGCCTTAGTAGGGAGAACACTTAAATAAATCAAGTTCAAAATTCAATACCTTTTTTTTAAATAAAAATACATACCTTGCTTCCCAAAAACCAATAATGTTTCTTTACTTTATCGAAATACGAATTACATGTCGCCGCGTCGCAATTAATCGATGATCGTCGTTATGTAAAGCGCTTGACAGGCCATTTCTCATTGTCAGAATAAAACACAAGCATCGAAGCGTGATGTCAGATATTGTTTGTCCGATTCAAATCCCTCAGTTATATTTGAAAGTACAAGACATTTTCCCAAGCATAGCGTAACCACATCTTTTCCATCTTTTCCCTCTTTTTTTTGGAATATCCGCATAAAAATCCGGAGTATCTAAGCTTCAAAAAATAATGCGATCCAATGCGATGCACCGCGACGCGTCATCCGTAACGATCGGTTACGTTTCAAGATAATCGTATATGTAAATAGAATGAGCATCGCGAAGTTGATACATAGTATCTCGACAAGACACTGCTCATTCTTCTCGGAGACACGAATAAAGCCTTTAAGTGAGCATTCTTTATCAGTTTCATAAGGAAAAATATATTATCCAATCGGCATTATGCAATTTGTGCTGGTTTTACGATCATATTGTCAATCTATTTTGTGTACGTTGGTCATGCTATTATCGAAAGGAACGCCATGACAGATTGATGATTTATATTTTTATATCTGCAAGTATGATTCGTTGCAAGTCTTTGTTAGTTTAGGTCAGGAGTTCCCAACGGGTCCCAAGGGTCTATTGAGGGTCGATGATCGATTTTACTGTTTCAGAATTTTATTTAATCTTTAACACTAGGTTTACGGGACCCGTCAAAATAACGGGTTCTAATATTCTTAATTTGCGATTATTAAGATTGCAAAGATGCTTCCCTGAGGAATTATTTACCAAATTTATTTCTTTGGGTATACAGTAATCCCTTGATTCTTGGGCAGGGGTTGATTCACCGAAGTGGAAAGGAATCGTGATCTTCCTTGCTTTTCTAATTTATGGCTGCGTCTACCACTCCGCTCGGGCCGAGCGAGACTACAATAGGGCAACGGTGACACAGTTTAAAGGCTCTCGTGTTCTCGCAATGTAATGCCAATTCAAAATGCTTTATTTTTCATAATTTTTTATGAGACTTTCACTGACTTGTTTCTGGCATTATTCTGATTAAAACAATACCAAACACGATATAATTTGGCCCATATTTACTCTACATGTGAAGCATGATGACGAAACTTTCACAGTCGATTAAACCACTAAATACAATTCAAATTATATCGTGTTTGGTCTTGCTTTGATCAGAAAAATTCCAAAAATACGTTTTTAAAAGTCCCATGAAAAAATAATGAAAATTAAGTTGTTTTAACATTCGATTCGTTGCGTCCGTATAGTGGCGTTCACACCGATATACCCGAGCCGACAACAATAGTCGCCGTCCTGCGGCGCGGCCAGGCACGACACAGCGTTGACAGGGAGTGGAAGTGAGTAGGCCTGGATAGGAATCGGGACCCCCCAAATTGGACACTAGTCGGAGCTTTACTGTATATTGTTGGAAAAATAGCCAAAAATTTGGATAGACACATTCTTGTTATGTTTATAAAGTAATGTGAAATAGTTATTTCTACAGCTCCGTAAACCTAGTGTTAAGGAATGTAATTATTAGATAGTAATATCCGTTTTAATGTGCATAATAGGGTGGACTTTAGCTATACTCGACCAAAATTATTTTGCAAAATTTTGTTTCGTCTCACCTCCCAGAATTGTGACAAATGTTGAGAAAATGATCTGGAAAAAAATGGGACTCTGGAAAGTTTCCGGGCTCGTTTGTACACCAGCTCGAAGTCAGAGCGAAGCTTGTAAAATGAAACTGGCATTGCAAAGAAAACCTTTGTGGATATTTTCGAAAAACCTGCACGATCGAATCCCAAAACACAGAACCGTTCTCGGAAAAACGAGACTTTCAATGAAAAAATATCATTCTGAAAGAAAATCGGGGTACGAGATAAGGCAGGGGGCACGGGGCACGCAGATTATATAATTTCCGGCGATTCGTAGAATGGAATGCGACGCGAAAAAACAATTCATGCCGCGAAGTGGAATAATTAGTTCCGATAAAAGCGGCTCTTTCGTTGACAGCAATTGATTTCATTGTCAGTTTGCAAACGTGTTTGCAACACGGGAATAGATATGATCGTATCGTGTCTAGTCGTGTCTAGTCGTGTTCAGTCGTGTCATGTTCAACAAAGAGCGACTACAAAAGGGATAGACGGATCTGGCGAGAGCACAGAGCCTCGAGTCGTTGATTATTGCCGAGTGATCTTTGATCTTAATTCGTTTGATAGTAGCAACGCTCGTTTAGTCACGCCGCACCGTTACCAGTCGCGCCGCTTCCAGTAAACCGCCGTCTCTCCGACGAAAACTATCGCACCGTTACTTTGACGTTCTAACATTCTAACGATCTAACGATCTAACTTCTAACGTTCTAACGTCCCGACGCAAAAATCACGTGTACCATGTCTCGTCTTCTGTTCGTGACCGTTTTGATGGTCTGCCTGTTCTACGTCTTCCAGGTATGCATTTACTAAGTCTTAGCTTTTTTTACACAGAAACTATCGGACGAATTTATTCCAATAGAGTCTGTTGAAATCTCGGTAATACGTGCAAACTAAATGCATGGCTCCTTTCAACGTCAATAAGTACGGATTTCCCGGTACATTTTAATCATTTCTGTCGACTCCGATACTTGGATGAACAATTATTTAAATTCTTTCAAACAAGTCTAGCACGATCGTTGTAAATCGATTTACGAGCCTGTCGACGGAATTGTTGAAATTATTCCCGCGGTAAATAAGAAAGAAAAATGTATCTTCACCTGATTATTCTTTATTAATCGTACGATCGTTTAGGCGAGTCCGGTGCCGGAAGACACGCAGCAATCTACGCTCAGCGAATTGGAAAATATCGCGAACCAATTGAAGAAAGCTTTAAGCAGCGCGTCCGATACGTTTAACGAGAAAATGGGCCAATGGGTGAACGATACCAACATCATCGACACCCTCGAGAAAGCGAATATATATTTGAAACAAGCTGCCGAACAATTTCGCAAGGAAGCGGAGAAGATTGGCGACAAGCTTCACGACTAATTCTATACGGTACTATACGATATATAATATAATCATTGTACGTCAATGTAAAATGTTACACTTGTATCCACGCGGACAATAATACAAATACACGGCCTACGCCTACGTAACCGACACTCGTCCGTGCGATGCAATTCTTTTGTTAAATTTGCACGAATTGTACTCGAAAATATATATCTTTAGTCCTACGATTCGATAGAGATTACAAATTTTCCCCCCCGCTCTTCGAGGCCGCTGTTCGGAATATGTTCGTATTGTTGCGTCATTTCTGTTGCATTCAAAACATGCGTGTATCCCTCACTAGTGCGATTCCCGAGTTGAGAACATCGTCAACTTTGACATCGGATATCGAAATAAAAAAATGTTTCTTTACTTTATCGAAATACGAATTACACGCCGCCGCGCCGCACGATTAATCGATGATCGTCGTTATGTAAAGCGCTTGGCAGGCCATTTCTCAAAATAAAACACAAGCATCGAAGCGTGATGTCAGATATTGTTTGTCCGATTCAAATCCCACAGTTATATTTGAAAGTACAAGATATTTTCCCAAGCATAGCGTATCCACATCTTTTCCATCTTTTCCATCTTTTCCCTCTTTTTTTTTTAAATATCCGCATAAAAATCCAGAGTATCTAAGCTTCAAAAAATAATGCGATCCAATGCGATGCACCGCGACGCGTCATCCGTAACAATCGGTTACGTTTCAAGGTAATCGTATATGTAAGTAGAATGAGCATCGCGAAGTTGATACATAGTATCTCGACAAGACACTGCTCATTCTTCTCGGAGACACGAATAAAGTCTTTAAGTGAGCATTCTTTATCAGTTTCATAAGGAAAAATATATTATCCAATCGGCATTATACAATTTGTGCTGGTTTCACGATCATTTTGTCAGTCTATTTTGTGTACGTTGGTTATGCTATTATCGAAAGGAACGCCATGACAGATTGATGATTTATATTTTTATATCTGCAAGTATGATTCGTTGCAAGTCTTTGTTAGTTTAGGTCAGGAGTTCCCAACGGGTCCGAAGGGTCTATTGAGGGTCGATGATCGATTTTACTGTTTCAGAATTTTATTTAATCTTTAACACTAGGTCTCACGGGACCCGTCAGAATAACGGGTTCTAATATTCTTAATTTGCGATTATTAAAATTGCAAAGATGCTTCACTGAGGAATTATTTACCAAATTTATTTCTTTGGGTATATATTGTTGGAAAAATAGCCAAAAATTTGGATAGACACATTCTTGTTATGTTTATAAAGTAATGTGAAATAGTCATTTCTACAGCTCCGTAAACCTAGTGTTAAGGAATGTAATTATTAGATAGTAATATCCGTTTTAATGTGCATAATAGGGTGGACTTTAGCTATACTCGACCAAAATTATTTTGCAAAATTTTTTTTCGTCTCACCTCCCAGAATTGTGACAAATGTTGAGAAAATGATCTGGAAAAAATTGGGACCGATTGGATCATATGGGAAAAAGGGTGCGCAGCAACTTTGAAAATTTTGAATTTTTTAAATCTTGACATAAATAGACGTTACGATATATCGTTGAATTTGTCTTTTTTTTCTCTTTAAGAATCCATATATATCATAAACAATTGTTAATGGAGAAAACATCTGTGACCTTGGAAACTTGAAAAAATGATCTTGAAAGTAAATTTTTTTCCCTATGCGAATTAAGTATTTAAGAAACTGCAGTATTATCCAAAATACAACTATTATAAATTTCAGATAAAATTTAAAATGTACCTTAAACACCAACGTAGGTACTTTGGTTAATCTTTCTTCTACAAGATATACGTATGAATGTTTAAATGAAAATCTTTTATATCTCTGTCGGTTATGTACATATGAAAAAACTCTTCATACAAAAGTTGTAGTATGTCAAGAGCGGAATATACTATCAGGGAAAAAAAAATTTTTTCAAGATCATTTTTCAAAGTTTTCAAGATCACGGATATTTTTTCTATTAACAACTATTTATGCTACATATGGATTCTTAAAGAGAAAAATAAACAAATTCAAAATTTTGAAATTTGCTGCGCACCCTTTTCCCATATGATCCAATCGGCCCCAATTTTTTCCAGATCATTTTCTCAACATTTGTCACAATTCTAGAGGGTGAGACCAAAATAATTTTTTGGTCAAAAAATAAGGTCCAGCCTAATGTATAAATATAATATATAAAGTATCGAACACAAAAAAAATCCTTCGTAATCCAAAGCCTCGCTTTGATTGAAACCATCAAACGATCCAATAATTTTCCGATAAATTTAACGATTATTTTATCGTTCCTAACTCAAACATAATATTTATCGACCTAATCGTACTACTTACATGTAATAAACCAGCAGCACATTATGCGTTTTACTGGCAAACGTGACCCACGAATGCTGCGGTGCAGACTTTCCTCGGGACCTTGCCCTCTTGACGTACATATACACATATCTCGCCAACAGAATCGTATTTATAGTATTTTGTATTTACCGAACAAATAACGAAAAGAACGACAAACGTGTTGTCGTCGTCGTCATGGCCCATTGCAAGCGCGTAATCGTCTTCCAGCATGAAACGCCAATTATCGAAACATAGTCGCCCATTATCGAAACATAGTCGCCAGCGTCGATTTACAATTGATTCTCAGAACAAAAAACGATGATCCGAAATTACAGATAATTCCGATGAGGCCTTCACCTCTGACTTCCGAGTATCAGACCGAGATCGAGCGTTCGAAACTTGGACGCGATCGGTATAGCGCTATTCGATATTTTTATCTGGCGATTACCGTGGACCGCGTAACCAACTTGCGATATGTATGTACAATGTTCATATGTATACAGTGATTCACAGTAATACTCGGATACTTTTAAAAAGACGATAACTTTTTAAAAATTGGACCGGACGACTTGAATTTTTTCGACACGTTAGAAGGATTTAGTTCACCGGTAACGTGAAAAAATATTTTCAACCCTTAGCACTCGAGTGACGCCTATGAGAGGCGTCATTAATAATTGCTGTACTATCGCTTAAAATATTGTTTACATTATTAGATGTGTCGGTATCTAATCAATTACTCAACATTTTAGTATTGTATGAGGTATTGCATCAATTTCATATCCACCAAATTTAAAAAACCATACAGAATGGAAATATTCTAGATCGAAAGAAATGTTTAATTTTGCAGTAAAATAGCTCCGAGTGCAAAGGGTTAAAATTGCAATCGGTCCGAATCGTGGAAAAAATTTTACAACTTTTCATCCGTGCCGGTATTGAAAATACAAAAACGGCATTTAGTAGTAAATATTTGTCAATTATCGATATACCTATGTGTACACTAAAGTGATCTAATTGTAAGCCCGATACTCTGGTCCGTCGACTGTCTTTTTGTAACGTCAAGAACACCGCTGAACGTTTTTATGTTCTTTTCTAAGGACAGCGTCGATAACAGTGTAAACACGGATCGCGCGGCCGATAACATCCTCCATTGAAATCATATCGTGTTTAGTGTCGTTCGAATAAAAAAAATGCCACAAATAAGTTGGTGAAAGTCCCATAAAAAATAAAGAAGTTTTGTAATTTGATTAGCAGTGGTTCACGCCGATATACTCCGGCCCCGTATCAGATGACGCAATAATGCAACACACTTATAATAATAATGCAAACACACAATAATGAAAACACTTCTCAACCTCTCGCGATGTATGCTCCCCAAGTGGAGGGGGAAGGCGAACTGACTAAGATCTGTACATACTACACGCAATATATACAATAACACAAGAATCTCTCTTCTGATTACACTGTCCAACACCAAAAACGACCAAATTTGTTTCGCTATAACTGTTGGGTGTCCCTTATAGAGCTTTTTCCGCTGATTCCGAATCTGCCCTTAATTTTGTCTCCTACACGCACAGTTTTTGAGAAACACGACTTTGAACAAAAGAACATATTTTTCAACTTTAAACAAATATTGTGATGTTATTATATAAGATATTGAATTGTTCTTTACGGCAAAAGATTCTGTAGACTTTCCCGAATACAACGATATCCAATATTAACATGTTTAAACAATCATTAAAGATGGAGAGACACAAATTTTGCACCATTTCTTGAGGATACTTTTCAGTTTATCCGAAAAAATAAGGGTCCAGCGGAAAATCGAACTACACCGCGCGATAGAGCAGACTTTTATCTTGAGAACCACCCTTTCAAATTTCCAACGTCGAGGTTTTTTTCGAATCAGAAAGAAAAATATCGTCGCCCGACATTGGCCCACCACTGGCGGCAACTCATGTCGAGCGAAGATATGCTTACTGGATCGAAAAAAACATCGACGTTGAAAATTTGAAACTGCGGTTTCTCAAGATGAAAGTCTGCTCTATCGCGTGGTATAGTTCGATTTTCCGCTGGACCCCTATTTTTTAATATAAATTGAAAAATATCCTCAAAAATGGTTGCAAAAGCGGCGTCTCTCCGTCTTTAATCGTTGTTTAAACATGTTTAACCAATCTTGATGTATTAACATTGGATATCACTGTATTCGTGAAAGTCTACAGAATCTTTTGCCGTAAAGAACAATTCAATATCTTATATAATAACATCAAAATATTTGTTTAAAGTTGAAAAATAAGGTTTTTCTTCGAAGTCACGTTTCTCAAAAACTGTGCGCATAGGAAAAAAAAATTAAGGGCGGATTCGGAATCAGCGGAAAAAACTCTATAAGGGACACCCAACAGTTATAGCGAAACATGAAAAAAGTTGAAATTTGTTGGACAGTGTTAGTTTTTCTTACCGATACATTATATTGTTCCTGCGACCCGTTTGTTAACAAGATTTATTCGGAAGAAGAGATGCACACGAGAGAGATGCAAACGCAAACTGTTCTCGGAGCGCACGTGCTACGAGTCGTGATTCATCGTCGTCGCGGACATATCGCGCGTCCTGGTGGTCGCGAGATAACAAACAGTGCCCTCGTGCACCCCCGATAAGAATCGGCTATAAAAGTGGTAGCTCTCGCAGCCAGCGCATCAGTCGGTGATAGCTAGTTGTCTAGTGCGTCAGATCGAAAACGAACAAAAACCAAAGAAAAATGAAGAGTATTCTTCTCGCGATCGCGTTAGCATTGGCAATCGTGGTAGCAACGGATGCCAAAGCCGTCGAGACCGCTCCCAGCAACATCGATACCCAGGCATCCGTCGGAAACCAGTTAAGCGATCTTATTACCCAAGCTCAGACCAACATCAACAATCTCGCCAAACAAATCCAGGAGAAACTGAACCTGCCCGACCAGGAGACTCTCTTGAAGAACGTCAAGGATCAAACGAACGACTTCGCCAAAAATTTCGATGCGTACTTGAAGAACGTCACCGCAGAGGTACACATATCTTTCCTTCATCTTCGAACTTTTCCTTTCTCTTTTCGCACGAAAACGCTAGCGCGTAATAAGTTTTTTTTAAGTTTTTAAGAATGAGGTTTTTCAGCAGTGAAAAGCGCTTTTAAAGTCCTATATTTGCGTTTACGAAGCGTGATTTGCATCATTCGGCAGCATATCGTCGGCCTCGTATGATAACTGCCTGAGTCCATTTTTTTTTTTGAAAATTGGCTTTTCAGCTTCGCCTTGTTAGGTACTTCAATTTCTACGGTTTCAGGGTAATTTCTTTTTGTTAACACGTTGAGTGCCACGTCGGTCACCGGTGACTGACACTGAACTTTTCGTTCAGGCCGCATCAACCACCGGTGTCTGACAATGTAAAATATGATATAAAACTAAAAAATTGTACATTGTTTTAAGTAATTACTGAAAATTTATTTAAAATTTACTTAATTTTTATTTATTACAGGATTATATCATTAAGGCATTTTAATGGATTTTATTGAAACACGGTGAACATAAAAACGGTTGTCCTGACGGGGATTTCCTTAAGAATTCGCGTGGCGCTCAACGTGTTAACTGCTTTAATTAATGTGTAAATATGAACATAGTTTGTAAAAAATCTCCGTGAAAAGCAACATAGTTTCGCTTTAAATCATTTCTTTCGCCTCCTGTAAAATTTACTTTCTTGAAATAGTCAATTTTCATATTTACGCTTGCGAGTAATGCAAATTTCGCCTCGTGAACGTAAGAATAGTAGTTTTAAGGGCGACTGCGGCCTAGATTGATCTTTCATCTAGCGCTTTTGGCTACTGAGAAACCTCATCTTTGCGTTATCGCAATCCTGGAAACGAGACTACCCCCTTAAAGGTATTGGGAGGTTTGACTTTCAGGAAAATTCCGAAACCGGAGGAATCCATCGCGTGCGCGTGTTCAGGTGAAGTATGTAGCACGAATTGAAGGAACTGAGTTGATCGTTGTTTCAGGTTCAAAGCAAAAGCCCCGAGTTGGAATCGGTATGGAACGACGTGAAAGGTAAAATCGCGAAAGGTCTGGAGGTTGTTACCAGTGGAAATACGAACCAACAGCTAGTCGATTTGGAAGCGAAATTCAAGGAAGGTGTTCAGGTGGTGCTCACAGAATCCGATAATACTGCGAAGAATCTGAGCCAGCACTCGACCAAGATTCAGGAGGAGATTGCCAAGTTCACGAAGCAGGCGGTCGACTTGACCGTAGAAGCGACACAGAATCTGAACAATCTGCTCCAGCAAGTCGCTACCACACCGAAAAAAGACTAACTCTAAATCCTTCGTTTCTTCGTTCCACGTAATCAGAGTCGTTACGCATTTCTCTTCCGATCGACGATTACGATTGAAAAAGAATTGATTACCGAAGATCGACAGAAATTTTTCGAAGTTGCACACTTACGTATGTTTCCATCTTGCAAGCGATAAGCCGTAAGCCAATCATGCGACACGTTTGCCTACATCTCTGTAATATATAGTATAGTATGCGATAAACGAAATATATGGTGTAATCGACTCAACAATCGATCATTTATTGATACCCTTTACCATTCGAAAAGCGTGTAACGCGTTGTTATCGAGGATGTCTTGCGAAATCATAATCTGTTTTAATACATAATACATATAGGTTGTTATGTTCCGCGCGTCGCACACAGTGGTGAGTTATCCACTTGTGAGTTATTAATGAAATAGCGGCAAAAAGTAAACAATTTTTTTCCGTAATTTAAAAATCTGTGTAGCAATGCTGTATTTATAAAGTGCCAGAGTACTTTTTTTTTACAAAATGAGTTGGCCATATTTAAAATGAACGAGTAATAAAATAAAACATCTGTTCCGTCCAAAAACGAAACAGATGTTTTATCACATGCAAAACATGTTTTCGGTCTGTCCCGAGTTTACCATCTTCGGTCTATCCCGAGTTTGCCATCTTTCTAATTGCACTAGCAATAAAAGTAACGGCTCGGGCTAAGGTTTACAACACTGTACCTGGCCCAGGTCTACAATGCCTCGCCGGGCCCACTAAACGAGGGACCACGCGGTCACCTTGAAATCCCCCATATCCAAGGGGGTGAGTTCGAGGTAAAAGCAAGCGTGAGTCGACAGTTCGGAAACAGAGATTCTGGCTACCCATCCACAGCGAGGGGTGGTTATACCATTATTCAAAATATTTGTTGCATTATTAAATTTGTATCTAATAAATTATTAAACGTATTTAATTTTTTAACACTAGGTTTACGGGACCCGTCAAAATGACGGGTTCTAATGTTCTTAGTTTGCAATTATTAAGATTGTAAAGATGCTTCCCTGAGAAATTATTTACCAAATTTAATTCTTGGGGTATATACTATCGGGAAAATGGCCAAAAATTTGGATAGACACATTCTTGTTATGTTATTAATGTAAAATAGTTATATTTAGACCTCCGTAAACCTAGTGTTAATAAATACTGAGAGTATTGTACGAGGCATTGTATCGGTTTTATATCGATAAAATTAAGAAAATCATATAAAATTGAAATATTTCAGGCCGGAAGAAATATTCGTTTTTCGAATTAGAATAACTCCGAGTGCAAAGGGTTGAAATTTGTCTATAAAAATTGGAAAATGTATATAAACATCCGCAATCTGATAATAAGCGATCCGAAGAAACCCCAGAGTATCAATTTTCAACTAAATTGAAGTATTTCTTCCGATTTTTGCCACTTTTTTCCGATTTCCAACCACTGTGCGTCGGTGTCCCAAGTTCGAACGAGGGAACGACATTCGGACAATTCTACTTATATTAATTATTGTCGAGACTGCAAAAGAATCATTTCAACATTGATTATACTTATCGGCGGTATTGCTCAATGTTCCAGATTGCTTTGCGATTTTGATCGAAGCATTTTGCGTACCGCGTCAGCGCATACCATTCCGATGAGCACACATGTGCACGCGTAAGGGTACATATATTTGCTTAGTGAATACGAACCAACGGTCAAGTCGCAGCAATCAATGCCAAAGTTTCGATCGTAGCGTTGCCGGTAATCTACGCGTTTGAAAAGTACTATCCTGTAAATATGCATATACATATGTATATCCTGCATGTATAATGTACATATGTATATTTGAAATGAACTGAAATGTACGTAGCGACGCTACTACCAGTACTGTTCGTCGTCTCGATGGTGAGTCAAGTGTGATTTTCTTTCGTCTTCATTTTACAAAGCTTTAACGAAACCTTTTGCCAGACGATTGCGAGGAAAGCCGAATCGATGTACGGAAAGGAACGCGATGGCGCCTTGGGAAAACCGTCCTGGAAAAACAAGTCCGATAAATCAATTGCTCGTACTGATCGTGCAGAAAGAGTGAACAAAGGTTTCGATATGATGGTTCGATGCGTAAACGTGTTGGGTCGAGTAGACAATTTCATTTCCGATCGAACGAAAAATATCGTTCAAAAACTGCACGCAATATATCGCGAGGACCATACGGACCCGCGAAACACTTCCGACCGGCGTCAACGTTAATCTTTCTTCGATCAAACCTGAAGAATACGCTTTTCGAAAACGAGCCGCTCGATTAGCAAATTCAAAATATTTGTATTCGTATTCGTATTCGTATGCAATACGTGTGTAACCGTGTTTAACCGTGCGAATGTGTGTACTTATCGCTCAAAAGTGTTCGGACACTTGTGAAATGTGTAATGGCAACGCATATAAAAGTTACTTGCATCTAAAACAGTGACTAAAATCGATCTTTATTACTTTCTCATGGATCTAACGTTTTACGTTAAAAACTACCTATGTGGAAACTGACCAATATTAGACTAAGATTAAATAAGAGATTCGTGAACGTATCCACCGCGATTAGATATTAGATATTACTAGACTGCGGATCTTTGTACAAAATAAAAATATTGTGCACCGATTGTGGAAACCAGTAGGTTAAATAAAAATTCATTTCACTCCTTAATAATCTTTTTACGTTGAGAACAACGTAACAATATTCTTAGATTTTTTATATTTTTCACTGTTTCATATTTCATCAAGGAAGTGTCCGGATACTTTTGAGCGGTACTGAATGTAAATACGTTTACGTAAACAAAGAGCCAGCCGGGTCGAAATTCAAAACGATTCAACGAAAGTCCGATCGAAACGATTATATTGTTCGAAAATTCGTTGAAGAACCATTATACTCGAAAATATTGTAAGAATAAAATGCTTATACTAGTACCAAAATCGTTTTGTGGCTAACGGTTTACAGTTTACGGGCAAAGTTTGAATTTATGATGAGCAAGAGCCCCGAACACTAGTCAATTGGCGAGCTAAAGATTCATTTTCATATGAAAGGAAAATGTAGACGGCGGTAGCGGCGACGCGCGATGAAAATGCTGTGGCACAATCACAAGTAAGTACTCAGGTACAGAAAGAGGCGGACGCAGAGGAGAGGCAAATGCACACAGGAGCACAGAAGTACAGTCGAGACAGAGACGCACGGACGTACAGACACAGGGACAAAGTATTGCGGATGATCTTTATCGCGACGTCCATTGGTTTCTCGCCAGGTGGCGACTGTATCCGACAGTCACCGGGATCAGGTTGATCGGGCGACTTGTGCTAAGTTTTATCGTTTACCACATGTTGATTAATTAAATAAAAATACTGTATCGTTGCCAAAATCATTGTTCGAGGCTAGCAGCGCTCGTTTGTAAACTCCGTAGACGCGAAATTCCATAAAGGTGATTCCCTACGTAAGAAGAACGGAGTTACGTCACGCGTTAGCAAGATATCGTGTGGTGTCGTGTCGTGTCGTGTCGGGTAGACACCGTGTTCCCCCGTACTCCGTACGTCTCCACGAATGCCAAGTGTTCCTGCTTTCTTTGCTCGCATTCTCGTGTCTGTCTGAACTCGAAAGTCACGCACGCGCTACACTTTCGCGAACCAGTGTTTAGGTAACCGTACCGTTCGCGCATAACCTAGAAAACGGTCGTGACTCAAAAACCTAAAAACGATCGTGAATGTTGATAGTTGTTACGGCCAGTACGGCCTCCTGTCAATCGTCCCGGGGTCGAACAAGATTTCGAATTCTGGTTTCCCGTATTTAACGAGGAGACTTTCGACAAACAAACACACACGCGCAACAATTTTCCTCCCGTAGCGGGACGTGTTCGTGTTCGAGCGAAATCATATTTTTTTGACGTTGAGCGGTCACCGGGAAATTAGTCAAAATTCCGGTCCCCACTAGGAAACGAGAAGGCCCGCAACAAATCGGCGGCAGAAATCCACCAACCAGTGGCGAAGAGTCCTCGTCTGCTGGCAAAATGAATAGCAAAAGAAAGAACCGTTCTAATACCAATAGGTACCCACCTTCTTTCTTCCTTTTTATAATTTTCTATCTCTCTCTTTCTCTCTCTATTGCTTCTTTATCGTTTCCTTTCTACCTCTTACTTCTCCAACTTTTTCCAACCTTTTCCAACTCTTGCATTTCTCTGTTCTTAATCGTATCTTGCGTTTCCCCTTGGAGAGCATCTTCGAGACTACGTATGAAATGTTTCACGACCGAACCGATAAGGTTTCATGGTACCCGTTGTAACAAAAATTGTTACGTATGTCGCTCTTTGCAAAAGCGCATAGGTTAAGATTGCAAATAATTGGACTCGTTTAAGCTACTTGGCTTTTCCTTAATATTCCTTAGTATTCGTTCGAAACCAACCTTTCGAATACATGGTCAATGTTTGTCGGTTCGCTCGTAAAACAATCTATAGTCTGGACTTTCGATTCCTAATGCTCTATATACGAAACACTGCTCTGTTTTAGATCCCCGCGTGCTCGTGGTCCACAGGAGAGATGCGTCGCCGCGGAAGGTGTATATAATAATGCTCATTTCATGCACGCGATAACTAGTCACGTGGGCAACATTGTACAGGTATGGTAACGGTGACATCAGCTAAGAAAGATGCATATTTTGCATAGGTTTCATGTACATACATTTCTATTACTCAGATTCAAACGCTAAACGGTTCTGTATACGAAGGTATTTTTCGCACCTTCTCCAGTCAATTCGACGTTGTCTTAGAGATGGCGCATCGAGTGGAAGATTCTGGAAAAATAAGCGTAGAAAGCGTAGTAGAAAAATTGATTTTTAAACCTAAAGATATTATTACCATGTCTGCCAAGGATGTCGATCTAGAGTACGCAATACGCGATACTTTTCAGACAGATACTGCTATTAGTAAATACAATGGCGTAATCGGCGAAAAAGAGTTGGAGCCTTGGGACGCTCCTCCGGTAACTATGAATGGCGACGATTTAGAATTGGATGGTACTACCGTAAGTATTCGAACAGCAAAACCAGAATACGTTCGATTAATGCATGTAATGTTCCAATTTTTGTATAAAATATTTCTCTTAGAACGGATGGGATGCCAACGATATGTTTCGTAAGAACGAACAAAAATACGGAGTTCAAACAACGTACGAACCAACTCTGGCCGCTTACACTTTACCGCTTCAAAGAAAAGATACGAAGGATTATAAAGAACAAGAACAAAAAGCAGCGGAAATAGCAAACGAAATAGAATCGCAACCAAATCACAAAGCGAGGCTAGAACTTGAAAACGGCGATGAAGAGGAAAGATTTGCAGCCGTGGTACAGTTTATTTCTATTGTCATCATTGTCTAATTAAATATGTGATTAGCTACATTCGATTAATCGGATATACTTTTAGGTAAGACCAAACGAGGGTAAATATATTCCTCCTCCGTTAAAAAAGAAGAATGGAAATAGTGGAAAAATGATGAGATCCAACGAACCACCGCCTTCGCCAGGACCGACGGCAACTAACAAAAATATTTTTAATCAGCAACCTCCGTCCAACGTAAATGTAAACATTCCCCCAGCTTCGAACCTTCCCATTGGGATGCAAAGCGCTCATCCTTCTGTTCAACATCCGGTGTCTTTAAATATGGGAATGCCACCAAGTGGAGTGGTAGTCACATACAATAATCCTCCGCCACCGTTTGTACCTCCACCGGCAACGCAACCACCACCTCCAGGTACCAAAGAATAAGATTTATTATTACAGTGGTAGACTCGATTTTCCAGGATTGCAAGGGTGGATTGCAAAGACGGGCTTTTCCAGTAATCGAAAGCGCTAGATGAAAGATCAATCTAGGCTGTGATTGCCCTCAAAAGTCCTATTTTTACGTTTACAAGACGTCCTTTGCATTATTCGGAAGCATACAGCTGCACATGTAGTTATTAAAAGTTTCAAGATGGGATTCTTCGGGACTTGCTAGTTCTGCATTGTTAAAGTCAACTAAACGATATAGAAAACTGTGTCAATTATATGCATTGTGAAAGTTTCATCGTAACCTTAAAAAATTGTGACAGGCAGGGTAGTACATAGTAGCAGCTGATTCTTGTCAGAATTCCTTCTAAATAGTTTGAACTTGATGCAATAAAAATTTCAAGATGGGATTCTTTGACACTTTCTGCATAGGATTTCATTAGAATGGGACTTTACTGTAGCTATTTTCATAAAGCTGCGACAGCTATATGCTGCTGAATAATGCAAATTACGCCTCGTAAACTTAAAAATTTTTTATATAGCGCTTTTTACTACTGAAAACCCCCATTTTTGCATTATCGGGAAATGAGGAGGCGCATCCTATACCCTTGCAATCCTGGAAACGAATCTACCCCCTTAAGCAGACGTCAATGGATGTCGATCCCTCTACCTTGCGCCGATAGTATCCGTGAAATGAATGCTCGTTATGGTGTATTTCTAGTGCCTGTGATGCAACAGACGCAACAACAATCTCAAGCTACCCCTTCTATACCGCAAGTGAGCTTTCCATCGCAACAGCAGCAAACGTCGTCGTCTAAAATGAGTACAGAGAAACGCGAACGACCTGGCAGACAACAAGTCTATCAAGCGGACAAAGCGCCGCCAGCACCATTTCCCCAAGCGAATGTCGCTGCGTCTCATCAACAACAGCAATCGTCGCATCAGCAACACGTTCAGCTGCAACAGCAAAATTCAGTCGAGGGACAACGATGCGACATTGTTTCACACAAATCGGACCACCGGAAGGTAATTAAATCTTCGCTCTATTAACCCCTTGCTTACGATTTATTTTACAGTTTCGGTGATTAGAACTTATTTTACAGTTCGTAATTTCCTAAAAAAGGAGAAAATTTATATCTATTGCATGTCTACATGTTCTCCAATAACTAAACATTAACAAAACCAAAATAGAATTTCATCTTGGTTTAAAGGAAATGTATAAAATACATATATATATATATTTATTAGTAGACTGCGGATCTTTATGCATTTATAGCAAAATTGAGTGGATAAAATTAAAAATTTTGAGAATTGAAGATGTCATATGATTTCTCCTCTATTTATTAGACGCGGTTCTGTATCTTCATCACGAGTCTGACATGATATTGTAGAGCAAGAAGTTAATATTGAAGAATTAATCTTCCAACTTTACTGAAATGCTTCTGATCGTTCAAGGTTCCAACGCCACGTACCAGAGATGATCAGCATACGGAATTGCGGCAGTTCGTCACAGATTTTAAATTGGCAGAGACGCAAGCACAAGATACGCCACCGGTAACAAGAAAACATCAACATCAACAGGATTCTCACTCTTCGTCGCAAATTACACAAACACATCATCAACCGTCTCATCAACACTCGACACAACAACAGTCGCAACAACAACCCCAACCGCAACAACATCCGAGCCCGCAGCAACAACAGCAACATCAAAATCAAACAGTTCAAGAAGAAAGTGTAATCACTAGTAAGCCACCACCAGGACCGTTACCCGTAAGATCGTCGAGTCCACCACAATCAACGCAGCAGCAGCAGCAGCAGCAGCAGCAGCAACAGCAGCAACAGCAACAGCAGCAGCAGCAGCAACAACAGCAGCAACAACAACAACAAACTACGACAAATACACCGGTTGCAGCGCAATCTCCCCCAGAACCCGCGGTCGAAAAAATTACGACGGCTTTCAAGAAGTCGACCCTAAATCCAAACGCTAAAGAATTTAATCCAAATACTAAGCCTTTCACGCCGGTAAGTCAATTGATCTTTAATACAAGAGACAAAAATGAAAGAGTGAAACAATGCTGGACGAAGGGAGTAGTAAATTAGTTAACAATATAAATGTAAATGAACATTTTTAGCGTTCTCCAAGCACACCGACACCCAGCAGGCCGCATACTCCGCAAACACCACAATACACCGGTGCAACAATGCCTGCGACCGTAGTCATGCCAGCATACGTTATGACCAGCCAACCACCCAGTGCGTTCAGTCAACCTCCAGCTCAACCTGTGACAAGGTTCCGGAAGGGTCAGTATCTAGGTATCCGCATCTTGTTTAATCTCTTTAATTTGTATTAATTCACATTTTTTCATGATACCATAGAAAACACGTGAATTTGATTAGGTGTAGAAATGTACTCTGATCAATGTCCGGTGGAATCGAGACAATTAATCGATTTGAAAGTGTAAGTATTTCTCGAACGATATTGTAGCGACCTAAAAATGGAATGGCGACAAGTTTGTTGTGTTCATATTCTCGATTACACGCAACGCAACATCGGAAAGAGCTGATTTCTACATCTAATTTCCGGGAAATGTCAGTAATATACGTTGAGTTCTTGTTCTGATTATTTCAGTGCCAGTGATGCACGCGCAGCATCGCGCGCAAGACATAGCTTCTCAAATGCAAGTAGTAGCAGCGACTGGGCAGCCGTTGATGGCGCCGGCTCCTCTACACCCACCATTCCAGGTACCTTATCACGGGCAACCAACGTATCAACAAATGGTACGCATGGTTCAGGCACCGCCACCACCGCCGCACATGGCGACACCGTATCATCACCACGACTCGCCCGGACCGCAGGCTCCTGGCATTCAGTATATGGGTCCCCATACGCATCCTCACCCGCATGTCGCTCAACAACCACAGAGTCAAACACCCTCTCCAGCCAATCCCAATCCACCTCACACACCGGGTACCTACAACCCTCCTGGTACTCCACAACCCTCGTATCCACCGCCACCTCCTCAAGGCCACGCTCCAAGTTATCCAATAATGTGCCCTATAATTCCTCCTCATATACCAATACCGCCACAGCACATGCCATATCTACCACCGCAGCCACCCCCTGGAGCGCAACAATCTATACCAGTAATTTTGCCGCACAATCAGTAGTTGTGATCTAATATGGACAAAGGAAGAAAGAACTACTAGTATTCTGCAGAAATAGACTAAGGTTTACAAATTCGAGTTACTTTCACGATGGCGTTAGGCACTTGAACGAAGCTTATCACTTATCGCTTGCAGTCAACATCGATTGAGAATACATTAACGAGTAGCTGTGCAAGTTGCGTATCCATTCTATCAACATCCGTATGTATACTTCGTATTTCTTGTCTCGATAACGGCGTTTCAACTCTTCCAACGGAAAATAACGCCGCATCCCTTCAAACGAATTCAAACAAAGAACGCTTATTCGATCGAGAACAGCTTTTACGACAAGATCGAGACACGTTGACACGAAACAAAAGTGCTGTTCATCTTGAAAGTGACCTTTCTTTTTCTTTCGAACGAGACAGTTGATTACAAACTGTCCGCAGTGATTTTTCGTCCCTCGAATATTATGTTTGAATCCTAATCTAATACAAAGTATGGTCACGAAGCGTGCTTCGATGCAACTTATCATCCTCCAAGGCTATGAGTTACTAATTTTAATGTAATATTTAAATGGAACAAAGAGATGAATACACGCGATTTTAAAGATCGATTTATAATAAAAAAGCGAAATGTGAATAGAAGATTGGCAACCGCATATACCTCGAAAGAGTATATTGACTGGTTGCGCTTATACAATATTACACGATATATCACGGAAAGGAAAAGAGGGACTGTAACTATTACAAAATTGAGAAACATTACAACTGCAATAGCTCGCATGACTTTGTAAACACTTATTAAGCCAAAATACAATCTGTAAAGGTTGATGCAGAGTGCTATTTACTAGGCTGGTGTTGCACGTACCTTCGAAGATCCAAGTACTCCAAGTAAAAAAATTCTTTTTTTACGCCAAGCAATTATCGAAACGGTATAAATGAGAGAGAAGAGTACATGGCATATTTTTCTGCTCGCGCTTTCATACGTGACGATTCACTGTAATGGATGGAAAGCATGGAAATAGATTGACACGATTCTTCTAAATTCAAATGAATTGCATTTAGTTATGCGATGTTTAACAAACGATGGCTAGAGAACTAACAGACAGTTAGAAATTTCGCAAATTTGTCAACAACAGGTTTTGTTATATGATATTGATGCGCGAGATGCTCGAAGCAGAAACTAAGATGAATTAAAGAAAACGCAAGAAGAAAGAGAGAGATTCGACAAATCATGTCGTTAAAAACGATCAATTGTGACAGAAAAGCATCTGTGTATGTGTTCAGAGAGGTGATCTTCCCATCTAAACATTAAATTATTATTCGCTCGGAAGTCGAACACGAAATTCTGATATTACACACGCACATACAATAATATCCACCACGTTTACAACTTTCCTGGAATAGATGTGAAACAATTATGAAGAAAACTCTACTCTAATCGGATTCTGTTTAAGATTGTCGATATATACTTTTACAAAAACTTACGATCATGTATGATTTGCACAGGCGAAGCTGTGTGAAGCTCTTAATTTGTTTCTCTATTGAACAGTATAAATTATTAATAATGAGTCACAAGAAATCTACGAGAGTTCAAATTTGATGTGTAAACTATTGGTATGCGTTGTAGTAAAGATTCAAAATTATTGAAACAATTAAATATATACTTCCGACATGTATACAAACACTTTCAGATGCTATGGTATTGAGAAAGACACGTTGAATTACGGCCTTAGACCTAGTCGTGTATATAAGAGAAACGAAGGACGGAACGATCCTTAACTGTGAGATAGTTGAGTGCGTGGCATCGTTAGACACAAATTTTATATCGAAGAGATTTAAAAAAAAAACATCAAAATAAAGTCAATGCGTTAAAAGCCAACTTGTACAACTTTTATTTTCCATGCTACCACTTTATCAATATTGTATACTTGAAGGGGTAGTCTCGTTTCCAGGATTGCAAGGGTGCGGGATGCGATAATGCATACATGTATCTATCCATCCATTCTAATCCTATCTATCTATGCATAGATGGAATTTTTTAATAGTCAAAAGCGCTAGATAAAAGATCAATCTAGATCGCAGTTGCCCGCAAACTTCCTATTTTGATGTTTACGTTTAAAAAATCAATCTAGGCTGCAATCGCCCTCAAAAGTCCCATTATTACTTTTACGAGGCGTAATTTGCATTATTGGGCAGCATGTATACATGCTACAGCTATAGCTGTCGTAGCTTTATGAAAATAGCTACATTCGCAGCTGTATGCTTTCGAATAATGCAAATTACGGCTCGTAAACATAAAAATAGGACTTTCGAGGGCGATCGCAGCCTAGATTAATTTTTTATCTAGCGCTTTTGAGTACTGGAAACCCCCATTGCATTATCGAGAAATGAGAAGGCGCATCTAGCACCCTTGCAATCCTAGCTAAAAAATGACGAAATCTCAACGGAAAATAATTTGAATATTGCGCCATACCACGTAGTGGCAGTACTATCTAGCGGTCGATTCCGGAACTAATTGGTAACAAGTTTCGATATATTGCTACAACCGGCGCTACCATCGTCCGTTTAAACTTTTCCCCTAATGATTCTTGCCGGCAGAGTCGCCAGATGAAGACTTGTGTCCCACTCTAACTTCCCCTTCTACGACGCTATTTCCCACAGCTCGGTCATGTGACGCGTTTCGTCTCTGTCGTGCGTGTCACAATGTCACGTGACTAATCCGTTACTGACAGAGAGAGGGTAACTTCTTCCCCTCCATTCGAGTCCATTCCCCTCATCGGGCGACTCTGCTTGCTGGTACTTTATGGTTTCTTACGAATACAGTGCGGATCTTTATGCCTTTTGTGAATTTTGTACTATTTTTATTTGTTTTGGATCGACAAAGACTATTCTCATTAAAACTAAGATTTTATTTCATTCCACTTTCTTAAAATTTGTTTACAAAAATTGAAAAATGTACAAACATCCGCAGTCTATTCATGACAAAAGAGGCAAGAATCAAGAAATTTTCCGTTGAGAGCTGAAAGAATGCTGAATCTCAATAAAACATGGATTTTTCCTATTGGCTGAAGTGAAAAGACAGAAGAAAAGTGAATGGTCCAACCATCTTCTAATGATACAATCGATAGGCTATTATGTAGATCTATGTTCACAAATCATAGCCGGAAAACAAAGTCAACAGTAACATCGACACCATTGTCATTTCATACCAAATTCTTTGCAATTATCCTGTCCATTCTCACCTTCCCTCTCCTATCATGGCACTATCCTTATGATCCGTGGATTGATGTGCATATATGCTATATATAAGCTATATAGCTTATACATCTTTGCCACATGTGACGTCACGTACTACTTTATCTTTGCTTCAAAGAAAATTATCTGTGTCGTGTCTATAAGTTTATATAGTCTAAGACTAAGACCATGCTTAGAAACAAAGATTTTGTTACTTGAAATTCAATAAAAAACCGATATAGACGGAGAAGGTTCTATACGTTCTAATAAAAATCAACATTAAACACAGAGTAGTGTTCGCGCCATTCTATGGTACATGATTGTGCTTCTGGAACAACTAAAATTCCGTTCATCGGGAAATCAAGCGACTCCAACAAACGTGTGGTCTATCTCCTCTAATTCTGGCCGAAAAACATGCGGTCCTAAACGAGCTGTCGCCGTCGCGAGAGAATTTATAGTTGTGTAAGTAAGAAAGATATCAGTCGCATCTTCAAATTGTTGTCTGTGTAGGGCTGTATGTTTTTCGGACAGAATTAGAAAAGAGCCGATCATCGGTGTCGCTTACTCCTACAAAGATCCCAACCGTCACTAAAAACCACGGACGTATTACTATACGCCAACAGTGTATTATCATTCGTAATCCATTGAAACAATCATCGACTACTTTTGTTTCGTTTGTTTCGCTCTAACGAAAACAGCATCTGTTTCTTCTTTATCAAAAGCAATTCAATCCGATGATATTTGGTCACTGATTTCGACAGTTTTGTATGAAAACAATAGTAAAATTTACTAGTAGGTGCGCTATCTTGTTTTCATTTGTTTCATTATACGAGCACGGAGGAGGCAAGGAGTGCGATAGAGATTAATAATTGTATGTATATATACATACACACATATATAAATATATATATATAAAATATATATGTACAACTATTATATATATATGTATATATATAAATATATATATATATACAATTATATGTATAGTATATTAATATAAAAAAAGAATATATATATATATATATATATATATACAGGTATGTGCTCGGTCGTATGCTCTTTGTATACAGAAATTTTGTGGTTGTGTAAAGAGTTTGGCGTAGCTGTGTGGTGGCAAGGGGAGATCCTTAGCCCCCTTCGCTAGACAGACGCAGGTAATGAGTTTTTATACCATAACTGCTGCAACACCGATAACCAGTGCAATAATATCGACTACGATAACTACTACGACGGCAGCGATAACAGTAACAGCGACGACGACGGCTACGCCAACAACAACAACGGCGCCGGCGGTTGCCGTGTCGCCCGAAGCTGCACCTGGTTGGATAGAATTCTGTGAGAGACACGCCCGCGCTTCGGCTTCCGATTTCGCTAAAGCGTTTTGCACCTATGTCAGTTTAAACCTGCCCGAATGCGCCAGATCGAATCTCTCCCATCGCGACTTTCTAAGGAAATTCGTCGAAAGCTTCTGCGAACATTTTGAAACGGAATACTTGCGTCGCACAGTCAGGTCTGCTTTTAATCCTTCAGCAAATATCCTTTTTTTCTACCATCTTTTATTTTTCTTTTGGTATTCGATTTGAAATTGACACGTGACTTTCAATGTTTCTTTTAGGGAACTACCGTAATCTCATACATTATAGTTAGTTTAATAGAAGATACATGTACAGTTTCGATTTATTCCAACGTAATGTTATCCAAAGTAATTTTACAGATCGCCATCTTTGTACGATGCAAGACACACGACAACCAACGATAGAGACGTTACTGTTACGAATCAAAACAATAGCGCCGCTATTCACGCCTCGTCTCACGAAGAGTTCAGCGATTATTCGGAACACGATGGAGATGCGATTTCACCGAAACCTGTTCATAAACCCTTCTTTAGACGCTTGTCGTTCAAAGGGCTTAAAAAGGGAAAGAGCTTCTTTCATAAACAACAAAGTGACGAGGTGGAATTGTCTCATAACGACCATCGTAGGGATAAACATTCGAAAGCTAAACTTTCAAAGATCGTAGTAGAATGCAGAAAAGAAGGTATCGTGAATTCCTTGATGGGAGAAAATATAGATGGAACTCAGAAATGGGAAAAGTCTAGATTGGCTTTGATAAAAGCCATTGGTGGATACATGTTGGAATTTTATTCTCCTCCGAAAGCTGTGAAACCACGTAGCGGTGTGTTTTGTTCGGCGATAACAGAGGCTAGAGAAACAACCGCACTGGAAATGCCGGATCATGAGAATACCTTTGTCTTGAAGACGCAGAATATGGAATTTGTTATAGAAGCTCACAATTCAAACGACATGAGATCATGGTTAGCTACTATTAAATATTGTATGCGTACGGTACAACAAAGCACGAACAATCCTAGTTCTAGCGTGGATGCTACTGCCGAATCTATGATGCATGGCTCGTTGGCTCTTAACAACGAAACTGACAGATTAAGAACTAATTCTGCTAGTAAAAGTTCTCGATCGGCAGGCCACGACCATGGAGATGAGGCATCCAGCAATCCCCCCGAAGTACCTCTAAGACTTCGTGTAAAAAGTAACAGTAATTTGGAATTGTGCTCGTCGCAACAAGACATTGAACAAAGTAAGGTACACTTTCCTGGCGAAAGTAAGATATAATCTAATCTTCTATGCAAAGTATTCGACACAGTGGGTCATTCTATGCCAAATCTACTACTTTTTGATATCACCCTCATCGATTTTGTTTTAAATGAAATATATTGTAGTCCATGTGAAATTAGGGGTGGTTTAAGTCATCATTTTGCCGGTTTCAAATTTTTTTAGAAATTACAGGCCTTCAAAATTTCCTCACTTATTTAGGAATTTTATCTCAGTAACTGTTTGTCCAATTGAGCTACATGTTTTTCTTTTATTTGGAAAGGATTGGGCTACTATAAAATAATTTTTTCAACCTCGATAATTAACTTTATAGTGTCGAAAAATGTAAATAATTTCTTTTTTACGTTTTTTTCAATAAGGAGCCAGAGTAATTATAATTTGGAGAAAAATATGGTTATATTCCCTGAAGTTTCCCCTTCAAAATGAGCCCCTGAAAACGATGGCAATTTGAAAATTGGCATGGAATGACACAGTGTAACTTATGGATTAGAGAAATATAGAAATTTGAAAATTTGTTACAGTAGCTACGAACGAAGGTGAAACAGATTTATCGAGCAGTTTGAGAGAATATCCATGGTTTCATGGTACTCTATCTAGATCGGATGCTGCACACCTTGTTTTGCACAGTGCGGCTAACGGTCATGGCGTGTATCTTGTTCGACAAAGCGAAACAAGAAAAGGAGAGTTTGTTTTAACTTTCAATTTTCAAGGCAGAGCAAAGGTAAAATAGTTGTTTAGTTAAACTGTATTTTATAAGGGAAGGTCTAACGCTGTTGGATTTGAATCGCATTACAGCATTTACGCATGACGCTGAACGATCAGGGTCATTGTCGAGTTCAGCATCTTTGCTTTCCGGCTATATACGATATGCTTGAACACTTTCGTCAAAATGCCATACCTCTTGAATCTGGTGGAACTGCGGACGTAACGCTGACAGAGTTTGTGGTAGCGAATGAATTTGTGGTAGCGAATCATACCACCCGGGCAGGACATCATAACGTATCTGTATCTGGAACAACTCAACAACAACAATTGCAAGAAAGGAGACCTCCGGCAACCCTGGAGCCCAGAGAAGTAAGAGTCAGCAGTGGAAGTCTAACTCCTCTTGAGTGAACGCGAGTGGCCAACACCCACAGTCTGAAGTCTAATCTACAGACAGTGAGTAAATAACCAACTAAAGCGATGCACCCATTTTTCGTGCGGCTGGAAATACATACATACTAAATTGATATTCGTGTGTTCACAAAGGTTTCATCAGTTCCTTAGTAGTTCATGTAGTGCCATATTCGGATTATTTTGTAAGTATTCGAACACTATTATTTTCTTGTTTAAAATGTAAATTGTTTTATATACCTTTAACGTGTATCGCCTAGAAGTTATCGCATTCTTCTTTTTCATTATCCGTGGAAGTAAATAATAATTACTCTATAAGGTGTATAGATTCGTAAAAATATGTAATACGCTTCCTGCTAGTTAATTACGCCAGTTTTTCAATGATTACTTACTGATGTTTCTCTTTGTAGACGATATCATTTCATACACGGTTTTTACTAACTGTGCGAACGATTTATTTGAAAAACGTTTCATTCTTTATCGGTTTTCTTGGGTTAAAATAAGTTTATGTGAGTTTTACATATTTGAAATATTATTGTCTTATGCTATTGAACACTTGCTGTTTCTTACTATCATTGGATTATATTATTTTTCCTCTTTATTTGTTATAGTTTCATTATATCTGTACATCGTGTGAGCGTACAGACTCGCGAATTTCAAATCCGAATGTGGGAACTTAACAGAATGTAAACGAATACCGGTAAAAACATGTAATTACTATTTTAGCAGTCCCGATTATTAAAAATTCTTCATGCCTCATGTCAAATGTGTGACAACTCTTAGTGTTGACAAATTTTTTGGATTATACAATGTATAAAGTATAAAGAAAGACAATGGTGCTCGTCAAGTATGACCGTGGGGCAAGGAGCTCGCTCTTGAACAAAAAAATATTCTTAAAATTTCTGGTTTTTTTAATTCGATATTTCTCAATTACATATTCTTATCTCCAACTGTAGATTTTAAGCATCCATCGATTATCTTCCAGTAATATTGATCAATTTCCAAAAATGGTTATGATTAATAATACTTGTTATCGCGCTAAATAGATAGTCAAATACGATCTTTCAATCCCAGAAAATTTAAGAAAAATTCTAATTTTCCTCATTGAAAACATATTTAAAGTAAGTAATTGTGTTTCTTAATGCTATAGGTACGCACATATGGGGGTTCTATAAGAACACGCGTAGAGTCCCTGGAAAGACTGGATCAACAGAACAACGTCGCCGAACATCAAAGTTCATCGGTATCTGGTGGTAGAGCCATTCAGAACTCTTACTGCTTTCTTTGACGGTGGATACATAATTATTCTGCCATCAGGCTATAATCCGATTAGTCCTCTGAAAATCAAGTACTCTTCCTGTCGACCCATTCTAAAAAGAAAATGCAGAGTTTTAAGCTGGACTTATTATCTTGAAGGACTATTCAAATGTGTATTACTCCACTTACATAAATAATATATTTTCTCAAATCGACTGCTTCCAATTTTTCCAATCTTCTAAAGTCTAAAACAGATTTCTAAAGGATTTTTTCGGTAAAATGTTCTAATCGTATTTTACAAGTCGAACGTTATGTTTTCCGTGGAAAGAGCTTCTTCATAATTGTTCCGTTTTGCATGTTCAGGTATATCAGCTCGTGTTTACCAATAAAACTGAAAAATTGCGGCCTCTGTTTCTATTGTATTAAAGCCATCAAAAAGAACGTTTAATATTCTATTGCGATAATAATCATGAACATTTACTTAAGGGTATGTACTTAGAATAATGTTACACGTAAAAACGATCATGTATGTTAAATGTACATGCGCATTAGCCATTTTTTATATGTACATTGATTCGAGATCATTTTTGTAGTACAAGTGTCTTCCTTTTTCCCATAAATTGCAAAACATAATATTAAAATTACATGTTAATATACGTAATAGTCTAATTAAATTTGATTCGAAGAAATCAAGTCTATTAAACTAGTCTCAACACACAGAAATATACACATAACTATTGCTAATAAACTTCCTCGTATATACATACATCGATGTATTAAGCTAGTTATGCGATTATATTAAATATAATTCGAAGTAAGTATAATGCTATATTATTTTTTATTAGAATAATACTGTATTCCAAGATACATCGAACGATGGAATATTTTAACAAATTAAGTCGATAACATTATAGAGCAATATGACTGAATGTGCAAAACCAGATTCGTGATAATATGAATCATGGTCAACGGAAAAAAATAAAAGTACTAACAATACGGTATAAAATTTGTAAAAACTACAAATATTCTTATTACAAAATTCGATAAACTATTACCGTTTCTCCCTCGTAATAGTAATGAAATTGCAATATAATATGACTGTTTCTATTCGAAATTAAAAATAAAATAAGTTTCAATTTTATGGACGGATAGATTCATCGAAAATTCTATTATTGATTTGAGCATGCGTAATATACGATATCATAAAAAAAGTAAAACCAAATTAGTTCGGTAAATGTATTTTGAAAGAAAGATTTGAAATTGAAAGTTACAAAAAATAATGAATGTGTACATAACGCAGAAAAAACGAGTTTTTCATATTCAATAATCATATAATATAAATCTATATATCAATATAAACATATCATAAAACTATCCGTAAATATGCAGAAGATTGTTTTATTTTACAGATCTGTACCTCGAGGTATAAATTAACCTCCTAATAACTATAGGACTTAGTTCGAATGTACTGAACGACTGTATGTGTTTCGAGACCATAATATCTGCCATTTTTATATATACATTTGATTAAAAAAGTCGAATTTCAAATATACTCTTATAGAGTGTTGTTGGATCATCAAACCGAACGGTCCGGAACCGAACTTACCGGGCCAAGGCGGAACGGTCCGAAAATCCGAACAGTCCGAGTCCGAACCAAGTCGAGCGTACGAAGTGGTACGAAGCGACTCGAGATTTAACGAAAAAGTCTTATCCATAAATATAAATGTACTTTATCGTTTCGAAGACGAGATAAAAGCTATTTCTGATTCAATCACAAGCACTCTCTCGCAGTTGTCACATCACGTATACCTAGAGTAGTTTCAAAGTGCCACGTCAAATCAATATATATATGTGATAATATCATTATGGCATTGCAGGTAAAAAAACTTAAAAACAATCCAATGACAATATTCGAATAAAAATTGTACAAACGAAATTTTTTTTAAATTTTAGGTGTACGAATTTCAAGTAGAAATGACATGTGAAGGATGTTCTAATGCTGTAACAAATGTACTTACTAAAAAAGAAGGTAAAAATTATATAGTTAATTCATACTTCTAAGTATCTAAACAAAGATTATTTTCATATCGTACGATTTCATTTGTAGGTGTTGATAACGTACAGATTGATTTAGCAAACAAGAAAGTACTGGTAACGTCTTCGCTTTCTTCTGATGAAGTATCGAACGTTATTAAAAAAACTGGAAAGGCATGTCAATTGTTAGGAATAAAGAAGTAATTGCGTTTTAAATTAAGTTAAGAAATCACATTATTCTTCCAACTGCTGTATAATATATCATAATATTAAATGCTTAGCATGGATAACGTTTGATCTTGGATGGTTATCGCTACAAAAGATGTCCACAATAGAGTCTGCCTTCTGATCCCTTGTTACATATACTTTTACATATAAATTGTGCGATTCGTCATTATCATTATTTAGATGAGTATAATTTCTCTACTATTCTTTTTTCAAAAGCAAATGATGTTAAAGAAAATGTTGGCTACACTTCAAATATAAATTTTAAAAGTACTTACTATTTACAAAGGAAATGCAGTAACTACGCAGTTTCATAAATAAAATTCAGAATGTTTATTTTTTTAACATTTCCTCTAATACTGTTAGACGTTGTTCTAAAATAATAACGGTATCGCGTAATGACTGTACCTGCTCGTTGAGTGCATCTACGATACTACTCGAACACAAAGTAAACTGTGTATCGGACAAATCTTTAGACAAATACAATCCATTCATAATGCGACCTTGCTCTGAAAGCTTCTGAGCTTTCTGATCGATTACATTTTGGTCTACCGTTTTGTCCAAACTTTCAAGGTCTGGTACTTTGCACCGACATTTGTTATTTTGTAACATTTTATTATCGTATTTATCATGCAACATCTAAAGTCAATATAATCGTAAGTTATAAATAAAATAGATTTTATGAATGATTCTATAAAAATGAGTATTTTTTCTACCTCCTGGCTTTCATTCTTATCACTGGTTTTTGCTTCTTCAACGGATGTAACTATTTGTCGAGTATCTTTACCAGTAGTACCATCCGTATCGAAATTAGTTTTCCACATCAATAATTGGCGATCTGCTCCACCAGAAGCGAAATATTCACCGTTAGAGGAGAATGCTATCGATGTTACACTTGTACCATTCGTATGCCCTTTAAGCGTATAAATTGGACGACCTTCTAACAAATCTAAAACCTATTTAAAAATTTGAAAAACAGACTATACAAAAACTATTTATAAAATGAAGTGAAGAAAGGTGTGTTCTACCTTCATCGTCGAATCGGTAGAGGCGGTTAACATGAAATTTCCTTTAGGATGAAATTTGATCATGTTCACAGGACCAGTATGAGTCGCATACTGCTGATACAGAGAAGTAGAACGTGAATCGTATAATTTTATGCTACCAGACATATTTGCGCATCCAATGACAGAGCCGCTTGGATGGAACTCCACATAAGTGTTATAAGCTAATAAAATAATGCATTTTACATCTCTCGTATAGTTTAGATTGAAGTTCATAAGTAGACTGCGGATCTTTATGTAAAATAAAAATTGAATATGATTTCTTCCCTTAATGATTTTAATAGAGGAGAATTCCTCTATAACAATTTTGAATTTCATCTACTAAATTTTGCTATAGTCGCATAAAGATCCGCAGTCTACTAATAAGTACAGTGTCAACATTAATAGACTTCTAACGCTACCCTTTGGATCGTATAATGTTCTGATACATTGCCCGCTGGTGATGTCCCATAGTTTTGTTGTTTTATCGTCGCTACACGAAACAACGAGTCTGCCGTCATTAGAAAACTTAGCGCATCTGACCCAACTTGTATGACTTAAAAATGACATAAGAAATCTTCTTTGGCACACCATCCACAATTTAATACTTTTATCATCGGACGCGGTAAGTAACTAAATGACGAATTTATTAAAAAATTTGTGATACTCTGTACAAATAAATTTAATAAATAACCAGCTACATCATCGTCTTATGTACTAATACCTTCTCTCCGTCAGGACTAAATTCTACCGATCTGATGGCTCCTGAATGCGCTTTGAAATCTATAGACTGTCCTGTTATTTTTGGAATCCAAATCCTGACAGACCTATCTCTAGAGGCACTTGCTATAACTTCACCCGACGGTGCATAGCTGACATCGTAAACAACATCCTTATGTCCTAGAAATCTGTAAGCTCTCACAGATTCCTTGAGGTTCCATAGCATTATTGTCTTATCCAAACTACTAGACATAAGTTGTGTTGTTTCAGGATGAAAACACAGGCTTGTGATAATATCTTCATGACCTTTAAAATGCTTCACTATCGTAGGATCACAACCTGTTTCAATCATTATTCTAGCAAAACAAGGAAAATTATGGAAAAATTAGATACATCCACATTCTATAATATTATGCGTGTATACGAGATTTATAACTTGACTGCAAATGTTTATGCAATTCTTAATTTTTGTAGACAAATTTTAATAGAGTGGCACCAAATAAGATCTTATTTTCATTGGTAATAACTAGACTGTAGATTTTATGCATTTATGACAAAAATGGGTACATACAGTTTAAAGCAGTAGACATATTAAAAAGATTTAATATGTTTTATTTGGTTCCTGTGTTTTACAATCAATGCAAACAGTTTTTATTTTGCATAAAGATCCGTAGTCTATTTATAACCTAAGGATATTATTGTACAGAAAAATGATTTTATAAGGCTTTGCACTCGAAAATAACAAATGTTTTATAGAATTTCAATATACTTCACCTGTCAACTGTAAACTGTTCGATCACCTTTGTCTCGCCGTATAACAACTACGATTTTGTATACAGTTTACGATTGTTTTCGAGACGCATGCATACCTCTTGATTCTTACTTATGCATCTTGTGAAATAAACATCGAGCTCGAAACAAAGATTAAAGCTGCATACGTTTATTTCGAAATGTACGGTAGGTACAAAATACAAAGCTACCGAACGAAACTAAATAGCATTCAATTTAAAGCGAACTTCAACTGCGGTAGTCAAATGAGATATTGGATCGTGTCCATATACAGAGTGGTTCACGCAACTTGCAAACCAATATAACTTCCAAAGTTGCGTTGCACGAAAAAGTTTTGTATACAGAAGTTGCATGGTCTGAAGGGGTACATTATGTAGTGTATTTATTTTTTTACAGGTGGAAACGTTTCGGAGATTTGAAGGTCGACTTTGTTTTTTTTAAATAGAATACTATATTTTTTATACCAAAATATGGAAGAATGTCGAATTCTGAGTAAAAAAGTATTGACCTTCATTAGTCCTAAACCTAATAATTAACGAGTAATTTCACTTTATTTCCTGAAAATTTCCTTCGCGTAATATCAAGTTAGAAATTCAACCTTATCACAGATTCCGGACAGCGGGATGTTTACGTGACAATGTTTATAAACACGACAACATCTATCATGATATTTGTATTTGCAAAAAATTGAAGGTGACCTTGAAAAATCATGAGAAAAAGATTTGCTACAATCACCTGAAAGCTCTCTTGAAACCATTCTATACTTGATAAAAACATTTGCGAGCGGACTGCTATAATAACTAGTTATTACTATAGTATTCTCTACTCTGGTCACGATTTGTTCACCCTGTATATAGTATTGTATTATACGAAAATAATAAATGCGGGATAAATTGAATTTATTCACCAAAGAAGCAATAAACGTGCGATATAAACAGAAAAATGAATATTGGTATAAAAATATTGTTAATTAAACATTTTTATTCAATTTTTTTCTCTGACAATGAGAACAAGCCGAAGAACGACGAAACGTTCATTCTCGTGTTGACAATGAGTAACGGTTGGTAGGCTAGTTAGCAGGGTTGAATTAGATCTTTATTTGGAAGATACATAGGTATTTGTAGGATATTTGAACATAACTGTAGATGGAGGTGATTAAACACAAATGTACAAACGAAATACAATACGGTACTCCTTATCACGTGTCTGGCGTGGCGTGAGCGTGGCTTTTTGTCATCGACGCACTATTCAAACACGCCCGTCTCTGGCTCTAGTCAGTAATTGTACACTCGACTTACTTGCTAAAGCTCCGCACTATCGCTTCTTTTCTTTTAAAAATAATCATATATATTTTGCGATAAAAAAATTAGGTAATGTTGCTTCGTAAACTCGACATTGCACTGCAATCTCTTTTACTTGACCAGTTGCGAAGGCGACCGTGAAGAGTTTCGTGGAATCACACAGAAAAAGAACAGATCGAGGGAGCTACGTAATTCGTTATAAACCATGAAACACGTTTTTACTTTTTAGAGATTCCTGTGTATCATGCCAAAACCTTGTTCTCTCTTTCAACTACTAAATCTCGACAACTTTAACTTTCTAAATGCTTCAGAAATTCATAGACCGCGAAAGGAATATGAAGTCAAGAAGATATATAGCGCTAGAAGGCATTGCTCACTGTATCCTCTTTTTTCTGGTACCTTAAAAAATTCTCTAGAACGATGCGCCGCAAGACAAAGAGATGGTCGTGCAGATCATCTATTCGTGTAATCATTTTAACGTTATTCTTTAAATACATTCTTATGTGTCTTTACGTGAAATGCTTGTACGAGTTCTCATTTTTTTTGTATTTTTTTTATAATAAAATTATATTTCTAATCTTTGTTGATCAGCTGTTGTTGCCCTGTGAAAACTGCCTTCTGTCACAACACAATAATACTTGCATGGTGGGTTCACACTTCTGAATTTGGTTGATTTCTTCTTATATCACAATATTTACGTCTGCATAATGTTCTCGTTAATATTAATAGGATTTTTTCCCCCTGATAATCGCAGATACCAAATTCAAATTCAAAATTTTGGTTATTCGCTGTTTCATTTAAGAAATATCCTAAGCCGTATAATGAAAGAAATATGCTAAATGCGTCATTCCCTTTTCCCGTTTTAGTCAGATTTTTCTTTCACCCTCTCTCGTTCGTTTCCCTTAACCGAGTAAACTCGTATCGACTAATTAGTCAAATAATTAACTAACGAGTTACTTGTTCGTGAACGTCAAAGTTACAGTTTTAAATGTTAAAACTCAGGCTTAACGCCACGCGCAAAGTTTACTCGAAACTTTGTTTATTCTTTTCTTTATAATTATTTCAATTCGACATACGACTTAGGCTTTTTCGTAAATAAACAAGTGAATTCTGATCTTACAGCATTATTATAATGTTTCACTGTGCACGGTTCTATCGCGATTGAATTACTGTTGCGTGTGAGGTTTACCACGGGGTGCGTAAGCGCCACGGTTTCCTCCCCTCTGACCGCGAAATTGTCCCCGGCCACCTCTATCCATGCCACGCTCACCACGTGGACCTCCTCTCGGTCCACCACCACCACCACCCCTTTTATAGCCAGAATTATAACCACTGCTACCTTCATTGTTTCCCCAAGAACGTTGTTGGTAACCGTTTTGATAATTACTATCGTTACGATAATATGTTCCTGAAATGTCATTCGTACAATATCGTCAAATATCATCAAAACATTTTGAAAAACATGTTTCCTCTTTTATCTCGTCCATTTTCCTCACCTTGTCCACCCCGTCCATTTTGTTGATAGCCGCCGCTGCCCCTGCCTCTTCCATTATATCCATTAGAACTTCCTCTTTTTCCACCTCTGCCTCTGTATCCGCTACGTTGCTGGTCACCCCAAGCTTGCTGAGTAGTTTGTTGCTGTGAATCTTGAGTAGGTTGTTGCGACTGATCGGTCTGATTCCAATCACTAGGATCGGTCATCTGACACCAATCTACAGGGTCATTTGGTTGTTCTAATTCCGTCTCCGGTGCTATCGCTTCATCTTGGTTTTCATCTGTTTTTTCCTGAAAAGTAATCGTACCGGTCATGTCGTGTATACCGGCTAACAAATATACAGTGTGGAATAAACAACTGGAACCGCATCAGTCACTTTGCGTATACAGTAAAGTCGTGATCTAGCTCCCTGAGGATCTCCACGATCATTGTCCCTTTGCCTACCCCTTCCACTGGGGGCATCACCGCGAGGAGCCAAGAAGCTTGAGCTGCGTTTGGCATCCTTTGTACAATACTTTCAGCGCGGTTGACGCAATCATAAAAAAATTGTTTCCCTATACGATCTCTGCCCCTGCTCGGAACAGGCGAACGCGACTTTACTGTATCATTGAAATTCATGGATTTCTTGAGAACAGTTCCAGTTGTATGCTCCGCTCTGTACAACGAATACCTCGTTCGATATACCTCGGTAGGTTGCTGTTGCTGACTCTCTTGCTGATGTTCAAAGTTCTGTGACTGTGTTTGTTGCGGTATTTGTTGCGGAGGAGTTTGCTGTTGTGGTTGTTGTTGTTGGAAATTGGCAGGATGTTGTGGACTATATTGCATGTTCGGCTGTTGATGAGATGGCGGCATTGGAATAGGTGGAGGTGGATTAGGATTGGCGAAACCAGGTATGTGGGATATATCTTGTGGTGGTTGGTGCTGATATATCACTTGTTGCGCTACTACCGGTGCATTAGCAAAGTTTTGATTCGTAAATGTTTGTGACGGAATTGGTGCGTTTACAGCAGCAGGAATGTGTGAAACGATAGGTGCCTGCGACGTTACGTCCGGCGAATCAAGCTCAGATTCTTGCAAAAAAAAGAAATTTGGTGTACCTATAACATCGTTAATTCTAGGGGCTTGTGGTGGCTGTTGTTGGGTTTGTTGAGACTGTTGTTGTTGCTGCTGCTGCTGCTGTTGTTGTGGTTGAGGAACAAATCCTGTGGCATTCGTGTAATATGATGTTTCGACCGGTGCAGCTGGATGAGGTGGAATGGGTTGTGCCACTACGGGAATAGGACCAGAAATTGCGGTGGCACCAGAAACCACGGGAACTGGTGCAACTTGCACTGGAAAATTAGGAATAGGAATCATAGACTCGGGTGGAATGTGTCTCTCGTTGCTACTATATTCTTCGTTGACTTGTTGCTCTTGTACAGGAGTTTCTGATATTTGTGTCTCTGCGATTGCCTCTACAACCTGTAAACAAACAAACAACAATTATCTTTTTTTCCTGCCTCCGACTTGAATCAGTTGTAATTGAACGCCACTTACTTCTTCCACTGCAGCTTCAGTTTCATGAACTTGATCGAAATAGCCACACTGGTTGATGGAATTGATAATTTCTTTTAATTTGTTGTAAGTTGTTCCAGCAACTTCTCTTTGTTTCCCTTCAATAATGTGCACAAAATGCTCTGCTACTTTCTGTACTTGTTGGAGAAACGTTGGCTCCCCCTCTTCTGGATGATGTTTCATCATCAGTTCATTATACAGACTGTCCAAATATTTCAAATCCTCCTCCGTTAGTTTTACAGCACCATTCTTTCCAGTAAGGAAATCTTCTCTAACAGTTTCCGTTCCCATGTTCATTAAAGCATCTTGAATAAGAAGAACCTCTCTCACCTATGACACACGCACACACACGTACATGCAAAACGTTCGACAGATTTTTACAGAAATTTTGTATTATGAGATAGAAATATTAAAATTATGCTCCTGCGCTTACTTTTGCGATATCCTGTTGCATTCTTTCGTTAGCTTCTTTTCTTGCCATTTTCTTCTGCTGTTTGACAGATTCTTGCGCAATGCCAACAATTTGTTTGTACAATTCTCGTGTGAACTCCAATGTTTGTAATACTTCATCGTACTTGGCTACAGCTGTCTTTTGATCAGTATTCAATTCCTTTCCATTTTTTTGTAGGTCCTTATATGACTCCAACTTTACCTAGCCACACATACAAACACGTGTGTATACATATGTAGAGAGAAAGACATATATACAGGGCATCCCACATTTCAGATTTCAGCAACCAAGTCTTGCTAGTATATCTGTGAGTCTAAATAAGAGAGAAACATAGCTTGTGTAATTGGACCGAATGTAAATATTGTCAATCTATCGCTACGTTGTAGCTCAGCAACAGTAAGCAATGGTAAGTCCATTACTATAATTCTGATTTAACTTTTTAATAAAGCATAAAACAGTTTACACTTATACAATTTTGTTCTTCTTAGTTAGACTTGTAGACTGTACTGACAAAATTTTGCCATAAAAATCTGAAACACCCTGTACGTGTATGTACATAGATATATATATATATATCCACACACACGCACAAATACATATGAGATATATACATATCTAATGATACTAAAGTATTTGAGATAGCCACAATAATACAGATAATAAATCTAATATCTATATGTCGTGACGTATATAAACGTCTAAGCAACTAATCAAAGAGAGTTATTTCGGGTATACTAAAATATATACGATCACTAACAATCACACATTTTGGAAAAACAAAATACACGCGTAAATACAAAAAAGAAAGTAGGATAAAAGAAAAACTCGTTATGTTCGATTAGAATTTGTATAGATAAAATTGAGATCGAGACTGTGAACGTTGCATCACACAAGAAATAGTATCACAAAATCTCGCACACCGGTAGCGGCTTAAAAGCGTGTCATGTAAAGTTTTGTGCACAACTTTGGAAGATACCGCCATGACACGAGGTTTACAGTAAGTAAATTCCGGCTTTCGAGCAAACGAGAGGGAGTAATATCGCTGTAAATCAGCGTTAATGAGAAAGGATCGATTAGCAACTACTGTGATAAGGGTTAGATGTTCATAGTATAATCGTTAGATGCCTGTGAATTCTCGAGTGTGAGCACATGGCGTATCCAATCATGGCGGATCAGACCGTGAAAGCTATCAACTGACAGATAGATTTCTCTGTTACTCGGCATAAATACGATCCGTTTACTTACCTTACGCTTTTCAAGATTTCGTATCTTATGTTCGATAACGATGATCGCCTGGCGTATAGGTTCTACGGTCTCCGTAGAGGCCTGTTTCTCTAGTTTAGGGTTGGCAGAAGGCATCCTTCACGGGCAACAAACGCGAACTGGAAATCAGAATAGCAACGAAGCCGCGGGGTACAGGGGAAGGGAAATGATTCTAAGTTAAGCGCATGCGCATTCACGGTTTCTACTTAACCTCCAAGTCAGTGTAGTAACTACTTTTCATCGGAGCCCCTTCCTTATTATTACATATCTCACTCTATATCTAAAAGAAAACAAGAATTGGTTGTGCAATGTCTAATGCGATTGATTCAAATTTTCATTTGGCGTATCTATAACGACTGAGTACGCCAATATCAAACAGATTATAGTAATAAGTAGACTGCGGAATTTTATGCGAAATAAAAATTGTTTGCATCAACTGCAACAAACAAGGGACAATTAATAATTTCTTTCATTCTTCAATAATGTTTCTCAGCTGCAACTAATACATTGATGTTCTTAAATGTTTTTCATTTGTCCACTGTTTTAAATTGCAACTATATATTATATATATACATACCGATTTTTGTCATAAATGCATAAAATTCGCAGTTTATATAGTAATAAGTGTAGTGAAACTAATTTTCTAGAAATACAATAGCTCGGCTACTATTATAATTCGATTTCGATTCAAAATTAATACATGATAATTCACGATTGATAATTTTAATCGACGACCGATATTGTCCCAGTAAACACGCGTGCTTAATTTTGGACAGGCCGCTGCGCGCGTCCTGGGTCGGAATTCTGCTGGCGGAATGACGGGCAGAATTCCGGCCGGTCTGCCCGTTTCCAGGATTCGCGTTCTCATTTCTTGATAATACAAAGAACACGGGGTTGTTCAGTACTCAAGAACGCTAGATAAAAGATCGATTTAGGGCGCTATCTCCCTCAAAAGTCCTATGTTTTCGTTTACGAGGCGAAATTTGCATTATTCGGCAGCATGTATATAACGGCATTCGCCACATTAGTGGGACCGTGCTGCCCTCTTAAGGGAGTAGACTACTTTTTCCAGAATTGCAAGGGTGCGGGAATTGCCCTCTCATTTCTCGATAATACAAAAATGGGATTTTTCAGTAGTCAAAAACGCTACATAAAAGATCGATCTAGGGCGCTATCTTCCTTAAAATGCCTATTTTTTTCGTCTACGAGGCGTAATTTGCATTATTCATCTTATTACTGCATATCATAACTATACATGCTGCTGAATAATGCAAATTTCGCCTCGTAAACGTAAAAATAAGACTTTTGAGGGAGATAGCGCCCTAGATCGATCTTTTATCTAGCATTCTTGACTACTGAACAAGCCCGTGTTCTTTGTATTATCAAGAAATGAGAACGCGAATCCCGCAATCCTGGAAACGGACAGACCGGCCGGAACTGCCCGTCGACAGGCTGGGCCAGCTGGCAGACCTGATTTACTGGATCGTGAATAATTAAAGACTATTAATTTTGTCGATCGTAAGTTTCGATTAATTCTTTTTAATCGTAAATGCAAAATTAGTCAATCAAATTGAAAATAGTAGTCACGTGATACCCAACTCTGAATCAAATAATATTTCAGATTCTGATAACCTTTGAATACCGTTGTATTTTTATATTGAAACATTCAAACAAGTATCTTCTGCTGACGATGATTCTTTTACTTATTTATAAAATTAAACAAGTTTATCAGGCTGCTGCGATTCAAACATCTTCCATTCATAACTAATATTTATATAAATCAACAATTCGAATTTATAATTATTGCACACGATAAATTCGTTGAAAGTATATTAAAGAAAACTAACACTGATACAATTGTGTAATTTTCGAACTTTATTTAAAAAGATTCATAAAAACATAAATTACGTGAGTAATTTTAGACTATATTTTAATAGTATCCGTTCGTAACTTTATCATGTTAAAAAATAGAAAATGTACAATTGAAGAAATGAATATATGCTTTTTTCTCAAAGGTAATACACAATCATTACGAATTGTTTTAACTTCGACAGTAACAATTTTACTGTAAGCAAGTGCTATATATGTATGATGTATGTACGTATATATATATGTATGCATAACATTTTCAAGTTTTATTAGAACTGTTGTTCTCAGATTAAACAAGTGATCAAAATAATAACAACGGGAAATTTTCCATTCGTTAAAGTTCAAAATAATTATTTTTATCTTAAGATAAAAGCATTATCAACTTTTGTTTTGTTATATTTTACACACTTACGTATGTCGCAAGTGTATAAAATCGGTAAATTAATAACGATCGAATCAAAGAATGTGGAATATAATTTGATAAATCTAATATAATATATTAAGCCGTGCACAACGCGCACACACGCACACACATACACGCAGGACAGGCATACAGATGCACACAATCTATAATAAAATATATATGTATGTGTGTGTGTGTTATATTTGTGTGTATATATAGCACAAGCTTTTCGTCGATACGAAATACTGCATGGCACGTTCGTTAAAAAAATTTTTTTTTTGGAATTACATACTTTCCTTTATTGTTACTGCATTAGTGTCCAAATGCCCCAGTTTTAAGTTTCGAGTTTCTCCAATAATTTATTATACAACTTGATTAATCCGACAGTGATCACTAATACAATATTTTCCAATTCTTTCTAATATATGAAAGATGTATGAAGCCGTACGGTTTTGTCCTAGCGGTCACTCGTCGTTATTAATATATTTTTACAATTTACAAATATAATTTGATATATCGTCTTCGAAAAATACATTCGCGCCACACACGCATATCACCACTCTCGTGTTTAGAGAACATCTCTTTCTTAACGAATCTAAAACAGATCAAAACTTAAACGATTTTAAGATGTAAACAATGATAGCGACAAATATGATAAAGATAATAATAGCTGTAACATAATAATATTAATATAATATAAAGTGTAATATATAATGTACACGATATCCTATCACTATGTATTCCGTAAGTATTGAAAGAAAATCATCTGTAGAAACGGTGTTGTTTATAAAATATATATTCATACTCCAGGTGCATCGAATTTTATGCAATAATGTAGCCATCATGTCGTTTAAGATATTGCCATTGTACAAAGAATAACAAAAACGTTGGAAATTTTTATGAATTTTTTATAATCAGACTTTAACCACTTTTTAAACAAAAACAACATATGCACTCCTAACTCGATTGGACCAAGTATTTTCGCGTATGAATCGAATACGAGTTCGCGATGATAATTTGAATATAGCAACCACTAAAAACTGTACTTCTCGATAAGTATACATATAGAAGATCTTGTGAATAATGACGCTACTAGAATTCCTATGAAAATATATACAATTCTCAATGCATCGTTCGTTAATTATTATTCGTTATTACTCGCAATAATAAACAATATAAAACAATGTTCATATTTCATTCGCATTTTGTAAAATGAGTAGCGTTTGCTTTGTAAGAGTAATTTTAGCATGGAAGAATTCGGAGACTAGTTAGTATGTGAACTACTAAATGTACTGCAGCAATGCACTAAGTAAGTCGTGAAGGTTACATGACGAAATATAATGAACTGAAGGTATATATATATAGAAAAAGAAAGTAATCCTAATCTTATTAAAAGTACCTTTATGTATATACAAATGATCTACAAGATATCTAATATTTTTTCTTAATAAGAGAATATTTTCAAAATATGTCATTTACTATAAAACATTTTATTAAAAGAACGCTACCTTGGAACACCTCTTGATGTTTTTAACGTATTTAATACGTGTAAATGTTTTACCTGTACTTTTATCTATTTATATACAAATTAACGCGAACATAAATACAGTTTACATTTGTGAAATCATTGCAAAACATAAACGTAAGTTACTTGATTTATACATATGTGTATATATATATATATATGTGTGTGTGTACGTACATATATAAAATCATATGTATATAAAATGCACAATGAATTAAAAAATTACATTTAGAGGAACGAACAGTGTGTAACAATTTCTGCATTTTACAGAAAATGGATCTTCGTGGTTTTAAAGAGTGTGACGTACGTAAATATATTAGAGAAGGTCACGACGTTCAATACGCCATATCACTTTGCATACTTTACCCTAATCATTTGTCTTTCGTGTTTTGTCAGATCATTACACATCAGACCTTAATCTTACTATAAGTTTATCATGATACAAATTCTAATACTAAAGGTCTATATTCACACAGATATTCAATAAATCTATCATTATGCTACTACAATGGCAAAGTTAGGGCTGTTCTCTAATTCTTACGCAAGGGATGAATATATTACACATGTCCGATGTCTATACGCAAATCTTGTCTTACTTACCTCGCTGTTTACCTACTTCTTATCGACATAATCATAGTTTTCTTGATTACATATTAATATTTCATTTCACCATTCGTCACAGCGTGTAGCATTAACTTGATTTAAACATTTACCATCCTCAAAATACATCATTCAATCGTTTGGTCTCGAAACTGTCGTTAATTTTATATTCATAAATTCAATTTATCGCTAAGCTCCTAACGGTCTTGTGACATCAAATATTAAACAAAACTGATGATTATCATAGCACCACTAAGATGGTATATTGTTTAGTTGCACCTCGCAAGACACTGTCTCAGAATTGTCTTCAACTTTCTGTGTAGGCACCTGTGAATCAGAAGTCTCAACAGTCATTTCAGTTGCGTGCGGCGTTAAAACGTGTTCAACCTTTCCTTCCAAATTGTTCGTCGAAGAGGATGACGTGGACTTTGCGTTCGACTTTGATTTAGTTTGTTGTTCCAAATTGTCTATTTCAGCCCAAATAGTTCGAACTTCCTTGAATAACTAACAATAAAACCGTAACATTTTCTCGCATTTATTCGAAACTTGTATGCCCACAATTAGTATGTTTATAATTTACCTGATTTAACCATGTTTCATCTGCCAACAATTCGTTTAATATAATTGTAGTATCCTTATTAGGGTCTGCTACTCTTTTATCCGCTACTCTTCTCGCACACTCCAAAAACATCAAATATTTCTGATGCGCTACTTTATTGTACAAAGCTACCTTCGCTTGACATACACGACATAGTAAAAAATCCTGGTAATCGAACAATAAATTCAACAATAGAGATATTCTGTAGAATAATAAGTAGAAGTAAACTGATAAGAAATTCTGTAAACAATACTTTTTCTTGAGGTATCCTTGGATCAGGCGGAGAACCTTCCAACGTAGTAGCATTGTATGGCTGACCGTACAGTAGAACTCTGGCGTGAATTTTCGAATGTTGACAACCAGCACACGATTTCCCTTTGTACTCTATACATGGTAAATCCTTCAGAACATTAAGACATGGCCAGGTTGATATTGCGTTTACAACGTTTAGTCGCCATTTTGTTGTCGACAATAGACTACGTTTCCTCTCCTCTGTTATTTCATCGACAGTTTTAACATTTGACAGGAAATAATCGTCTGTTCAAAACATAAATTTTAAAGCCCTGATATTTTATGGTGATTACATATGTATATACATACATATATGAAATTATAGACATGAAAATATTATATGTAATACCAAACCTACGCACCTTGTTCCTGAAATATTTCTGTGAGGAAATTCGAATCCAAAGCTTGCGAAATCAACGTTTGTATATACACTTCGAAATTATCTTGATATTTTTCAGTTTCTTTCATATATTTATCGATACCTTCGCTGAAAAAAGGGGGAAAAATGTAAGCATTTCAAGTGTCCCCAATTACAAATCAAATTCTCAGTTACACCGTAACTCACTTATCGTCAATGATCATTTCATTTCTCAGGAATTCTACCACAGTTTCTGTTTTGCCTTGTTGCCAAAATTTTACCGGGACTTGTTGATATATGTGGCGATTTTGTGGCGCCCAACCCGAATACTAAAAGATATTAGTATTTTAATGTATGTATGTATGAGAATATTGAGAGAAGAAATTTTATTTGTTTTATCTTTTTGTCTTTTTACCGTGGATATGTTTCTGTACAATGTTTTTCCATTTGACGTGAATGGTTCGTATTTTTGAAGCAACGTTTTACCATCTATTCTCCAAAGCGCTGGATATTCCTCGTTTAAATCTACCTTCATCACAACAAATTCTCCAGACTAGAAAAACGTGTAAGCTTGTAATTATACCGTGAATAAATTTTACTTGACGAGAATGCCGAATAATGCAGAATAAACCATAAACAGAAAATGAGAAATTCCATTAAATTAAAGTATTATATATATATATATATAATTATATATATAATTATATATATATATAT